>OX030952.1:6245921-6845921 GCA_943735915.1 Pherbina coryleti
ATAACCACGCCTTACCTTCCCCATACAAAGTGACTTTATCAAAACGGTAAAATCTCTTAGAATTCCACAAAAATTAATATATGAAATTGAAATTTTGCGTATGAGCTTTGATATATAATATACACTCTGAGTATGAAATTCAACTAAATCAGGTGAAAACCACGCCTACCTTCCATACAAAGTGACTTTACCAAAAATGTAAAATTTCTTTAAATTCTCCAAAACTTAATATATGGACTTGAACTTTTGCATATGAACTTTGATATATAACTTGTACTTTGTGTATGAAATTCAACCAAATCGAGTGAAAACCACACCCACCTCCCATACAAAGCGACTTTATCAAAAACAAAAGAGAATATTTTCTCTTAAAACTATGACGAAACGATTTTAAACCTGTAAGTATAGATTCTATTATGGTAAAAGTCTTTTCTGATGAGAAAGACTCTAAGATCGTGCAGATCATATAAAAACATTTATGGTTTATGGACATTTTGCAAATTTTTGTCTCAGTCATCAATCAGACATCAAATAATGAATTTTAATGTAGAAAATTTCAATTTTCATTTTCGTTATCAATTTAAAAATATGTTATCAAAATAAAGTCAGAAAACGTATCAGTTAATTTTTACATTTACAATCTGATCTACTCCTACTAACGTGCACATGCCAATTTCCGTACGATGTGTAGAAATTTCATATTACATATAGATATTAAAGAGTCAATGTGCATTCTATTCAACGTTGTGATCGACAATTTTACCTCACCAGGACCCGAGAGAATATTATATCCGCAACAAAAAAAATAAACTAGTAAGAAATGATCTTCGACTGGGTCGAAGCTAAAATACTCCCACGTCCGAACCAAAGTATATTCAAAGTCTTAAGCAGTCAAAAAAATGTTTATTTGTAAAAACATTTTCGTCATAGTTTTAAGAGAAAATATTCTCTTTTGTTTTTTGATAAAGTCGCTTTGTATGGGAGGTGGGTGTGGTTTTCACTCGATTTGGTTGAATTTCATACACAAAGTACAAGTTATATATCAAAGTTCATATGCAAAAGTTCAAGTCCATATATTAAGTTTTGGAGAATTTAAAGAAATTTTACATTTTTGGTAAAGTCACTTTGTATGGAAGGTAGGCGTGGTTTTCACCTGATTTAGTTGAATTTCATACTCAGAGTGTATATTATATATCAAAGCTCATACGCAAAATTTCAATTTCATATATTAATTTTTGTGGAATTCTAAGAGATTTTACCGTTTTGATAAAGTCACTTTGTATGGGAGGTAGGCGTGGTTATGATCCGATTTGGCTCATTTTCGAACTTGACCTTTATTTTTTAAATAAAAGCTTAAATATCGAGTTTCGTGATGATAGCTTGAAAATTACGGCTGTAATCGTGACGACAGACGGACAGACGGACAGACAGACGGACATGGCTAAATCGACTCGGGTGGTGATACTGATCAAGAATAAATATATTTTATATACCTACCACGCCTCTTTATGGGCGTTACAAACGGAGTGACAAAATTAATATACCCCGTTTACGTTTTTAAACATAGGGGTATAAAAATGTACTCGATTTGCGCAGATTTCCCTGGCCTCATTAGCATGTAATATATCGAAATAACACCCCCGGACCTATTGGATCATACTATGCGTGTTTGAAACTAAATTTTGGTGGGAATCAATTGAAAAAAAATCAAGGTAGAAGCGAGATATAAGCAGGTAAAAATGGCTAAAATGGCTAAAATGAAGAAAAATGCAAACTTCAAAGCGCTATAACTAGGCAACAAATGGTCAAAACTGATCGTTCTGGGTCGCAAAATGTTGGAAATTGAGTAAACAAACAAAATGCAACCCGGGAAGTTAGAAAATATTATCGTTCGTCAAAGTTATAAGCCCAAGAAGATGCTGTAAAAAGGCTTAAATACGTATGTATATATCAATGAATAATACATTTATAGTCCGTTACTTTGGGTTTCGCAATTTTTTACTAAAAAGTACGTATTATTACAAAGAGAATGACGTAAAAACGAGTTTGAAATCTTATTTCTACGCCGAGATATGATTTTTTTAACACATGGCCTAAAACAGTTGTTTTTTGAGCTTTGCTAGTGTACCGTAGAGCAGGGGCGGTGGTTCCGAAATTTGAAATCTATGAAAATCATCTAGTATTCATGCCAACTGTCGATGATCAACCTGGCGCAGCGATTCCGGAGACCCGTGTTGACGCTGATTTGGCGAAATTTCATGGAATTACCCATATATAAAAAAATATAAAAAAATAAATATAAAAGCTAGATAGTTTTATGAATTGAACGTTTATAGCGGTCATGACTGCTCGCATTAGCCTGCGTGCCCGTTTAATGCTAATTTTACGAACCGTCCATGGTTCGAATCCCATACGAAACAGATTATTTTTTTTTATTTTTTTCTGTCTACTTTTAATTTTGAAACCATTTTTTGGTTAAAAGGTTATTGCTATGACTATCTTCCAAAACAGGGCTTTTCAAAAGAAAAAAAAAAAACTTTCAAACAGGATACGAAAGATATTTGGGTCCACAGATTACAAAGTCAGGAACTCACATATATCTCCGTTGTTGTAAATCTTATGGTAAAAGCATTAAGGTAAAAATTGTAGACACTTTTGCCGAAAGACTTATCTTTTTATGATATGCTTTTAAAAACGAAATTGCAGTACAAATGAAGAAAAGTTAATAAATATTTATAAATATTTAATTTTTAAATCACTTAATTTTATTTCTTTTTAAATTTCCAATTGCAAATAAAGTTTTAACAAAAAGGGCAATCTAACCTAGTTGATCAGTATTGAGGTATTGATCAGCATAAAAATAAAAATAATTGATATTTATATTAAATACATAGTTTTGATTTATTTAAAATTTTGTTTTTATAAGCATATAAAAAAAAAACTAATTTTTTTTTTTTTTTTTTTTTTTTTATAAAAAATAATTGCTTATTCTTTTAATTATAGTTAAGCTGATCATTTCATTAATAAAACTATGAATTGTTCATAAGGTCAATTATAAGAATAATCAGAGGTTTGAAGTTATTTCAATGGACATATAACTTGTAGCACAGTGTAATTATATACAAATGAAAATTCCGTACGCTGAAATATTTTTTCCCACGCCTCTAATGACTCGATGTAAATGTAGTAAATTTACAATTTACAAAAACACAGACCCTAGTTTGACGTTCTGATTTCTCAATAGTTATGACAAAGTTGTGCAAAATTTTTTCGTGCGAATAATTGACATTCGCTACCTGATCAGTTTTAATGAGCGCTTTTAAAGCTAATCGCTATTGCAACAGTTGGCAATAGTTGAGTCTGCTGAATGCGCTCATTGAAAGCTAACCCTCAATCGGACAGCTTTGAGCTTACAGCTGTTATTGATTTACATAGCTCTGTAAATAACAGTTGTAGTTGAATGCTTTCTTCACTTTGCTGACCTTGAACTAATTTCTAAAGCATAAAGGTTAACAGCTGCTCAATAACAGTTCTATTTACTTAGTCACCATTTAAAATGTATAAAATGTATCGGAATGCAATGGTCTTGAAAAAACCCACTTTTATTTTGATCTTGAAAAACTTCTTGAATAATGGTTATTATTGCGGTCCTTTTTTTTAAAGTTTATTTTATAAATTCCTTAGACATTTTTTTTTTATAAATTTCTAGTTTTTCTGGTAATAAGATGTTGTTTTCTCAAAAGCAGCTTTGAATTTTGAAAGCAATTCAACTCTAAATCAACATCAACTAAACATGATGATTCTAGACTTTTAATACTATTAGCATAAATTCAAGAAGCTTCTGCTCAAATACTGACGCTCTAACGCGAGCATTAGAGATCTTACTCACATCAAGTACATTCTTAATAATTCTTCTCTTCAAAGTTTTAGAATTTTTTCTCCATATGAACATTAAAATTAATATAGAAGTTTTGCCAATAATTTTATTTGTTTATTCATTAGATATTAATATAGGTATGCAATTAACATAAATTAAGTCTAGAAAAAGTATTGGCAGCTGTCAATAGTCGTTCGCCAATGATGCTAAACGTTTTGTGCAAACCTCATGCTAATAACTGTTAAACGTACAGCCTATATAGCGCAACAGTCAAGGAAAGCTGTTAATCATAAATAAGCACTTATTGATAAACGCCAGGTTGGCTAAGTCAATATTATATATCAATAATAGTCACAATGAAATAACTATACTTAACTCAACTAGCAGTTAAGAAAAGAGTTTAGTTTAACAAGAATGAAAATGAAAAAAAAAAACGATATTCAAACTTATACCCGGAAATAATGTAGAGCATGTTGCAAACAAAAGCTGTTCTGTGTTATTTTTTGCTAAGAATTTTACCATTCACTTGAGTTAACTGCTGAATCCCAGTCTTAACTCAGTTGTTTGTTGTTCAGCTCAATCATTGAGATGAATAGAATTTGTCATATTTAAGATACACTTTTGGTGATCGTCTTTTTGACACATTGAGCTTTGTAAATGTTTCGCAATAGCTTAGTTTTTGCTTAACAATGGTGGCATTATTCAGGCCATAACAAGATAGCTTAAAACATAAATCAAACTCAGACGTATTGCTTGTTATTTGTATTCAGTAAAATAAAAAAATTATCCATAAAAAGATGCTGTATTAAATCCAGTAGACTCTCAAAGAAACCTTTATATTTGGCCAATACGACTATTATGTGTGATTTTGGTTTTGGTTTTGGTTATGGAAAATGTGTTTTATGCGTCCTTATTAATTTGGATATTAAATTTGGGAACAATTTAAATCTCAAGGTATAGGTCTTACATACAGTTCACCTTCAAGAGTAATGTCTACAGAATGTTACTCGCGAGACAATAATAAAAGTCATGTAACACCTATCTTTATTCCACATTATTATCCCTGATTTCGCATAGGTTTTTTCTTATCGTAGGTCATAGTGGAGTTAGTAGAAATAAGAATTAAATGCCATGTTTTTACTTTACACCTTTATGGTGATAAGTAATGATTTTGATTCTGGATGATTTTTTTACAAAATCTATGCATATTGAGCCCAATCTGACGAATTGCTAAATTCACTTCTAAATGGAAACGGTACAACTATGACTAACCCATAAAAACCCATGAAATTCGACCAGAAAAATTCTTATCCTTCTAAATTCTGTTTTAGGTCTATTGGCGGATCTACATAAGGTCTGAAAGGACTTAAGCTCCCGCCCCCCTCTTGGAGAATTTTCTGTAAGGAAAAAAAAATTAAAATAAATAATAAGGTTTCAGCCCTTCCCCCCCTTTGTGCAACAAAACTGTTATCTTAACCCCCCTCAGGTGAATCCTAGATCTGCCACTGTTTAGATCTCTAATAATTGACGTTATACGAGGATTGCTATTTATGTTTCTGACAAAATAATGAAAAAAAAAACAAATTGGTTTAAATTTTTTTTTTTTTTTTTAAGAAGAATGTATTAATCTTTCCATGAAAACCAAAATATGCTGTTGTATGCGTTTGAACCAATATATGAAGCACTTTTTTCCACTCCGATTGAAGTGTCTCCAAAAGAAAAGTTTTGAATGTAACAACCACTTCTTCAGGTGTCAAAAATCGTTGACCCCGTACAAGAATGATAGAAACCAGTTCACGCGTTCCGCATGTGAGAGAGAGGGAGCATGACGTCACAAGCGATATAGTCAGACTTTGCAATAATTTTACTTCCACACCCACGCCTAAATACTTTTTTTCTTATATTTATAATATGTATATGGACCTCCTTAACCCATTGGTATAATAAAATTTTGTCGGTCTCGAATAGTTTAGGAGACAAAAATCTTGAAAGTTTAAAAAATTCATATTTTTCATATACAAAAAATATTCATATTTTTATACAGAAGAATAGATATTTTTACTTTACTTTTTCTAAATAAAAGAATTTATTTTCAATTTCGTCAATTTGCCTGAGAGATCGCACATTTGCATTTGTTTTTGTCAAGCAAAAGTACTGTGTGACGTCATGCACTCAGTTGCGAAAAAGAGCATTAGATAACGGGACTGCGGAATGCGTAATCTTGTTTCTATCATTCTTGGACCCCGTACTTCTTTTATTTCCGGAAATAAAAAGTCATTGAGTTTCAAATCGGGGCTATACAGCAGATGAACCCTTAATTTGATTTTTTGGCTGGTCAAAGAAGTCTTTGTTTGAGCAGATAGGTATATAAAATGGTCGCATTGTGATGATCCAGAAAAATTCGCCTCTTCTTCGACTTTTCCGAATTTCTCCGATGACTTTTGGTAAATACTTGGTCACGAACCATTCAGAATTTACTGTCCTACGTTGCTCTAACGTCACTGTCACCATCTGTCCAATGTCACCAATGTCGAAGAAACAGGCAACCATTTGCTTCGATGGGCTTCTTGGGCGAATAACTTTTGTTGAATTTATCTCGTTTTGGAAGACACATACCAGGGCAATTTGATAAGTCAGTAACTTTTTGAAAAAATGTACTTTTTTTTGTCAAAAAAAAATTTTATTAAGACTAATTGTTGAGCTCGACGTCAAGTAAGTTAATGAAGAAAACCACTAACAATAACTCTCTATAGACCATTCAGTAGACTAGACAGCTGTTTCATTGGCTGTTGCACCAACTCATCAGTAGTCTTCCGTGATTTTCACTGTGAATAACTACTTATTCTGTCAATTTTTCAAGAAAACTACCAAGAATTTTTGGCCGAGAACAAAATTGAAAAGTTTCATTTCCAGGGATTGCAAGTAACGATTATCGCTATAAATCAATCATTAGTTTTTTCGTAATTTTTTCGATCAGAAGTAAAATTTTTTTTTTATCGATATTTCTTCAATCAGAAATAAAAGTTATTTTTTTCGATCATAAATAAAAATAAGTTTGTGATCGTTATTTTTTCGATTAGAAATAAAAGTTATTTTTATCGATATTTTTTTTCAAACAGAAATAAAAGTAATTTTTCTATCGATATTTTTCCGATCAGCAATAAAAATTATTATTTGTTCGTTATTTTTTCGATCAGAAATAGAAGTTATTCCTTGATCGTTATTATTTCGATGAGAAATAGAAATGAATCATTGATCTATATTTTTTTCCGAGCAGAGATAAAAGTAGCTTTTGATCGATATTTTTTAGATCAGAAATAAAAATCAATCGGTAATCGGTATTTTTTCGACAAGATCGAAGAAATTATTTTTTTATCGAAATTATATCGATAAAAAAGTAGCATGTGTACTAAGAAAAAAATTATAACATAATAAAAACTTTAAGAATAAGAATTTTAAAGAAAAAGTAGTGAAAGTACATTAAATTTAATCAAAAACACTTAAAAATGGGATTAGAGGATATTTTATGGTTAATAGTTGTGTTGATATTGCTTTAATTTCACACATGCCTTCTGTCAATGCTTTGATGCCTGTAAAAAGTTAAAAGTTTGCCAACTTCAGGCATGCTTCAAGCATCATGCATGCGTGCATGCTTTTAATGTGGGCTACTTCATAGCAATACATTTATTCGATCACAAATGTCAGATGCTTGAAGCATGTATGCCTCCTATGTGTTTCGGCCTTTTGAGCGTTCATGTGGTGAGGGTGTTGCTCGCTGTTTTATTTATGAATATACGTAAATATATTGCAATGTTTCAGGAAAAGCATTAATACATTTTTGCTTGATGTTTTCTACGTTAAAATAGCGAAAAACAAACACAAAAATAAAAAAGAAATGATTATTTTGAAAATCCAACACTCGACAAGAGTTCCTTGCACCAAATGTTGTGAGAGCTTTTAATAACTTCTTGTTGTAATTGTAAAGCTATGCACTCGAAAAGCTCTTTTTGTTGTTACTCCGGGCGAAATTAAAAAAGTCACTGCCTTTTCAAATTGCCCTCGTATGTTTGCTTGACCAGTCAGAAATTAAGAATTCAATTTAATATATGAATCTCGTTAACATTTGTATACCCCTCAAAAGAATTTTATAAGGATTCAACTTAGTAAAATTTGACTTATCAGGTTATTTATATAAAAAACAAGTACTAACTGGTTACAGCTCAATTCAACAACATTGTCTTATTTGAAAAAGTAATGATTAGTAAGAGGGAACAGGGAGTTTATAATTAAAAAATTCACCAGCCAAATTAAAACACCTCATTTAACAAACAATTCTTGATATTCCGAACTGGATTTTCTTGTTAGTTACTTTTGAATAATTTGCAAAATTATTTTTGTTTTTCAGATACTGACATTAATGAACTCTCAGCCGTTGCCTTAAAAGAGAAACGCGATTTGGCCAAAACGCAGCTTACAGATGCCATAAAAGACTCCTGCCTGCCCAAAATGCTCTGTGAGATGGCCGCCAAGCCTGAGTACATGCTGACTGAGAAAGAAAAGGACTTGCTTCACTTAATAAGGTATGTGTTCTACAGAAATTTAAATATAAATGCAAAAATATTGCTAAAAATATTAACAAATCAACTTGTTTATGACCAACTACTGTACAAATGACGTCAACTCTTGTTTATTACTAAAAAAAATTAGTACGCAAAAAATGTAACTAATTTTGGCAGCAAGAGACCACCGGCGCCGTCTGAGTTATTAGCTAATATTTTAAATTTACGAATAACTTAATAGATTTACTTGTTTTTTAATGATTGGGTGTTATTTTTAGGTTGCGTATTTAACTGCTGTATTTTTTTTAGTTGATTTCTCATCTCAAAATTACGTTCAATACTGCGCAGTTATTTGGGGTTTTAATTAAAATTTTACTATTTAGTATGCTGAAGAGTAGTTGTTGTTGTGTGGTATTTATAATTAAAAATTCCAATTGATTTAAGATATAATTAAATATGTTTATAAATTTTAAATATTCCAATTACCTCTGAATATTCAGTTGAAAACCTGGGCATTGAAAAAATAAACTCGAAAAACCTGCAGTACACATCAGGTCATGAAGTTCTTAAAACGAAAACAAGAAATATTTTGCGTTTTAATTTTTGCGTAAATTGATTGGATCTTTGAGGTTTAAAGGTCTTAGGTATTCAGTGTAGGCCTACCTACAACAACGTCATTTTAAATAGAATAGCCTGGGTCAGTTATTTGATGTTTTGGGTTTTCTTTTCTTTTTACAATAAAATGGTATGACAGTTAAAATAACCTAAGCACGAAAAGCATTGGATGTCGTAGTTATGGTCGAATATATTACGTAGACTGCTACTTATATTTCAGGATCTGGCAACGATAATGTCATTGCAGTCAAACTAATGTTTCCATTAGAAAGTTTGACATTTTCTAGCTTATCACAACGTTTTGAAGTACATGCGCTTATTGTGTTGTTTATCCTGGCTTACAATTTTATTTCACCAAAAACAAATGGAATTAATACGTGAACATTTTCGTGTGATTATGCTTTTACAACATTCAATGTGAATTATCTCAACAAAAGTGCATCGATGAACTCAATTCAACTTTTGACGATGAAGTACCATCAAAAACCTCTGCTTATCAGTGCAGAATTACACAGAATTCAAACAAGGTCGTACTTCGCTTACTGACGAATTTTGTGAAGGATGTCTGAAATCTGTTGTTGTGCCAGAAAAGCTTGATGCTGTGAGCGAATTGTTAATGATAATCATCATTTGACATACAATGAGATTAAGGCATTCCTGCGTATTCCATCAGCATATATATCATTTTACATGAACACATAGTTGTGAAAAAGATTTGTTCATGTTGGATTTCACATAATTTGACAATCGCTCAAAAAAAAAATAATAGACTCGTGTCGATTGGGGAAGGAAACGCTCAAGAAATACAAACGCAGTGCTTCAAAAGACATATAAAATCGTGACTGGTGACGAATTATGGATCCATACGTATGAGTCTAAAAGTAAACAGCAGTCGACTGTATGGGTCTTTCAAGATAAACTAAATCCTACAAAAGTTGTTCGAGCTCGAAGCATTACGAAGCAAATGGTCGCCTATTTCTTAAAAAAAAACTGGTCATGGTGCCACGGTACCACTTGAGACACGTAGAACGATAATTTCAAAATGGTACACAACTATTTGTTTATAAGTGTTGTGTGAAATAAATCGGCTGAAGAATAATTCTAAAACAAGCGCCGAAGAATAATTCTTCGCCAAGACAATGTGAGCTCTTACAAATCAGCTCTAATAAAAGCGTTTTTAAACACTCAAAACATCGAAATAAAGGGTTATCCTCCATACAGTTCTAATTTGGCACCAAATGACTACTTTTTGTTCCTGCACATCAAGAACACACTGCGTGTACAACGATTTTGTACGTAAGAAGCAACCTTTGATGCTTTAAAAAACCATGTTTTGGAGTTGTCTCTAGCGGAATGGGATAAATCTTAAGAAAAATGGTTCGAACGCATGCAAAATCATAAAGAGAATATTTCAATAAACAGTTAAGTTCCCTAAATATATGTAGCAAGCCTCAAAATCTCTAATATTCGCTAAGAGCATTTGCAATAATGCATAATTTAACAACAAGGGTAGGCTTTATTCTTTGGTTTGGTCTTATTCCCGATATGTAGCAAACCTCAAAATCTGAATTTTGTGTTAAAAAACCATTTTTTGGTAGGTCTTTTAATTTGGTCTTATTCCCGAAGTATATGTAGCAAACCTCAAAATCTAAATTTTGGTTAAAAGAAACCATTTTTTTTATGTACGTGGTTATTACTGAGCCTATCTTCTAATTTTTGTTAAGGACATTTACAATAATGTATAATTTGTCAACAAGAATTTATCAATCAATTCCCGAAATATATGTAGCAAGCCTCAAAATCTGAATTTTGGGTAAAAAACCCATTTTATGGTAGGTGTACGTGCATAATACTAAGTATTTCTTCTGATATTCGTTAAGGATATTTACAATAATGTATGTGTAATTTATCCACAAGAGGGGTAGAGTTTGTTATTTTAACTTGATCTTATTCCCGAATTATATGTAGCAAGCCTCAAAATCTGAATTTGGGGTAAAAAAATGGTTTTTTGGTAGGTGTACGTGCATATTACCACGTATCTCTTCTAATATTCGCTAAGGACATTTGCAATAATGTATAATTTATCAACAAGAGGGGAAGGATTTGTTGTTTGAATAAAACAAACAATTTTTTCTTTAGCTTTGAGCCAAGGATTTCATATGTAATTCCAATTCACTCAAGTCTGCCTTGATTTGAAATGGGGTGATAGATTAGTGGGAAGGAAGGAGCAATCAAGCGAAACCTGTGAAAAATATTGTAAGCGTGGTGGAAAGCCGCAGAAACATGTGAAATTGTATTTGAGGGAAGTGTTTTGTTATAAATATTTTGCCTCAGTCAATTGAAGTTATAAGGCAATTTCATCTACGAACTTCTCTACAATCAACTACAACTTCAAATTATAAATACTAGAGTGGTCCCCGTCGAAATCGACTTTTCTTTTGTTTTTTGTTTTTAAGTAGAAAATAAAAAGCTATTTTAGTAAAAGTCCTTAAACAGGGAAATTTAGGTAACCTTTTGTGTCTTCTTTAGAGATATACTTCAGTTTTGACTGGTCTATTTTCAACAGTTTTTTTTTAATATCAATTTATTTGTTTGCCCCAAATATTTGTACATAAAAAAATCTTTTCCTCTCCATACCCCCTCCAGACTACGTTATTAACGTAATTAAATAACATTTAGTAGGTATTGAGTATACTGTTAGGAGAATTGTACCTTCGAAGGCTCACTATACGATAGGGCGTATCGATTAAAAATTTTTTTTTGAATTTCACATTCTAAGGGGTCTCAAAAGTTGCATGGGTTGTCAAGATCACCCGAAAAAAAAATTTGGGAAAAAAAGGATGTCTTTCTCTCCCGGAAGGAGAAAATTGTTTTCATAACGATTTTAAAATGCTTTGATTTTTATAAAAAAAAAACTACATAAAGAAAATCTTTTGGACTTTTATATTCAAAATTCATGAACTATGAAGGACTAATCCAAGTCTAAGAGAGATGTTTGGAATTTTCTTCGTTTTGACCGTTCGAAAATTCGTCTTGGGCTTGGTCTTGGTTCTTTGGATGAAATTTAAGTAGGAATGGAAAGGGGAAACTAAATAAGGCATTTGTTGGATATTTTGAGTAAATCAGTAAAAACATACTGAATTTGTTGCAGGTGTTATGCCTTTACCTCAGCCAATTCAACTCTTTTAGTTTTACTATCGAAAATTCTGGCAACCATCTTTGTGTCTTGTGTGAAATGCTTGTTAAAATAGAATAGTTACCCGTTTGGGGCATGGTATTGAACGGTATTAAGCTTGCTACCACTTGTTTCACCGAAACTCAAAATATTGTGAGAGATGCCCGTTTTTCAACCTTGGTCAAAACATTTCAGTGATTCAGCGGTTCATATTTGCATACGTGGTTCGTTTAGCAAGCTTGAAATCAATTGTTTCACCAAAACTCCAAAATTTGTGGAAGATGCCTCGATTCATTTTCCAACCTTGACCAAAACATTAGTAGTTCAAAATTATTCAAAATTATTCACCGTTTTCATATACTACATACATACATACATACATACATACGTACATAGAACATATTTTTTTGTTTTTTTTTTTCATGTGACATTTTTTTGCTTTGTTATTTTATATTTTATAACTTCAATCACTTTATTTTTCAAAAACTCTGTTCGTATGTTGAAAAAGGTTGCAAAAAATATAAAATAAAGAACATTTAAACATCAGATTATTCTTCTCAATATTCCACTGATATTTTATATCAAAAAATTTCGCCAAAGGATCGCTTGGATAGCTTTATAGAGAAATGCAGCCATTCTAACCACGGTTTTGAAAATATGAAAATTTTCTCGAAAGTTGGCACATCTACATGATATCCCCCTCATTTTGACATCTCAATAATATTTATACATGTAGCCGTTTTCCCTCAGCGACTCCCACAAGAATAACCTTATCAAAATAATATATAGAATATATAGATTGATGATTTTTCAATTCCAGTTGATGAGAAATGAGGATAGATAACTGCATTTGCGAAAGGTTAAAGCATGGCCTGGTCGGGATTCGAACCTGGGACCTCTGGGGTGGCAGTCGAGCATCTCGACTACTCGA
Source organism: Pherbina coryleti (assembly GCA_943735915.1). Lineage (NCBI taxonomy): Eukaryota > Metazoa > Arthropoda > Insecta > Diptera > Sciomyzidae > Pherbina > Pherbina coryleti. Next base: position 6,259,079 of record OX030952.1, read on the forward strand.
CTACTGAGGCCGCTTTTGTTTAGAAATGACCTGTTATCAATCAAAACTCATAAAGAATAAAATATTCCAAATCCAATTAGATTCAATTTTTTCAAGCGGCTGCAAATTGATCGAGAAATTAACTTTCAAGCATAAATCTACTTGAATAACAGAAATAACTATAGAGGTATTCACGATGTTTATGCTTTATTTACGGTGTAATTGTGTTAAAATATGCTAAATACCATGTATTCTAGACTGTGATCATATTCGGAGCAATGCTTTGATATTTGGTTTTTATTTTCACGTTGTCAAAGCAACACTCTTGGTAGGAAAAAATGTTTGTTAAAAATATAATTTATTTTTCATAAACAACAAAATTTACGTTGAATACAAAAGGCGTTTTTTGCATATTTTATAATAATACCCGTCCTACGACGGGTTGTTACCATTAAGAGTAAATTATTAAATTGAATATTGAATAAATTGAGTAAATTAAAATTATTAAATTTGCAAAAATAAATTTTCTTAGCATACTTTTAGGATTAAAATTTAAAAAGCACCGGAATAGCAAGAAATGAGCGATATTAGATATAGATAGTGACGCTTGCCATTTATGTATAAAGATGTTTGTATTTTAAACTCAATAGACCTCTTTACTATCCAGTTGAAATTAACTAGCAAATTCTGAAATTGCATTTATATATATATTCTAATTTCCATAAATTGTGAAAATACTTACTCAGCAATAGTAATTCACAAATAGTATTGCAAATATTTACTTTGCAATACTTAAAACAAAAACCATGGGCATTGAGAACTTATATCAATTACAGCCTTACGCTATGTCACAGAAGTCTTACCTACCTTCAACTCTACTATTTTTTCTTTTTAATTAAATGTACAAATTTCTTTTAATAGTTTTTTTCATTTGATTATTTTTGTTTTTTTTTTTTCTTTTTATTTTATTCTCAAAATAGTTCTACTGCCTATCATTTGCCGTTGTCAAATACTTTTAACCTACAAATTGCTCTAGCATTACACAATATTTTGTAGTTGTTTTTATTATTAAAGCGAGAGTATTTCCAATGTCGACAGAGCACATTGTAAATACGGGAGTATGCTTTAGTTTTTCGGTATAGCATGTATGCAAAGGCATAGCAAATGAAATTTAGTACAATTTTTTGTCATGACTGCAAGTGTTGTAAATATAAATTACATTTGCTATGATGCAAAATTTTTTGCACCGCATCATATCATATCGTTGCAAAGGTAGTTACTTCCTTTCTAATAAAAAATTTGATTTTTGTAAATTTAGTCATTAATTATATAGATGTACAACAATATATTCGTACACCCACAAAAAAACGGGTTTTGACTCCAAATCCAGAGGTTTTTGGATAGTGTTGTCATATGTCCCGTATTTCACGGGACGTCTCGTATTTTGCATGATTTTTTAAGTATCCCGCCGGGACAAAATTTGTCCCGTATTTTTGACATTTTTGTAAAATGTCTATGATTTCAAAAACGCATTCACATGAACTGACGCATTTAGAAAAGAAGTGTAAGCCGACCATAATATGCATAGAATTATTACAAAGTAAATATATACATTTCGAACAACTTTGAGTGTGAAATATATGTGAAGCGCAACATTTGACATTATATTTATTCTGCGTACCTAAATAAATTGCTTTTTCTGAAATACATTTTTTTGAAAATAACTTTTTGTTTTTTTATTGTCCCGTAAAATTTTCCAAAATCCCGTTTTTTTTTTACCTATTTTGCATATGTTCCGTATTGTTGGAAAATAAATCTGGCAACACTATTTTTGTAGTAAATTCGAAAATACGAATATGTATTAATTATATACTCTACCATATCTACGACATTCACTAGTCATCGGGCCGAGTTTTTTTTTACTGTCAGACAGTGTTATCAATTATTTTAGAAGTGAGCTATTATTATGTTCACTACATAATGCCTTTTGGACCAAAAATACGGATTTTTGGAAGATCAAAATGTCCCATAGACACATTTTTTTTTTAATAAATACGATGCATCTCAAGTCAATTCAAAACTTCTTAAATGGTTTTTCAAGTAGGAATAATTGTTACTTTTTCTTATTTATCTCATATAAAAAAATTTATTTGAATCTTTATTAAGCAAAATATTAACGCTTATCAGAATCTTGATGAGTATAAAGTTTATTGTTAGGAATACGAGTATTTGTATGACAGCTGTATCATAGATGACCCTGAATTAGTCTGAAACCACACACGATTTCTTTTACCACTTATAACTTGTATGATGGACTTTTTTTCTGTGCTTCATTGAGAATTAAATGCATCAAATTTAATTATTTCATTACCTTTTTTCTTAGATTATCATACTTTTTGTACCTCATTTTTCAAAATAACATTCAATTGTTTCTTGTGTTGACTAGCACAGCTTAGGCAGATTATTTATCCAAAGCCATGATAAAACAAAACAAAAAACGTGTGATCCAGCACGTTTAAACAAAAGCTCTATAGTTTTTAAATAACAAAAATGTGGCTTTAACAATCGCTACAGTGAGCTCAGGTAACCCACTCTTCCGCAGCACTAAGTAAGAAATGCACCGCAAGACAGAGGCGTAGTTTAAGCCACGGAGACCCAGGGAGAAATTAAGCTTAGCTAAAGCTTTGTCGCTAAGAAATAGATAAAGATATTTGTTAAATTAAAAAACAGGTCGTTATAAAACAAAAATATCTAAATAAAGCGCGGTTTTTTTTGGTGTTTGCTCAACTCCGAATTTCATTGAATATTCGTCTTAACCTTGCACATGATGCTAGATCGTAGACAAAAAAAGAAAAAAAAACTATAAACAACGTTTTGTTTTAGAGAACAATAACATGTGAAACAAGCTATCAAAAGCTGACAATTATTTGTTAAGCTCTTTTTTCAAGTCAACTCAACTGAGTGCAAAAATTACACAGGAAGTGTGTATTTTAATTAGTTCTCAGTTGATGTTAATTATATTTTACAATTTTCAATTCTTAACTCTAAGGCCGCTAAATTACTATTTAAATTATTTAAAATTTTATGCCTGTTATAAGCATTTTCTAACATTCAGTAATTTTTTTACTTTAATCAACAGATCCTCTACCATGTCACTGGCCATGAATGGTGCACCTAGCAAATGGCATTTTGCGGCGCATATGGGCGAATTGCTACGCTATACGGGCGATGATATAAGCGGACCAATGGGCTGCGCCAATCTTTGGCCCAGTTGTCCGATAAGCTCCAAGAAACTAATGAAACTATCCTACAAGGTTAAGCTTTGAGCAGTTCGAAATATTTATAAGGCTGACGGATACGTTCTAAGCATCTTGTAAAATTCACCTCAACATTTATTAGAAAAAAGTTTTACAGGTTTTTTGCTTCAAATACAACTTTTTACATTCCAAATGCAACTTTTTCGAAAACAAATTTTAAGAAAACAAAACAAAAAATCAAATGCAACTTTTTTAAATCTAGTTCTACATAATTTTAATATTTTTTCATTTTAGCAAAAAAAAAAATTACATTTGAAATTTGACCTTTGAAAAAATAACTTTTTCCATTTCAAATGCAACTTTTAAAATTTCAAATTCAACCTTAGGCAGAAGAGAGATTTATTTAAGGTTTTTTGTTATTATTTCCTCATGGTATCATCAAGTATTACATTTTTTAGTTTGTTTGGGTAGAAAATATGTAATTAAGGGGAATTTCTTCTGATTACTTGAAAAAAGACACATTTTTAGAATTTTTTTTTTTTAAGAAACTATTACATTTATTTACAATATTCCTTTTGGACATTTTTAGGTATAAGTTGAAGTACATATACATAAAAATTTTCTATCGATTTTAATTCCTCTTGGCTGCTGAAGAGGGCGTCATGCAAAGTTTATGTTTAGGCTGTAGATTACAGCCTGCTTTAGACTGTAGGACACTTTGTGTATCTCCCGTAACAAATTTTCGTAAAATTTCAAAACTGATTTTGTTTTTAAGACTTAAAACTTGACAATTAGCCTTTTCATTATATTTTGATGCTTTTATATGAATTATTCTAAAAAAATAAAAAAAATCACCTATTTTTTAGGGCGATAAACCCCTGAATAAGAAAAAGAGTGGGTCGTTTTTTTAAGTTTTAGAGGCATATTGTTTACGTTTTTTTATAAATAATCAAATTTTTTTTTTGTTTATTAAAATCGGTCAAGTAGATTCGAAGAAAAATGTGTTACCAGTTTGAAAATGGTAGTTTCGAGAAAAACGCGTTTAAAGGTTTAGTTCGGGTGGTGAACGGGTGATTAGGGTTTATTTACAAGATATTCGGGCTTTAAAAATGTCCGTGCTTCAATGTTTTCTAAATCGATTAGTCGCCTTTTCCTCGTATCGTTGTCGTTCTTCGATGTTCACGAGCGTGACTCGTTCCCGCGGCTAGCCGACCACCTAAGCGACTTCAGAGCCATGTTTGCCACAGCGGCGGGTAGACGTGAGGACGTGTTTAGTGACCACAGGGTTACGTGGCCACGTAAACAGTTTTTTTTACCAGAATCTATCTATATCACGTCGTTAAAAATATAACTATAACTGTTTTCTAGTGATAATTTCTTTATAAAATTTTAGGAGGTAATTTTTAATGCAAAAGGAATCAAAATATGTAAAAAAAAAATTGATTTTTGGAAAATTATTCATAAAATTTAAAATTAATAAATTTAAAATGAATCATAAACTTCATCCCTTATTCATCCCTTAAAGGAATGTCATTTGTTTCTGCCAAAAAACCACTTGAGCGTGTTTCACCCGGATTTCGAAACATGCATTTTGTAAGTTTTTTATAGTAAATAGCTTTCTTTTCTATATAATTATGTCTCGACTAAAATAAAACCGACTTTTTTCGATATAAATAATGACCTGATATTTTGATCTGAAAGTTTCTTCCCTTTCCTCCGGGTATGGCCTGGCATTTGAACCAGGAACTTCTGAGGTGGCAGTCAAGCGCGCTACCACTCGACTACCGCGGCCGCTAAAGTGTCTGTTGTCGAAATTAATGTCGAAGCTAATATATTTACTCCAAGCTCTATACTATATATTATAGTAGGTACCTAAGACTATACGACATCAAGAGGACTTTCCGATCTTAGGTTAAGTTAGGTTATGAAAGGTTATTACCATTGGCTATGGTGTTTTTGTTGTTATTAACCCTCAGAATTTTGGATTTTCCACTCACCATAATATTTCATAGCTCCAATTTCTTCGACTTAATATAGTAGCGCTCTAACTGTTCCAAAAAGCGATTATTTATGAATCTTACTTCTAGCTGCCTCTCAGATTTTCTCCCGCTATATTTTTACGAAGTGAGCTATTACCCAGTGAACCAAAACTACCGTTTTCAAATTCATTCATGAAATTATTAGGGTAGAAAAGTTAATTTTCGGCAATCATAAATGAACCCTTTTTGTATCATTTGTCGGACTGAAATGTCTCTAAAGAAATTAACCTGATTTTGTTCGGAAATGAGTTTGAAAAAACCATAAATTGCACTTTTTTCTTCGGAAATGAGTTAAAAAAAGAACCATAGAGAAGTTATTTTTCGGCACTCGGAGAAGAACCTTTTTTGAATCAATCGCCGGAAGAAAATGCCTCTCAGAAAAGAAACATGTTTTCTTGGGAAATTAGTTAATAACTAAAAAAACAGAATATCAATATCTGGACTGAATTGTTTTTCGAAAACGAAACTTTTTTGTTCAGAGGTTAAAATTGAACCTTTTTGAATTATAAATTTCATTATTACATAATATTACTTATTATTATATATCGTAAGTTTGTATAAAAAAAAAAATGATTATGTTAAAGATTTATGATTCATTTTTTAACAAAAATGGTTCATTTACTCGGAATTATTACATATTAAAATGATAAAAAATGTTTCTTTTTGGACTTAAATAAGTTTTTTTGAATTTCGCAATTTATCTGAAAGTTTTCAAGAATTAAATCTTTTATAGCAAGCACTTTTAAGCGACAAAATAAAAAATCAAAAATTTAAAAAAAAATCTACCCAAAAACGTTCGCAAAACTCTAACCTTACGTAAAACCTTTGCTTATGGTTCAGTGGGTATCTTCGATTTCTTTTCTACCCATTAAAAAATATTATTACTAAAGGTTGCATTTGAAGTGAAAAAGTTGAATTTGAAATATAAAATGTTGGATTTGAAATGCCAAAAAATCTCATTTGAAATGTAAAACTTTGAATTTGATATTGAAAAAGTTTTTTTGACTTGTCAAAAGTGCAAGTTGATTTGGAAAAAGTTGCATTTAGAGTGTAAGCGGTTGTGTTTGAAGTTATAACAGTGAAGGTGGCTTTAAAGTGTTCTTGTTTTCAAATAAACCTTAATTCACATCGGATATAAACTTTTTATAAGCTCGATTTAAAATTTGAAAATTAAAATTATTTAACTCTCATTTAAGTTTTAGCAAAATTGCTTCTATTTGTATGAAATTGAATATGAAATATTTTTGAGGTATTCTCGCATTATGGGGTATACCTTAGTATTGATTGATTGATTTATTGATTGATTGATACGCTATATAGCGTATAAAGTGTAATTTTGCAACAGTCTCTTATACTACCCAATTTTTGTAAATATTTTTATATATTCCATTCACTCAAATTATTCAACTCATTCCAGCCCATTTTGAATACAGCAACAACTTAAAGCTGTCTACTTCAAGCTAAAAATAGTTTCATTGTTTTTTGTCAAAATTTGTTTTTATTTTGCATAAGCTCTGAGCGCTATACTCGTAAAAAAAGCTAAATGAAAGCGACTTAATGGCTTTTGTTGCTGTTGTAAAGTTAAGTAAGATTCGTTTATTTTAATGTTAAGTTTGTATATGTTAGTAAAAATAAATATTTTATATTAATTTGTAAATAATTTGTTATTTTGTTCTTTTTTTTTTTTTTGTTTTTTGTTTTTTGTTTTGCTTAATTGTTGTTTTGTTATTTTACATTGTTTTAATCATATTTTTAATGACTGAATTAAATTAAGCAGTTAACTAAATATTAATGCTTTTTGCCTATTAATTTAAGTTTCATGACAAGCGATTAATTCAAAAACTGTAATTGAATTAACTTCAATTAAATTTAACTAGAGTTTAAACTCTTAATTTTAAGTAAACCATTCGATGTTAGATATAAGTTAGATAAAAAGAGAAATTGATACAATAAAAAAAATCAATATTAATATAATTACTACCTAATAAAAACTATTATTATTTCAATTTTTTATTTGTTGTTTTTGTATTATATCCTTTTGTTATTTTTGAAATGATCAAATGTAGTGTAGAGCTTAACTCTCTTATCCGCAAGGCTTGCCTAAGGCAGCTATCGGTTAAATGACTATAATTTAGTCATTTTAACTCTTTGCGATCGTATATCTGCTCTCAGCCACTAAAGTGTTTTTACCATTTCAGTCGTGTGTCTGCTCTCAGCCACCAAAGTTTTTATTTATCATTCCAGTCGTATGCTTCATATTGGAGACTGCTTTGAAAGATACCACACGATGAAGAACTATAAAATATAATTTTTACATAAAATAAAACATATTATTATGTGGCATTTATCTAAAGTATTAAAAAGAATTAATAAATTTTATTTTTCCTTCATAAGCTTGCATATTGTGTATTACTATTCTTTCAACGAAATTTATTTCCGACCAACATGACCCATATATAAAATTAATACGATCACAAAGGGTTAATTCTTTTAGTTTCACATTTTTTTTTTTCAAATCTCAACAAAAATAACAAGTCCAAAGCAAATTGCGATTTTCTCCTTCAAAGCTTATCAGTCTTTTTTCTTTGAATAATTTTTTTTTACAGAATATTAAATTTGATTTTATTCTTTTTTTTCCTGAAGAAAATATTGTGTTTATTTCATCAAAAAAAGTTCATCGAAAACATATACAGTGCCTCACAAAAGTATTTGGAATTGATAATCTTTTGAAATTGTGGTGTTCGTGGCGTAGTTGGTTAAAGTGCGTGGCCGCTATATCAATGAACTTAGAGACCCAGGTTCGAGCCCCAGCAGCGACAGAAAATTATTTGAATTAAAATAATTTTTCTGTACGGCCGCCAACTCTCTGCAGATAATGGCAAACCTCAGACAGTAATCAAAATGCCATGTAAAGCTTCTTGAGAACAAGAAATTCCGTTCATCGCCGTTCGGAGTCGGCGTTAAACCTGTAGGTCCGGTTCTCAATCAATTTGTGTACAAACTTAATAACACGCACAACACAATTGATCATAAGAAGCTAGATCAAAGTCCTTTAGAGGGCTGAAATGACCAGTTATTTATTTTTTTTTAAACTTTCGAAATTAACCACAATTTGTTTGGATACAAACGAGTTCTGTTCTTTACAGATAGATTATTTTTAATAATAACTATTAAATAAAACTTAAATAATAAAACTTACAGAAATAAAAAATAATAAAAAAAATTATCCTAAATATTTCTTTTTTAAATTAACCGTTTTAAATTTCACTCACTATGTCAGCAGCTTGTTTGTGCACGTTCATTTTTGGTTTGAATTTTGCAAAGATCGCTTGTCTTGCTGAACGTTTTTATTACTTATAGAAGAAAAATAGGTGGAAAATCCGCTGAAACTACTATTGAAAAAAAAAAGAAATTCTTAATTTTTATAATACGTGAAATAGGGAAAACGCTTAACCCTCTACAGCTGACGTCATAGTCTGACAGACAACGAAAACCAAAACTTCATGCGTACAAACGTCAAATTCGAAGTTACGATCTTACGCTCTCGTTACCTTTTCAGCTTATTAATTTGTTGTTATATGGAAAAATAATTTATAATTATTTGTTGTTATATGGAATTAGGTTAAGAAAGTTACAGTCAGAAACTTCATCATAGGAAATCAGTTTAAAAGTGAGATCTGGTAGACCCCACGTCAGGTATGTTGTCCAATTTGGAGCACGTCAGTTGCAGAGGGTTAAAGACATTTCCAGTTCTACAAAAAGATTCATTTCGACTATTGATAGTATTTTAGAAAGGAACATGGTTCGTGTTGGACAACGATCAGGCAGGCCAAAAAAACTTAGTACTGGCGATGAGTCCATTATATAACGGAAAATCAAGAAACAGTCTCAAACTTCTGTCGCAGAGGTTAACAGGCAGGAGCCTTTCTGAATATCACGGTATACATGTAAGTGTTGAAACTGTACGGAGGACGCTCAGAGATTCTGGTTACAATGAAAGATCTCCCCTAATTAAATCACTATTAAGGGAAAAAATCGTAACACACGCTCAGAATTTAAAAAAAAATATAAAAATCACATCTTTTGGTTGCGATTTATATTCAGCGATGAAACAAAATTTAACCTTTTTGAACGGAATAGTGGAAATAAAGTATGGAGAAAGAAGAATACTGAATTGGACCCAAAAAATACATACCCTTAAACATGGAGATGTCAAGGTAATTTTAGGGAGGAGAGGTGTTTGAGTCAAAATGAAGTTAGCAACATCCAGTTCATAACTGACAGAATAAAACAAGTACAGACATTAACCATGTACACAGCAGTACAGATTTTGAAGGATAATTTGGAACCAATTTAAAACGTTTGTCCCGAAAGCTTGGACTTTCCGGTCGTTACATATTTCACTCTGATGAATATAATGGAATTATGTTTTCTGGAATCCATGCGATCCGTTTGATACCCATAACATTAAAATGGGCGCACTTGTTCTCATGCTATAGGGTACACTGAGCAAATTGAACGCCTTAAAATCAAAGAAAAAAAGTTGTTAAAAGACTGTAACCAAAATATCTTTGCTACAAAGAAAAGATCGTTGCACTAAAGATTTATTCTTTAACTAAGAAACTGCTGCATCTTTGAAACAAAAGACTGAAGTTCTTTGAAGCTAAATCAATCAAAAAATATTTGCCGTAAAGATAAATTATTTACTGTAACGATTTAGAACAAGAATTTGTTAACAAAGGTAAAAGTACGCAAAATCAACAAATTTTCTTTATTTTCTTGAAGCTAAGCATCGTTGTTTCAAAGACAAAGTCTACAACTTTAAAGAATTTTTTCTACAAAATCATATTTTTCTTAAAAATACACACGCTTATAGTTCGCAGTTACTTTGTGGGTAATATGTACTATATAAGGCAATTGATGTATTAATATGTACATATGTAAAAGTTGTAATTAGCACTAGATTAAATCGTATGGGTTAAGGGTCAAGAGGAAGGGAGAGGGGGTGTGAAGCAGAATGGAGAAGGGGTGAGTAAAGGAAAGAAAGGGGGACATACAAAGATAGTATTAAGTAAATCGACTTTTTTAAAGACGTACATCTTTGTCACAAGAATTTAAATCTTTGATATAAAGTATATTTTTCATGGGAATTTAACAATCTTTGTGCCTTTGCCGTAAGGATGTTTTATCTTTGGGCACAATCTAGCCAATAAAAGTCTGTGTGGCAAAGTATATTTTCTTTGGTTTTACGATTTTTTTCGCTGAGTGTAAGAACTAGAAAAAACCGCTAAAACTCCCCTCATTACCGCGGCCCACGCTGAAAGTTGTGTTCACATGTGTGGAAAAGCCCATTAATTGGTCATATAATTTTTTTTCAATTTTTCTTTACACTCAAATATTAAAAGATTTCAGAAATTACCTAGAGGTATACATATATTTTTATGTGAACTATCAGTAGTTTTTTTTTTAAATCGAATTTTTGAACTTTTTTTAAACCTTATGTTATAAGTGTTAAACAGCATCAGATTCTACCAACCCGAAATAAAAGGTTTTTTCCTTTTTTCCCCATTATTTCACCCTTGCTGGTTAGAAGGTTAAAGCCTAAGCAAGCAACTTTTTTCATATTATAATGACAGAAACAAAAACAACAACAATTATACTGCATACAAGTAAAAATTGTGTCATTCAATTAGCTGACCGACTCTAGTTGGTAGCCAATCAGTCAGTTTATTCAATAGTTTGACAATCAACCGAATCCATTTCATTTAGAGCATAAACGTGATTTGACTGTAAACTAACGGAGTAAGAGACAAAGCAATACAGTGCTTCTTAAACTAAAGATAGTAAGGTAACAATTTTTGCAGATTTCTTTACTGTGTTCTTAAATATGTGCCGGTTTTGCCCGGGGATTAAGACGATGTTAATAGTGCCATCTGGATATATGCATTTCTAATAAAGCTTTTATGACTTGAGAAAAAAGCATGGACACAGCCCAGTAATAGATAAACTAACTCGAACTCCGTGAAGTTTTTCTTTGAAAAACAAGAACTCGAACTTCATCGAATCTTAAATACGAACTACACGTGATGTTGGAAAAGTATAGTGGTATACACGATGTAGGGCAATTGGTCTGGCAGATGACCTGAATAGCAGAACAAATCGTGAACACACTTTTTAACAATGTGGCATCTCTGCTAAAAAGCTACCAAAACAGCTGTTTGTTTGTTGTTTACTAAAAGAAAAATAATTGTTGAAGATACTACTTATTCCTTGAAATGGCTTCACGACTTTCATACATTCAAACTTATTCCCAAAATACTCACTGTGATTAGAATTGTTTTTTAGTGAAATGAGCTCCTAACTCATAAATAAGGACATCTTTAATTCTTTGGAAAATTTAGCTTTTGGTAAGGCCAGTTTCCGACTGCGTTATTGGGAATCCAATCATGGACTCCAACAGCTGAATATAGGCTGGGTTCATCTTGGTTCGAAGGAGAGATATTTTGACGATTGTGGGATTTATGAAATTGATGATTTTATGACCATAGATGAATGATGTTATTGGAATTTTCAAGATTTTCAATGACTCCTTTGATATATATGGAGGATTCTTAGGTCAACCCGATGCACTGCGACTATTTGTAAGTCATTGTTTCCCCGATTTGAAGACTTGTTACTTTTGGGTACAAACTGGTTGTTCTAGTTCATACTATAACTAATTAAACACCAAATTATTTCCTATTTTTTTTTTTTTTTTATGATCCAGTAGGCCAAAATCTTGACGGCAAATTTGAAAAAATGATGAATGGACAATTAATTATTGAGTTATTTGGTCATAACAATGAATTATAAGACAAATGATGACATCTTGTCTATCTAGCAAAAAAAATCATTGAAAAAAATAATATACAACGTTTTTAAAAAGAACTAAACTAAAAAGTATAAAATAATTTCTCTTAGAGTAGGGCTTTAAGATCTCCTTAAAACGTTTTAGGAATTAAAATTTTAGTCTTGTGTAAAGTTTTACGATCGATTTTGAAGAATTTCTATTTTTATTAGTAGGTACAATTGTAATGATACTGGAAACAAGTTTTCTTAAAAACTTATTTATCAATAAAAATTTAGGAAAAATTTTTTGAATTCTCTCAAAAACTTTAAAAATTAAAGTCTTTAAAGATTCACCATTGTAGGTGGTACAGATTTGTAAAAAAGTAAGGTCGACTGGGTACAGTTAAAACGGTGGACGGTTGAAACAAAGCAAATATCTTGCCACCGTGCGTGGTGAGGTTGAGGGGTACAAGGAGAAAACGAAGTGGGCGACAAGATAAAACGCGAATTTTAATGTTGCTTCGCTCTTCGCGCACTGTGGTTGTGTATAGGAGGCCCCATTGTGTTTTTTTAACGGAAAAGTAAGTATTTTTTGTTTGTACATTTTTGCAATTATTATGGATTTATTTAAATTAGAGTATTGAGAGTTTTAAATCATTTTAATTGAAGTTTGTAGAATATGATTGTATGATTGGTTTTTATTCAAATTTATTATCATTCTTACTGTTAACCGTTTGATACCTAGTTGGTGGTTGGGGACAGTTAAAACAGTTGAAAAAAATCCTGTTTATAATAATTGCTGTTAAATTTTGGAAAATATAATAGCAAGTAGCACAAAAATACTACAAAAAAAAAAAATAATCGTCACTGACATCTGATCATTATATATGATTTAAGTTATACTTAATATAAGCCTTTGAGAGCTGATTAAAAATAATGTCAGATTATAGGTATCGTGAAAAACTTGAATATTAATAAAAAAATATTTTTGATGATCAACTGTGCCGTTACGGGTCGTAAAATATTAGAATGCGTGTATAAAATATGCTAATTTATTATATTTTGTATAATTTGCATGTGTTTCAATTGACCCCAGGCACTGTTTCAACCAACCCTGGCATGGGGACAGTTGAAACAAATTACATTTTTTTTTAAAAAATTTGATTTTACATACAAAATAAATTGACTCAAATGACATTACCCATTAGTAAACCAATATATGTTATTATATTTCTTATATATCCGTCATTGCTCGTTTAACGCATTCCGATGCAATACCCTAATTTGAACATGCGAAAAAAATTGCAATTAAAAATTAAAAAAAAAATTAATCAATTGATTGAAGTTTTCGGATCGAACGTACAATATCCCGAATATATAGCAAACGCTTTACGCTCTGAGCTACAGAACTCATTTACATAAGAGTATTCACATAAGAATATCACTGTCCCGTCGTTAAAAATCAGTAGAGTGTATTTTGTATTTAGTTAAAATTTACCGTTTTGTATGGAATCCCCAACAGTATTTTTCGGAATTTTCAACCAAAGAATATTTATACTTCGAAGTTTTAAAATGATTAAAATTAAAACTCAGGTAAAGATAGCCGGATTGAATAAAAATTTATTCAACAATTTTTCCCCCACCACAGCCTTAATACCGTAAAAATTATATCTCCTAAGTAATTTTCTAATACATCTAATGATAAACATATTTACGATAGTTTCCCCTTTGAAAACTTTTTCTTCAATTAATGTTCTGCAAATATCCATCAACCTGGTCAATATTTAACAGCTGCATACAATAATTTGGTCAAACGGATGTTAATTAAATACAAACTTTTTAATGCTTACCCATTCAAGCTCCTTCAACCCATACCACTCAAAAACAAAAACTTACTCACTTTGGTCACGTTCGTTGGCATCGAAGCGTTTTAATCGATTATGCAATTAAGTATCATTTGTCGCGAAACAATAAGTTATACGTTAACCTGCAGCTAGCCAAAACGAAAAAAAAACACCACTTCAATTACCACCATAGCCACAACTGAAAAAATGACATAGATAGTTGTGTAAAATGCAAAAGTTACAATGTTAAAAAATAAGAAAATCATTCATTAGGCAGTCAATTATAAAAAATTTGCTTACTTACTGACAACAACATTTGAACAAAAATAGCAACAAAATTATGCCATAATTTTAGAAATAAAATAATTGAAATAATTGCCGCAACAATTTGCATTGTACTCGTATACATTTTTAATAGCTGGTCAATTTGTAGGTAAAATTTAACGATGTTAAAACACCGTAGCAGCGGCTTAGTTTTGAACATACATAGATATGACGGATGTAAGATAAAGTAACTTTTTGTTTTTTATTAGGTCTAAAAGTGTATGCAGCTACACTCTATTTTGATTGAAATTGAATATATATCAATTAACTCTAGCTGCCGTTATTTATGCTACCTTGTTCATTAAAGCCGATTTTGTTTATAGATACTTTCAATTAGAGCTCAGGCTGTTTTTAAGCAACTTACTGTAGTGTACAGTGATGGTTAAACTTCTGCTTGGATTGAGTAATATTAAAAAATTTTAATAATAAGTTTTTTAGAGAGCTTTTATTGTGCACGCTGAAGCTGGTGCTGGCTGGCGCTTGCAGCGCTTATAGTGCGCGCTTGTTGCTTATGACAATTGGCCTACATTTCTTTCTTCTTTCTTCTTTGCAAAATAATATCGTCAATTGCTTGTTTGCAAAGTTAATGAAAACTTTGGAGTGGGAAGAGTGTGAAAAAGAGAAAAGAAGAAAAAAAAAAGAAAGATTTTGCATTAATTTTTTAATGAAAAACAAAAAAATGCATTACATAGCTGGTAGTTTTTAGGCTAGCGATGATTTTTTGTGGATACTTGAATTTTTTTCTGTTTTGCACGCCCACATTATAGCTTTTTATTTTTATTTTATTTATTTTTATTTATTAATTTTATCTGACCCAATGTATTATGCGTAGGCCTCCCATCCGTCCTGTATTTGCCTATACGGTCCTGTTTTTTCAAGTAAAGTCCTATATCCTGTTCTTCTTTTGTCCTGTTTTTTTTTTAATTTCCTCCATTTTTTGCATTTCAGTCTATTCTATGTTAATTATTTATACTTTTTTTTTTGTAAATAATAAGTCAAAAATTGCCCTTAATAGACGTTCTTCCTTTTTGCGACTCTGTTAAAAGTGTTACGCTGCAACTCTGTCTGTGTCACTAATTTTTTGAAATTGTCAAAATGTCGAAGAGAAATTGTGTGTTAAATAATCAACTCCAACGAAGATATTTACTACTGGTAAAAACAAAAAGTGACAGTAAGATGTTCTGCTCTGCATCAGAAGGACATGCAGACATAGGACGGTGTTTGAAAACAGCTAAGCACCTTTCCACTCTGGATGCTACGTCTCCTAATTTACATATTTTTACATACTCCCAATCGACATTCAACGCGAAAAATGCAGCCGTCTGGGCATATGACGCTATAGATGCAAACAACAGTTTTATATATTCAGATTGTGCTTAAAAAATATTTGAACATTTTTTTCCATATTTGTAGTTTGTGGTATATGGAGCTTTGAAAATCCTCAAGCGACTGTGGATAACCCATTGCATCCTCAAAAAGTGACTGTTTGATGTGCATTATGGTCTGGTGGTGTCATTGGAGCGTATTTTTTTGAAAACGGTCAAGAAGCAACCGTTACAGTCAATTCTGAGCGCTATTGCCCTATGTTAACAGATTTTTTTTTGTCTGACATTGAAGATATAGATATGGAAATTATAGGGTTTCAATAAGATGGGGCCGCAAGCCACACAATAGCACCAATTAGGGCTTTGGGGTCGTTTATAAATTACGTGAACGATTTTCAACTTTTTTACCCCCTTCCCATCCATTACTCTTCGTAGTGCATTTTAAAATCCTCCCCTTCCCCCCATAAAGTAACGTAGTATATCAAATAAAAAAAATGAATTGATAAAAAAATATTTTACCATATATTTAAAAAAAATTACTATCTTGACTAGCCTTAGCATGTGTACTATCATTACTAAATAAATTTAAGAAAAACTTTTAAAAATAAATTATTTTCATCGATAAAAACTATTCCATCTTCAATTCAAGAGTTCATGATCTCAATCACTGGTATTGAAGACGCTGGAAACTTTGGGGACTCTTCGAAATAGACTTCTTCAACGGATTCCATGTCGATCCATTCAGGCATATCCTCATTCTTATGCAAAGAAATTCGCCTGGTCTTTGAAAGAATACCTGTGCAGCACCAAAAATAATGCCCTTACTAACTAAACTTGTCAATAGTTAACCGTAAATTTAGACTGTCAAACATGAAGATGTAAGGATGAAAATGTTTTGAAATGATGGGGTGTATTAATTTCACTTTGCTCGAGTTTTTTTATTTTTGGTCACGTTACTATATCTGAGACCCCCTCCCCCCTGTCCTTACTTATCGTAGTACATTTTAAAACCCCTCCTCCCCCCTTAATTGGTATCGTAATTTATGAATGACGCCTTTGTTGCAACAGCAATTTCCAGGACGACGTATTTCGAGATTTGGCGATATCAATTAGACTCCGAGATCAAGTCATTTGACGTCTCTGGAGTTTGTTTTGTGGAGTTACGCAAAAACCGTGCTTACGTTAGCTTTTGAGTAATTAAAAACCAATATTCGTCATATCATGGCCGAGGTAGTGCACAAGTTGTGCACAAAAATCATCGAAAATTACCTCAAAAGGGTTGAGACCTGCAAAAACTGCCGTGGAGGGCATTTCAATGATATTTGAATGGTATTCCACGTACAATGGGCAAAGTTTAAACATAAATTCAAAAATTAAAATTTTTATCGAATCTAAATTTTTAGCGTGTTTTTTTAAACTTAAGTTTTTGAAGTGTGTGTTTAGTGTGTTTTTTTAAACTTAAGTTTTTGAAGGAGAAAAAGATAGCCCGTTATTTTCAAAGATAAAATATGTGTTTGAATTAATGATTTTTCCTTTAATTTTTTAGAGCATACAAAATTTTAATAATTCTTTAACTTTGTTGTTTTATAACTTTTCTTATTTTATTTGGTACTTTTATTATATTTTATCAAATAATTCTTTTCATAAATAAAAAAAAATCATCAATAACGAGGCATTAACAACAATTGAAACTAAATTAAAAACAACAAGCACGACAATAGTTGAAAGTTCAGCACAAAAATATATGCATGAAACGAAACAAGAACAGCAAAAGCTATATAAACAAGCGAGATAGAATAAACAAACGCCGAAAACCATCTTGAAAATGCAGAATTACAAGACAAAATTTCAAACAATCCAAACAATTGATATAAAAGAAACAATCGCTGAAAACCAGCGCGTACGCAGCTTGAAGCTCAGTACCAGCCCGCACTACTATAAGAACCATGAGCTTTTTCAGCTTCCGCTTCAGCGCGCACTATAATCGCAACTTAAGACACGTTAATTTCCAATATATCTGCTCAAATAAAAGTTTATGAAAACGCACCTGCAGGAAGTTTCTGCTATATTATGGCCACAAAAATGTTATTGTTAATAAAAATTACAGGAAACTTAAAAATCTAAACACGTGCCCAAGAGAGACGCAAACATTTGCATTGGCATGTGCGAAAAGCCAAAACAAATGAAATATTTTGCAAGACTTTCTTTTTTCCACATAAGCTGCCAACTGATTTGCATACAAGTTTGGCTACAAAAAATTCGACGCACCCTATGTAGTGTCCATTTGCGCTTCCGCAGTCCGCCCAGCGCCGTGTTAATACCTCAGTCAACCCAGCACACGATCACCTTCACGATCAACCTTTAAGCTGTCATTACCTTAAGTCATAAAAAATTACTACGACATCTAGTGTGGAAAACGCTAAGTAATGTTGTTGCGTGATTAAAAGAAAAAACAATGGCATAAAGTATAAAATTAAAATTAAACAAAACAAAAACCTTCCTTTTAATGACAACTTTAGACGACGCGTAGCTAAGCTACGATTTCATGCTGACTGACACAAAGTGAAGATATTAAATTTTTTTTTTTTAATTTTAAAGCCTCAGCCAGAGTCAGATTTTTGAAAGTATTTGACTTTTTAATCAACAATAGACGGACTACTACAGACGCTTTGAGGCTCTGATGTCTTACTAGGAAGTATTTTTTTTTTGTTGGCGACCGCACCGCCATCACGTAGTTTTTGTTACCAAGAAAAATGCACTGCAATTTTATGAAAAGAAAATATTAAAAAAATTATGTAATGGTTTCGAGAAAATAAACACCAGCAGCTACAACAGCGTGGAATTACATTAGCACCTTCTTCACCTGTTGCAGCTGTCTGAGTAAAGCGACAGCCGTGGTTATGTTACTGCTCTAAGGCTTACCGTACCAAACCGTGGCAGGCCAAATGTTTGACCAACTCTTTGCTGTTTGTTGAGTCCATTTAGTGGTAAAGCGGTTGCCACAGTTTTGGTTTTTGATAATATAGGCTAAACTTAGTTGTTTGCCTCTGGCACATATTCTGCAGCAACTACTGCAAAAACTACTTTTCTTTTTTGTCGTCTTGTCCAACGGCCTCTTTCTTTTGCTTTGCTAATTTTCTTCATGTTTCTTGAGACTCGAGAGTTTGAGTTTTGGAGTTTCTCCCAAATATGCGGAAATAATACGAATTTCTTTAAAGTACTAACCCTACAGTCGGCAATGTTAGAAGTTGAGACACAAAATAAATCAACTGAGACAGCATGTAAATCTCTTAAAATTTGAACTTGATTTAAAATAACATATATTTTGAAGTTTGTATTGATGTACAAACCATTCTATTTGATTTGTGAAAATTTGAAAACAAAAATAATTAAGATTTTCAAAAAGTTGAATTTGAAGTATATAACATTTGATTTGATTTATCATATATGGTGCATTTTATGTCAGATCGACTACCAAAATTTGTTTTTCGTTATTTTTTCATGAAATTTTGGTATTATGTTCTCCGATTGGTGTTATTTCTTATGCCAAAAGTATTTTGTGAAATAGTTACCGGTTTTCGAATAATAACGGTTTAATTTTTCGAAATGTAAAAAATAGAGCTTTTTTCAACGAATTTTTAAAAAGAGACCCTTAAATAAATGTCATTAAAACTTAGATCATCTTTGAGGAGTTTTTTTATGTTCTTTCTAATAATTTTATTAGTTTAAAAAGAAAAATATTTATTAATATAAAAAAATTTAAGTTGATGATTAAATCACGATTTTCCCAAAAAAGTATTCTTTAATTTTTGTAATTTTGATTTTCAATTACAGGTTGTTAAATTTTCTTTAAGAAACTATCTATTTCAAGATTGGATCTGAATTGGTATAGAAATGGTGACCATTTTAGCAAAGCGCCACGCACTTTTTGCTCTTAAGCACCCTGAATGATAGAAGGTGGAATTCAGAAAATTACATAACACGCTTGCTCACAAACATCGCACATTATTGGTGTACCTGAATATTGCAGTGACAATAGAAAAGAGAGCAAAAAGTGAGTTGTGCTTTGCTTAAATGGTCGCCATTTCTATACCAATTCACACCCACCTTGGAATTTAACAAACTTTAATTGAAAATCAAAATTAAAAAAATTTAATTATACTTTTTTAAGAAAATCATAATTTAATCATTAAATTATATTTTTTTATATTAATAAATATTTTTTTTTTTTCAAAATATGCATTCAAGGAAAAATAGAAAACAGTAATTTTTTTGTAGGAACCACAAGCCATTGAAAATAGAAAAAGTAATTCTTGTGTAAGAACCATCTTACCATCTCACAAGTCATTGAAAGTAGTGGCAAAAATGTACTTCTCCACCCACCATATTCTTCAGATATGGGACAATTGTCGTTTATCCAATCTCAAAAATGGTGAACGGTAAAAATATTAACATCAAATTACAAAGTTGAATTGGTACCCGATGCCTATTTTGAAGAATAATGTTTCGAAGTGTTGATAGATCGCTGGACTTACTGAAGGAGAGCATTTCGAATAATAACTCTTTTCTATTTATTGAAACAAATTAATAATAAACTGGCTATTTCAGCCCTAAAAAAAACTTTGACCGAACTTCTTATAATCACATTGTGTTGTGCGTGTTATTGAATGTTTGTACACAATTGATCCAGAACTGGACCTGTTAGTTGTATGCCGACTCCAAACGGCTATTTACTCTCTGAGGTTTGCCATTGTCTGCAAAGAGGTGACGGCCGAACAGAAAACTCAATTCAATTGAAAAAACTTTCTGTGCCAAATGGAAATTGAATCAGGGTTCTCTGGCGTATGGGTCACGCACTCTATCCACTTCGCCACGGCCGCCGATTTTATTGAAATAGATAAAATTAATCTCCACAAAACATATGTTATCGCACAATTTACAGATGTGTGGTACAATTATCTTTATTCTAAAACAGTATCTAACATTATTTTTATCACAGATTCGAATTTTTAAAGGAAAATGAATGATGTTTTGTCGAAAATGATGTCGCATGATAAAAGCGAATTTTGGCAGAAAATTATGTTTTTTTTATTATTGATTATAACTTATTATAATAAATATGCTTATTATTTTTATTAAACCAATAACTTATTGAAGAGTCTAGTGTAACGCATTTATATACCCTCAACCTCAAATGGTTTCAAGTAAGGTACTTTTTAAAAATGTTTGCCTCACAAAAAAATCATAATGTCACAAATTTTCTTTCATTCAAACAGGAAAATTATTGCGATTTTTGCAAATCGCAAAAAATTGTTAAAACCGAATATAATGAAAAGATCAATAATTTTTTTTTATACTGGAAAGGTGGATCATTCTTAACCTGTTTTGTTGTATTATTCGATAATATTCAGGTTTTTTACTTTCCATGAAATTAGAGGTAAGTATTCGGTTCACATGGAGTTCATTGGTAAAAGAGATAACCATTTGAAAGGGACTCAAATGTGTGAATATTCACAGTATTCATCAATATGAATATATTCTGCAGTTTGTTGATTTTAAAATAATCTAAATCAATGTTGCTGACAGTAGGGTGCCGCTTGAAGCGACTCGTAGCTAGTAGGAAATGCGAGAATATATCGCTTGAAATTTTGTTGCTGCCGTTGTCGCATTACAACATGATACTGGCAAACATAGTTATTAGTTGTTGTTGTTGTTGTTGTTGTTGTTTTTGTTGTTGTTGTTGTTGTTGTTGTTGCTGTTGTTGTTGTTGTTTTGTTACTGAAATTGTTGCATTGCATGCCATACCGTGCTTGGCAGCTACTTTGATCATCGACAATCAAAGTTCCAAAGCCAAGCAAGCAAATTATTATTCAACTTGAGTGATTGTTGCTGCTTTATAGGCCAAAACTTACAAGCGTTACATAAGAAAGCGCCAAGTATTTATGCTCAAAAACCACAACATGGTCAAGACTGCTGTAAGTTGGTGAGGAATTTCAGCTGTTGCTACTTCTTCAGCGTGTATTTTTAAGGTAGGTCTTGTTGGCACAGTAGCATTGGCAACAAGAAAAACAACAACAACAACAACAACAACTGGCTGTTGGCTCACTTTCACTTGTTGGCCACTCTCTCTTTTGCGGCTCTTTCAATCTTCATCTGTTTGTTTTTATTTGCTCTTTACTGCTCTTTAAACTTTCCTGTGGCGTTTAACTTTATGTTTATGTTTAATATTTTTACTGCAAAGAAAAACAACAACTAAATGTTGGCCACTTTCTTAACTTGGCCTAGCCAAAGTTAGTCTTTCGTGACTTTTAGTGTGCCAATAGCCTAGCTGCAGTTGACTTAAATTGTTTGAGTTTTTGGCAACATTTTTTAACGTTTTGTCATCCTCCGCCGTATGTTTTCAGTCAGTCGTTTTTTGTTGTAACTCGCAGACAGTCTAAAGCGCGAAACCACGCAGTGTTGCATTAAATGTTGAAATTTTTAATACATAAGTGAATAATTTTTTTGTAAAATTTTCTAATTAAAAACTTGCAGCCTTTGAAGTTGCCACCCTTTATAAATTAAATAATTTTAATATAAATAAAACGCAAAATAAAAAAGTGCCAGAAATTTGCATATTTTGATTAAAGCCAAAATAATAGCAAACCATTGCATAAGCATTACAAAGTAACAGAAACACTGAAAAAAAAACATAAATAAAATTATAATGAATTTGCGTCAAGTTATTTCGCTCTCGCTCATACCAACGCTTTATGTGCTGTTCGTGCTGTTGCTGGAGTTTGTCGAACAGGGTCTAGCGCAGAATCCTGATCCGCTGTTTGATTTGCCGGTGCAACTGGTGGGCTTTCCAGTGATTGTGCTGTCAGTGCGTCTATCGCAGTTTGCTAAAAAGCTGGCCTACTCACTGAACCCAAGTAAGTGTCAGTCAAGTGTTGTCCTACTTTCGGCAAAGATTGCTCACAACAATTTAGTTAAGAAACTAGTTTAAATTTATTACAAGTTGGGTTTCCAATCAGTTTATTAAGCAGCTTTTTTATGTCGAATTTAATTGAAATGCGTTTGATTGTAAATAAAACAAAGTTTCATATATTTTCTCGCTGGATTTTTTACAATAACAACTTTTTATTTGTTTTTCTAACTATAACCTTGTTAGCGGCACTACCATTGTTAGTGCTACAAAATATTTTTTAATTTTCAATGCATTTTTTATGTGGACTTAAGTAAAAATGCGGTCATGGCTTCACAGAGATAGTTTTGTGAGTGAGTCACTTTACAAAAACGAGATATTTAAATATACAGAATTCGAAAAAAAATAACAAAAACAAAAGCGGTCTACTCCACCGCAAACTTAGTGGGGATAATTCCACTATGAAGTGATGATTGTTCGAGAAGAGTTGAACAGATAAACTATTTGAAAAATATTAACGGTCTTATCAGATAGCTCACCTCAAGTGAGTGACGGCCAGATATCTGATATCTGACATATTATTAATGAGAGGCAGTCTGAGAAAACATATTTTTAAATAAATTGCATTGTTTGTTGAAATGTCTGTGAGTTTTGATTGAACTTTAAAGTAGAAACATGGAGGTTATTCAATAAATATAATATCTTTCAAATGACTGGACCTTGCTTGCACAGACGAGTCCTTTTCTTGAAATTTTGCATGACATTCTGGCACAGTTCTGAATCAATTAACCAATAATAATGCGGATACCTCGGTAAAAACTAAATTACACAAAAATGATAAAAGATATCGACAAACGGTTTTTTATTGAAGATATAAAATATCAAACTTAATTAAAAAGTATTGTTTTTGTTGTGCTTGTTGTTGTTGTTGTTGTTGTTGTTGTTTTTTTTGTTGTTGTTGTTGTTGTTGTTGTATGTCATGTCAAAGTAGACCAATAAAAAAAAAAAAAAAATATATAAATATATAACCAACGGCAGTTGGTTGTTATCAAAAAATTTCATCATCTGAAAATTAAAAACAAAACGGTAATATGTTAAGAATTAATGCCGTTATCGCCGGTTCTTGAATTAAGAGGGTCATTAAAAAAATAACGTAATTGTAGCATCCACATATCAAAATTTCCAAATAAAAGCTAATTTTTAGGATTTCAAATAGCTCCAGTTCCGTTTTTTATGAAGCTACCCTCATGATTCTAGTACCGACAATAATGACTGGTATTTAAGGCGGGGTAAGGTTTGTTTCGTCTAAAAAATACTCTTTTTGATGAATTTTTTTAGGAAATATTATTACAGTAGGTTTATTTTACATATAATTATATAAAAGTACAACATTTGAAGAATATTTAAGAAAATTTTTGTTGAAAAATAGAGAGAAATAACGGATTTATTGAAGATCTCCGCAGGTGCCTCGAGAAAAGTCTTTGTGCGGTGACCAGCCTACAGCATCACTAGATCATTCTGAAACCAAAAACTCAGAATGCTTTCTTTTGTTTATTACTTTATCTCTCCAGTCACGTCGAATTTTTTTTTAATTTTTAAATTTTTCCATTTTTGGTACCATTTAGAAGCCAAAATGACGATTTTTGACGAAAAAAATCGACCTATTTGTTATTGCAAAATTGTTAGTAATTAAAAAATTTAAAAAACTCGTAAAAAAGACGTCACTAGAGAGCTACTTATATGTAGAATATGTGTACTAAATTTCAAAACGATCGGTTCAGTAGTTTTTTCTGTAGGCTGGTCACCGACTTTAAAAATTACATGTTTGTTTTAAATGTTTTAAAGTTTTGTACACTGACTAAGAGGTACGGTAGTTCAACCTCCTGTAACTTCGTTAGTTTTGCTCCGAATGACTTAAAATTTAAATACAATTAGGGTATTCACAAGGTGTGCTATCATGTCATATTATCATAATGTAATACAATTTTACACTAGTTTAAAAATATGGTTATTGCCTTCCATATAAAAAAGTACTAAAATTTTACAACTCTAAAAGCTATGTTTATTGAGTGTCGTATTCAATAACGTGCAAAATATGCTTTTTGCACAAACCGGCTATTATTTTGTCTTTTTCGCTTTCTTTTGGCATTGTGACAACAAATATTTATTTAAATTTGTTTTTCATCAGCTGATTGAGAGTTGAAATAGCACAATAAGTTATGGGAGGTTGTTCACACTTGTTGTAAATTTTAATGTTTTCAATTTAAGACATTTGACTTTATGAGACCTTGTGAATACCCAAAATATTCTAAAGATGTTGCACTTTCAAAAACAAAAATAAATAAAAATTTAAAAACAAAAATTGTCAAACCTTACCCCCCCCCCAAGCATGTGTTGTAAAAATTATTCAAATATGACAATTTTTCGATAAGTTTTTCTCACAACCAATTCCATAAAATTGGTTTCGCGATAAACGCATTCAGAGTTATGGAAAATGTTTTGTAAAATAATAGATAAAAATAATATTTAAGTACAATTTATGAAATTTGAAATTTTATTACAATTATTCGGAAGATTGGTTTTCGAGAAATTACGGGCAAGTTCCCAAAGACGTGATTTTCAAAAAAGTCATAAATAATTCTTTGGGTGAGATTTTTTTAAAATAAGCGTATTTATGGAGAAAAAAGAAATATTTTATGTAAAAATAAATAATTAGGGTGGTTTTTTAAAGTAAATGTCAAATTTTTTTTAAATATGGGATCGGCCGAAAAGTAATGGATATATGTCTACAGCTCCTACTGTATATCTCTTTGAAAAACAAAGTTGCCAAATATGTTCTAAGTGAAAAAAAAAACAAATTAAAATGTAAAAAGTAGCTCTAAATATTCCAGGCATACCAAAGATGTTCAATGCTGCCTTAGCCTGAACTTTGTAGATGTTTTATTAGCATGTCATCACCTAAAATCCAAAAAGATAAAAAAGTTTGACAATTTCGTACCTTGAAAGGACTTTGAATCACCACATAAAAAAAAATTAAATTTCGAGATTCTTGAATGATTATGATACATATATTTTAAGCTTTAAATCTTTCCCATTTTATAAGGTCTTTTGTTCTTCTGTAAATATATGAAAACTGATTTATGACAGACTTCTTGTATTTCAGATGACGATACGTATATGTGGAGTATTGCAAGAAACCATATTTTAGCATTGTGGCCTGAATGCTTTGGGTCGTTTTCTTAATTGGAAATGTTATTCTCCAGCCCAGTTATGGTGTCTTATAGATAGGCTTGCCATAATTTTTTGAAAACAATTCCGGACACTTTTTGAGTTTTTTTTTTTTGTGGAGGGGGAGAGGGGGTATGAGTAGATGACATCCACAATTTTGCTTCACTTGTACAATTCATGTTTTTTACGATAAAGCTTGCAGCAAGAATTCTTAATTTAGTTATGTAAGAAGCTGTTGATTTTTTCTTATCTTCTTTGATACATTTTATGCTTTCAAATTAGTAGGAATATAAAACAATTAGGAAGTATGTAATTCATTTATATTTAACGAAATATTTAAAAATAAACAAGTTCCTTAAAAAATAATAAACTTAGAATGAATATAAACACGTAACAATAACTCCACAATAAATAATTATATGAAAATAAAATAAAAACTAAAATGAATTTTGCACTAACTATGTATCAAATGTGGGGCTACTTAGTACAAAGTAGTACTAAAACACCTTCAAAAACAAATCGCAACATTTCGCAAATCAAGAAGGGTCAAAACAAATTAATACTATCTGCAAACAACAATCGTAAATATAACAACGATATGATCAACAGTTAATTAAATTATTTTATTAGTGTCTTACACAGGGTGTTTCAGATCACTTTGTGTTCAAAGGGAAAGAGATATTATAATTATTTTTTCAATTTGTTGGGTCCAAGTCCGGACAAAATCACAAAGTCCGCACATGGTTGAAAAGTCCGGACAATCCGGACTAAATCCTGATGTATGGCAAGCCTACTTATAGATTATATAATAAATAAAAGTATATTTTTTTGGAACTATTTTTGCCACGCATTTGTACCATATTTGGACTTTAACTTTCAAAGGTTTTCAGGTTAAGGTTGGAAATACAGCCCAGATATGTTCTGAACATTTCATAATCGGTTTTAAGTCGATTATTAAATCAGAAATACTAAAAAAAGAGATTTTGAAACAAGTTAAGGTCCCTTTTAATTTTTCAAATTTGAACATCAATATCTTTAAACTTGACATTTGCATGCTAGAACTTCAAAATGCTTTAAGTAAGTTAATTTTAGTAATTTTTTGGTGATTGAGATGTCTCTTTGTTCAAAATAATATGTTATTTTAAGAAATGCAAAAAACTAACTTTGATTCCTGGAAGATAGGTACCCTGTCCTGTGAAACATCGAATATTGTGAGAGATTTAAGTTGATCGAATGGTTAGTTCCGGAGTAATTGTGTTTTTGGCTTTGGAGTTGTATGGG
This sequence comes from Pherbina coryleti, assembly GCA_943735915.1. Classification (NCBI taxonomy): domain Eukaryota; kingdom Metazoa; phylum Arthropoda; class Insecta; order Diptera; family Sciomyzidae; genus Pherbina; species Pherbina coryleti. The sequence continues at coordinate 6,286,091 of OX030952.1, forward strand.
CGTTGCATTAAATTAACTCCTGCGATTGCTCTTTTTTTATAAAAAAATAAATAACTGGCCATTTCAGCCCTTAAAAGGACTTTGGCCTAGCTTCTTATGATCAATTCTGTTGTGCGTGTTATTAAGTTTGTACACAATTGACCGAGAACCGGACCTACATGCTTAACGCCGACTCCGAACGGCGATGAACGGAATGTTCTCGTTCTCAAGAAGCTTTACATGGCATTTTGATTACTCTCTGAGGCTTGCCATTGTCTGCAGAGAGGTGGCGGCCGTACAGAAAAATTATTTTAATTCAAATAATTTTCTGTCGCTGCTGGGGTTCGAACCTGGGTCTCCAAGGTTCTTTGACATAGCGGCCACGCACTTTAACCAACTACGCCACGGATGCCACATTACTCTCTACACATCTCTCTCGCTCTTTTTTGCTCTTTTTTTACTGTTAAAATGTTCTTAGACAGGGATGGCTCAGAAAATTATAGAACTTCAGCTTATTGAAAGACCATTTATAATATAAATGATTGAAAGAATCCAGAAATTAGGTGGGTCATTTCGAAAACCGTCACGTACGCCTTCTTGAGGGCAATTTTTGTATTTTCTTTTTAAATTATTTAAAATTCTTATAATTTATATGAAATCTTGGTATAAAAAGCTACAAGCAAAATCTGTTCACGATTTTAATTCTTCACAGTAATTAAAAATGTTCACTTTTCTAATGCAATAAGTTACTTAGAGAACCATAAGTTCCTCAAAATCTTTCACGAAAACCTACGACAAAGAAACAAATTTGTATAAATTTTTTTGTTCAAAAAAAAACTTAATTCATTTGGTCTTTTTTTTTTAAGAAAATATCTATTCGAGTTACTTGATTAGAAGTAAAAACTAAGATTTGGTTTAGTTCTTATCTTAAGGTACTATTACCGTCTAGAAAGCTAAAAAATGATATATATTCAACACTTTTTTTTCACTTTTTTTTCACTTTCTTTATTATATATGGTTATTAAACTTTTTTTACAGTATTAAACAGTTCGTGAAGATTACGAAAAAAATTTTTATTTTTATTTTCTATTAATTGTACATTTCTCAAAAAAACACTGCTGCATGGCGGACAGTTAATCTCTGGAACGGTAAGTCTGAAACATAAAATTCAAAAAGAGTTACAAAAAGGAAGAGGTCTTACGTGATAGTTTACCAGAAAAATTGAAAAATCATTAAAAATAAAAAAATACCGTACATTTAAAATTTTTTTCAAAAATCGCCTTTTTTTCGAACTTTGTTCAGACTCAAAAATTTTATATATTTTTTTTTTGTGCTCAAATTGTGGTAAACTATCACACAGGATATAAAAACAAACAAAATGCTTCAAAGTTTATTAAAATCGGCTCAGTAGATCCGGAGATTAACTGTCCACCAGTTAAGAAAACCTAAATTCGAGAAAAACGCGTGTAAAGTCTTTTTTACACGTGCTTCAATTGAGTCTTTATATCTCGGCACTGGCTTCAAATTTCGATTTAATAATTTAGACAGTTATTATTGAAGGTATAAAGAATCTAAGAATGTAAAAAAATTTTTTTGAAAATTCTAGACGGTAATTCTAGACTTACTAAAGTATTTTAAAAAATTTTTTAAGGAGTTCTATGAAATTAAAATTATTTAATAAGAGTTTTGTACTTATAACTCACTACTTTTTTTAGTATTTTTGCTCAAAATACAAAGTTGATTTCGAAAATCGTGTCTAGAAGTAAAGGAAATACTGTAATTTCAAAAAGTCAATGCCTTATTATATTACCATCACCATCAGTATTTGAGAAGGTGCTCTCTACAAAATTTTTTTCACTATCAGTTAAAGTCCCGGAAGCGAAAACATGAACTTTGAAAAAATTAAAATTTTTATAAAGTTTTTCATATCATTATCAAATAAAATCAGGCTGATGCCACGTGAGATAATTAATCATAATTATGTTTTGATATCAATTCAAAAGGGGATGTATTGTCTATCTTTTAAGGTAAACAAATTAGCTTTTTTTCTAATTTAACTCAATAATTAAAATCGCTAAAAAAATACAAAATTTAAAATCTTGAAAAATACCAGGAAAAGCAAATAATTTGGTGATTTATTAAAAAAATTTATAAACCCACTTTTTTAAATTTCAGGTACTTACAAGTCACGTTCGAAACGTGATGCTGCAACTGCGGCATATGACGCAGACTTGGCGACGAAGGAAATTCTACGTGAATTCGGTGGAATGGCGTGTATCTTGGAGACACCCTGTCGCATGCATGCAACACGTCGCCATAGCAAAGCAATGGATCCGGCATGGCCAGAAATTTTGAGGTAGGTGCTTTAAAGGTCAAAATAGAGTAGAGAGGGAGAGAGAGAAAGATGATCAGAACAATGGAAATTATAGCATTTCTGAGAAAATGGCTGTTGCAACTGATAATTTTGTATTTTCTTTTTTTGTTGTTTTTTCAATTTCTGCTTTCTTCTTTCTTCTTGCTGCTTTTATTTGAAATCCTTTCTTTGCTTTAACATGGCTCATTGCGTATGCATTTTGTCAAGAACTAGCAGGACTTCATTTGGCAGTCAAGCATTTAAATGTGCTGCTTCTTTCGAACAACAACCCACTCGGACGTGGCAACAACAAAGCGTATCGAATGTTTTCCAATCAATTTTTATTTGAAAAATGCTAACTCATCTGTGCATAATTTAATGTCTTGTTTTTGCTGCGGAAGAATTGTTTTCATCTTGACAAAAGTATCCTCATCAGTGTTGCCAGTTTCTTGCAAAATTGCTTAGATTTTTATTTTTCTTTATACGGGAAATTTTTTTACTCAAGCTGGCAACTCTATTTTAATGCTGTGCTGTAATTTTCGCTTTATTGAACAATTGAATAACTTCGGGATTTTTCCAATTTTTCTGCTTAGTTCAGTGTTAAGCAGCGAACACTGAACTTTTGCGCAAATTAAATGCAAGAACGTAAAAATTATCAAAAATTGTTGCTAGCAACCTTTGCTCAAAGTTTGTCCCCCTCTTTTCGATGTCAAGTTAAAACTTCGACGCCAGCCATAAAATGCTTGAACAAAGGAAGACAACAAATTTTTACAACATTTCAGTCATTCATTCATACATACATTCATTAGTCGCAAAGATTTGCGCCATAAAGTCAGCAACACTGACCTGACACAATGCAACACGCAGTGTGCTACACAAAAGCTGCATAACTTATTAACGACAGTGTAGACAGACACACGCCAAAAAGAAAGAGAGAAAGAGAGAGATTTCCAAAAATGTGCTTCAAAACTTTTAGCGATATTTTTCATTTACATAAATTTGTTGTAATTTGAGCAAGGATTTTTTTTAAGCTTAATACAACTTTAACTTTACTTCATTTGTTGTAATTGTGCGGGAAAAAGTTTTGATTGCCTTAGTGAAGGGCGAACATTTTTACATTATTTTGAGAAATGTGCTTTTTTTTTTTAATTCTCATTTCAGCACTTCTGACTTGGCTATAATTGTTTGTAGTGCAAAAAAGTTGTTAGCTCAGCGTTGCCACATCTTAAACTTGAATTTGCTCTTAGCTGTCATGAATATTTTAGAGAATTTTCGGCAATTTTGCACTCACTTGCATTTGTTGCTGTGACAGCAAAGATAAAAACCCCCTGCTACCTACTGCATTACTTGTGCACCCACATGACAGCTCATGTTGCTGTCATAATGTTTTTGTTGCTTAAGCACTCAACTAATAATAAAATTATTTGCAACTCCTATCAACTCGAGACACACACCTTTAAACTTGTGCCCAAGCACTCGAAGTGCAACCCTGACCTGCCTTTATTATGACTAACTCAATGGTATCAGATATTCTCCTGAAATGCTTACGTTGTTTTTATCTTATAAATAACAATGCATTTATAGTCTTACATCGCATGAGTTCCTAGGTGGCAGTGCCGTCTTCCGCAAAATTTTTCGGGTTTTGTAACTTAAGAGCTGATAAAACTTTTCAATATCATATCAATAAAATTTATCAATATTTTCACAAGATTCGTATCTTTTTGTGCATAAACGTCTACAAACTGTGCAAATGGTCGAAAAACTTTGAAATAGTTCTTTGTAGTAAATTGCCACGCAGAAACGAACCTGTTCAGTGTTTACGTGAAGCATGACAAGAGTCACCATTTCTTAAACATAATGAAGCTGGGAGGACTTCAAGGTCTATTTACAGTCTTTTAATATACCTGTTCGGGTGCATGATACAATTATACAGGTAGGTTTGGCAACAGGCTATTTTCTCACGAGATCGTTCATGGATTGTCAAACTCGTCTGTATTTTGTTTTTTTTTTTTCTTTGCTTTGTCTTGTATGATTTTTGACAATTCATGTTCGAAAACTGTCACCCCTACCTGATTAATTATACCATGGTTCGGGTCCAGTCGTTTAAATACTGATGACATGTACGTTGCACAGTAAGTCAGTATCGGAGTATGTTTGTAAAATACAACTGTCAAGAAAGAGGAGAACAAACTTAACTGAAACTGAACTTCTATCTAATGCAAAAACACAATGTAAACAAAAGAGAATACACACCGGAAACAAACCTGTTCAGTGGTAAAAGAAAAACATGATAAAACTCATTATTTCTTAAACAAGATGTAGCTGAGAGGACTCCAACGCCTATTTACGATTCATTGTGATATCTTTTAAGGAATAGTCGGCTAAACACTGATGACATGTACCCTTACATAGTAAGCAGGTATCGGAATATGTTTGTTATCATAGGTAGAAAAAATTTGCGTTACAAAAAATGTTCCCCGAAGTGCATAGAACCGATATATTTTAATACAAACGTAAGTGTGCCTAAAGGCATTGTAATGCAGTAAAGGGTTAATATTTTTCTTTGGGTTGATTAACAATTTATAAAAGACCTTCACTTGATTGTAAGAATCTAGTTAAAAGAAAACACTATGTTACCACACTGACCGTTTCGTAAATAATGATAAATAAAGACATTGCTTAAAACATACATCTTACTTACAGTTACATCTTGCTTACAGTTCTGCATTACAGTAGCATCAGTGTACAATTTTCCCTGCTCTTAAAAATTAATTATAAAATATAAATAAGGCTTTGTTTGTTGATTTTTGTTGGTAAAAAAGTTTTAAAAAAACGAACTTGGTTTTCACCAAGAAAGATAGAGACAAGATAACGCGTTCCGCAGTCCCGTTATCTAATGCTCTTTTTCTCAACTGAGTGCATGACGTCACACAGTACTTTTGGTTGACAAAAACGTATGCAAATGTGCGATCGCTTAGGCAAATTGACGAAATCGAAAATAAATTCTTTCGGAAAAGTAGAGTAAAAATATCTTCTTTTCTGTATAAAAATATGAATATTTTCGTATACGAAAAATATGAATTTTTTAAACTTTGAAGATTTTTATCTCCTAAACTATTCGAGGCTGACAAAATTTAATTGTATATTGTATAATTTAGGTGTGGGTGTGAGAGTAAAATTATTCCACAGTCTGACAATATCGCTTGTGACGTCATGCTCTCTCTCTCTCTTTCTCATTTGCGGAACGCGTAATCTGGTTACTATAATTTTTGTGTTTTCACGAAATTGCTAATAAATGATATTTTTACGAATAAAAAAATAAGAAGACTGCTGTAGCTACGGATTAACGCGTAATTACACTATCAGGGATCTTCTTACGATATTACTTGATTGTTTCGTGACTTGTAAGACATGTAGAGCCATCCTTTTGAAAGTAGGGGAATCAAAAAAAATTGTTTAAATTGTGTCTCTGTAGCGTACTCCATTGCTTGTAAAGGCTCTTCCGTCATCATTCGCTAAAGTACGGCCCTATGACGCCTTCGGCACACAATTCGTACCAAACATCTCCGGAATCACTCGCAGGTTTTAAGATCTCCAAAATGCGGCAATTTTACCTAGACACGGAGAGAAAACAAATCAAGCATTCTATGCTTAAATCAAGCAAATATACTATCAGTTTACACGCAAGCGTAAATTTCTCAATTCAAGCATTTACTTGAATTAAGATGTAAAGCACATGATATAAAAAAAAAATGTTTTATTCAAGAAACATTTACTTAAAACTCAAGACTTTTTTTCTACATTCAAATCTGATATTTGCTTGGAGTGAGGAAAAAAAAACTAGAATAATTTGCTTGACTTGTGAAATTTATTTTCCTTGAATTGAGAATAATTTATTTGATTCCAGTAAAGAATTTACTAAAAACTAAATAATTTTCTTAATTGAATAAAGAAATTTTCTGAATACTAAAGTGTGTTGATTGATATAAGTATCTTAAATTTCTTATTAAGAGCAGAATATGCTTGATCCAAGAACATAATTTGCTGAAAACTATAATAATTTGCTTGATTTGAGAAATTGATTTTCCTTGAATTGAGAAAAATTTGCTTGATTCAAGCATAGAATTTACTGAAAACTAGAATAATTTGCTTGATTCAAGGAAACAATTTTCTTAATACTAGAATATTTTGCTTGATATTTGAAACTTAATTTTCTTATTATAATGCATATCCTTCAGCAAAGATGTAGGATGTAGGATAACCGATCGTAAAAAACTACTCGAATATTCTAAATATATCTTGTAGACGCTTATACACGTTTGTTTCCAAGTAAAGTAACAGATAAGACACTGCGCCTTCGAACCATGCCATAGTATGTCAGTCCGCACCATCTTAAACATGTTGTGAATTATAAGTTGAAGTGAGAAAAATTTGCTTGATTCAAGTAAACAATTTGTTGAAAACTAAAATAATCGTCTGCGATGGCTTAAATTAAGAAAATATTTTCTTGATTCAAGTCTTGTTCCATGTTCTAGAATCAAGTATTTTATTCTTGTTTCAAGCAATCATTTATTTATGTACTCAATTTTAGAAATAAATGCTCATTATAAATTAATTTTTCTTAATTTTTGTTTTTAGTGCTTGATTTGAGCAAATGAGCCTTCATTTTAAATTTTCTTAGATCAAGCAATATATTTATTTGCTTAATATAAGAATATTATTTCTCTCCGTGTAACAAATGTTTATTAGCTAATTTTTTTTTTTTTGTTTTGATTTAAGTTTTTTTTTTTTTATTTTTTGGAAATATTATGAAATTACTCTCTTCTGAAATTTTCTTAGTAAAAAGAAAATTAAATTAGTTGTGGAAATTCCCGAAATACTTTTCTCTCTACGCCGCTGTCGGTTTGCAACTTTCATGTGTGTTTTAGCCTTGGAAACTTTCTGAAAAAGTTGATTCTCACTAACCAAGTGTTAGCAACACATTTGTCCAACATATCGCCACAACCACCAATCTACCACCAACAGAAAACCGAGAAAGCACGCCTTGTTGTTGGCACTGTCAAAAGTTGTTTATTTTACGAATGTTCCAACTCAAGTGGCAACTAGTCAGTGTTGCCAGAGTTGCATTCAAATGACAGCCATTGAATAGTTTTGTTGTTTTTCTATATACGAGTAGTTTTGCCACAACAACTACAACTTCTGCTGGAAGCTGCTGTAAAGCTTGATTAGAACTATTTTCAAAGCTCGTCACACTCTGCATTGATAGTCAGCTATTTTTAGAAGCATAGTTTTCTAAAAACTACAACAACAACAACAACAACAACAACAACAACAACAACAACCATTCTAGTCATAACTTCCACAACAACTTCAGTCATAACTACAACAACAAAGAGTAGTTTTGGGTCATTTGAAGTCTCGTTATTGCTGGCTGAACTGTTGCAGAACTTCACGTGACTGTTGTTGAAACGTGTTGAAATTTACACACGTTGTTTGAGTGTTGTTGTTGTTGTTGTTGTTGTTGTTGTTATTGTTATTGTTGTTGTTGTTATTCTATTTTACACATTTACAACTTTATGCAATCTCACAATGGCTACAATAATAGCCACAACAAAAACAACTATTTTATGAAAATAGTGCAGGAAAGGAAGAAAAGTTTTTGTGGTACCTCCTGGAGTTTTTTTGTTTTGTTTTGTTTCTTCCTTATTTAATTTAAGTTTTGGTTATGAATACATAAGTTGTTGTTGTCGTTTTTGGCTGACAAATGAAATTTTCGAATTAAGTTTTGTTTTTATGGAATAATATGATTTTCTAATAAATGGAGTAGGGTTACAATTTGGTCCCTAGGCTGATGGTGAAAATTTTTTGGAAATTTGGAATTTTTGCAAATTATTAAAGATCGATTCACAAAAATTGATGATCGCAATGAGCGCATTGAGAACCTTATCAAAAGTAATAGATTGATTCAATAAAAGCTTTAACTTTTCACTTTTTTTACTCAATCCGGGTTTTGTTCTTTTTTATCCATCTCGTCCCTTTCACTGAAATGATTTTGATTTTTTTTTTCAGTGTGCTATTATCTTTTTTCCGACTCAGCTTATGACTACTTAAATGCTACTCTATTTTTATCCGCTTTTTTTATAAAAATAAATACATGCTTTTTGTTCATGGCAGCAGCTACACTGCTCTTCATGGCATTTATTTTGCTACTTATTATTTTTAATCTTCTTCTACGCTTTTAATCCTTTATTATTATGTTTTGTTTTTTTTTTTTGTTTTGCTCCCTACACATTTTAATATTTCGTTTTCATTCTATTCCTTTCTTTTTTTGTTTTATTTTTGTTCCTACAGCAACTACAAGGTTCAATCAACCGGCATGAAACAATGGTATCTCCTCTCGGTCTTCATCGGGGATGCTGTGCGAGATGCACCGTTGTGCAAGCACCTGGCCAAGCGGCTGCCATGTCCAGGAATGGGTCGCTTACCAGCGCCGCAGCCACGCTAAGTTGTAGCATGGGAAAGAGAAGAAATTAAGTAAAAGAAGTGCCATCAGGCGTAAAAGATGTAAGGCGGAGAGGCGTGACATGGGTTGAGGCTTGGAGTGGAAAGCAGCATTTGAAGTAGTTGTATAAAGAAAAACAGCAGGCGGTGCAGGACGCAAGAAGCAAACGAAGGACGGCAAATATTTAGTTAAAGAATTCCGCTACCTCAGAGCAGACTACATTTTCATCATTTTTTTTTTTTTTTCTACACATTTTTATGCTTAAGTTTAGTTTTTCTTTATTTTTCTTTTGTCTACTCTCTTATTTGTCAAAGTTTTAATTTTCATTGGAAACATTTTTTTATTATTTATGCAAGAACAACAACGTGTATGAGTGTGTAGTATTTGTGGGGATCATTGAAGGGGCTTGACATTGGCAAGGATGCGTATCCTGGTGTTTGGTGAGTGTATGTCCAGTCCGTTTTGTTGCCATTGTGGACAATATTAGAAGAGAATTGCAAATAATTATGGCGAATAAATTAAAAGCTTTTGTGTTTTGGAGGGAAAAAGTGCAGTAAATAGTGCATATAGGTGAGTTAAAGAGAACTAGTAGCAGAAAAAGTACGAAAAAAAGCAGCAAAATTATTTTATAATATTATAATATTTTATATGAAATATATACAAAAATTAGAATACATAAAAATTATGTGTGTTAAACCATAGTTGAATAAATAAGGTTGTCTCGTGGCTGATCGTACTCTCTTCTCAGTACCCATAATTGTCAAAATCAATGAAAAGCAACAACAACAACTTCAACAGCTTTTCATGTTATTAATTTTCGTTTTCAGATTTTGTATGAGCTGTCAACTTCAATTTGACATTTATGGGAACTCGCTTTCACCCATGCGACAACCTTATTTATTCAACCATGTGTTAAACTCTAAAATTTAAAAATTTTGAAAGTAATCAAAAATACATTTTAAATCTGTTTGATTGCAAAGCTTTGTTAAAAAGCTTTTACAGCGCATCCTTATAATACATTAGCTGCTGTATAAACATTTAATTTGCGAAATAATTTTTTAATCTGTAAATTTTATCATTTTGGAAAAGCTTTTGCAAAGCTTTTTTAAAAGCTTTCATTTTTTTAATTGTTTTTTTTTTATGTTTTTGACTTGTGGAGGTACTACTTTTTTAAATAAAAGATTAGAAACTTAATTTTTAAATAGTAGCAAAAAAGGTATTAAGAAGCGCAGCGAAAAGTACCAAAAATATTTAAAAAAGTGCATTTAAATTATATAAGTATTCATTCAAGCTTAATTTATTGAAAGTAATTAAGTATAATTGTAAATACACTAAGGGAAATAACGCATATTAGCATTATCCACGCCTGAGTATAAATTTTATTCAAATATTTACGTGGATAAATCCAATGTTTTCCTTACAACTCGTTTTTATCCCGTATTTGAATTTTATTTATACCACACACGTACACACATATTCCATACAAGCAAGTACACACATACTCCGACAAGCAGCAACAGCATCGCACTCTGTTTTTGCAGTTTATTTTTTGCATTTGCAGTTCTTTTAGTTCTCATAGTTCTCATTTAGTTATTGTTTCAGGAGTAATATAGTATGCATGTTTGGCAACGAAATGAAATTATGTAGGGTGGAGTGACAACTCGGTGTTTTCTCAAGAACATCTTGGACCGGTTGTCATTTACTTGCTTAATTTGCTTCGACCTAAATATATTTTGTAGATTATTTTTTCGTTCTCTATTTTATACTATGTTTGACAGTTGGTGCAATATTAGGGCACCAACTGTCAAAAATAGTATACATTAGAGAACGAAAAAAGTGAAGCGAGAATAAATTATACAGGCAATGGCATTTGATGAACGCAATATGAAGAAAATAATACCATAAAACCACTAATAACATATTCAATTTAAATATGTTTTTTTTTAAATTCAATGTTTTTATATAAATTTTCTTTAAATGCGATAGTTTATTTTCAAATAGTAAATATTTGAAAGATATTTTAAAAAAATTCGTGCATAATTTTAATATATTTTTTATTAATTCTGATTAAATATTTAATTTAATTAAAAAAGTATTCAAATAAATTTTAAATATTTACGTAGTCGATTTATTCAAATGCGTTATTGGTGCAAAAATGACTCGCTTTTTGGATAAATTAAAAAAGTTTTTGGATAAATTTAATATTTTTTTCCCTTAGTGTAGTTACGATTTCAAAGCTTTTTAACAAGCTTTTGCTGCAGTACACTGTTTATTTTTAAAACTTTTGCCTTGTGCACTGCTTCTCTAATGTGTTTAAACAAGAAACTTCATTCTAAACCCTTCATTCTGAATCACGAAAAAGCAAGACACAAGTAGCTATCGATTTTTGTATGGAATAAAGTACATACAAAAAAGTACATTGCTGATCGTTTTTTTTTGTCGTTCGCGCCCTTTTGCGTAATAGAGCATGATGGGGTGAATATTAAAAAGTAGCAAAACAGGCATTAAAAAACGTAGTGGAAAATAAGAAAAAATCATTAAATAAGTTTTCCAAAATTCTAAAAAGTGTTACGTATGTATTTACAACTTTTAAACTTAATGTTACGAAAGCGATTAAAAATGAATTTTAAATCTTTTTGATTCCAGAGCTTTTTAAAAAGCTTTAGTAACATTTTGCAACGAAAAACTTTAGAAAGCTTTAGCAACCTCAATTTTTTTATTTTTTGACTTATGTGCTGCTTCTTTAATGGATTAAATAAAATATTGAAAAAGAAGTGTTTCAAAAGTAATAGAAAAGGTACTAAAAAGTACCAAAATATCAAATAATTTTTTTTTTAATTTTTAAAAAGTATTTAAAAAGAATGCATGCACAACTGCAAACTGAACGTATTAAAAGAAATAAAAAATTTATTTTCAATCTTTTTGGTTTCAGAGAGTTTTAAGTACGCTATTGCAACACTGCATATTTTTTCAAATTTTGGCTAGTGTACAAATATTTTTTTCATTTTATATTTTCGTTATTTTATTTTAAGCTTTCAAAACACACTTTGTTAAGTGTTAAAACCTAATTTTATTTAAATTAAATGCCTTTTTTACTATTAAAAATTCTTTTAGGATAATTTTATTATCGGTTAATTTTTGTACTTTTTAAAAAGCTTTTGCACCACTGCGCTTTATTTATTTTTTTACACTAATAACTGCCTTTATTCAAATTTTTTAAACGCTTCATTTGCACTTAAAAAACACAAGTGAAAAATGTTCAAAAAGTAGCAGAAAAGGTACTAAGAAAAGTAGTAAAAAGTACTAAAACATCAAATAAAATTTATTTAAATTTTAAAAAGTGTTCAAAAACTATGCATGTACAATTGAAAATTTAATGTATTAAAAGATATACACAATAATTTTCAATCTGTTTGATTTCAGCGAGTCTTAAGTACGCTTTTGCAACACTGCATATTTTTTGAAATTTTTGGCTATGGTACAAAGGTTGTTTAGTCATTCCTTATTTTCTTACTTTTATTTGAAGCTTTCAAAACACACTTTCTTAAGTGATAACATTTTATTTTTTTTTAAATTGAATTTTACTACTTCTTTACTACTTTTAAAAGTTTTTTTTTTGTTGTTGTTGTTGGTTGTTACCTTCATTGTCTTCATGTTGTCTTGTTGTCAACATATTTGGCCTAAAGTTCAAATTCGTTTCAATTTTCTTTTAAGATAATTTTGTTATCGGTTAATTTTTATAATTTTTGAAAAGCTTTTGCTCGACTGCACTTTAGTTATTGTTTTACACAATTTTTTAATTGCCTTTTGCTCTCTTTTATTCTAAGATATATAATATCTTAATTTAATACCTTTAATTTAATACCTTTTTTACTACTTTTTTAACACTAATGTTTATAAGATAAATTTTTAAATCTGTAAGATTTTTATACTTTTTGAAGAAGCTTTTGGGTGACCTTACTTTAGGTTTCTTCTAAATTACAATGCCTTTTTCACAAATTTCTTAAATATTTTATTTAAGAGATAATTTTTTAAAATCAGTATTTTTTTAATTTCTTTCAAAGGCTGAAATGGCCTGTTTTCATATATATATGGGGTGTTCTTTATAAAATACCACCTCCCCCCCCGCCCTAAGCGTCTGATTTTTTAAAAAAAAAGTTCCACGGCGGCTTAAAATTATCCTAGAAATCCTTATTTTTTCCGCCGTTTGCCGCTCTTGAAATTTTTTAAAATTTAGAAGTGTTTTGGCCACTTTTTTTGACTAAAATGACTACGCATAAAAGGAAACGTTAAAAAAATTGGCTTAGGTTACTTTTTTTTATATTTAATTATAGAATCTTGTTCCTTACTTTAAAATTATATTGAAAAGTGTAATTTTTCTGAAAAGTTGACCCTTATCAGCAAAAAGTGGACCCAAAAAATATTAAATGTTCAAACTTAAACGAGTTGTTATTAAAAAAAAGGCACTTTAGGGAAAAATTTTATAAAGAAAAGAGTACTAAGATTTCGTCAAAATATAAGAACAAATTTTAACATATGTGACCGATTCTTAGATTAATTCTTCTTAGATTAATATTGAATGCCTTACTTACTGCTTTTTTTAAAACATTTATTTACAGGATTATTAATTAATCCGTCAGTTTTGAAACTTTTTTTTAAGCTTATGCACCACTGTACGAATGCTTTATTTTAATTTTTAGTACCTTTTTTCCAATTTCTTAAACACTTTCTTTTAGAAAAATTTTTTAATCATTCATTCTTTTTACAAAAGAGGTGGCAACACTGTAAGCTCCATTTTGTTTAGTGCCCTTTAAACTACTTTTTTCTTAGAATTCAGAAAGAAATTTCCTCAACTCCTACAAACTACTTTTTTCTGTCTGTTTTTCCTGTATTATACTGTATTTTTCTGGTATCTTTTGAAAGCTCCAACATTTATTTCTAGACGACAACCTCGAACTACCTAGTTTAGAGTCAAATTTTTTTTTTTTGTTTTGTTTTTGGCATTTACCGAATTGTATTTCGAAATTCATTTCCATGTCGTACTATTTTGAAATTTATTCTTAACATCAACAGCAGCATTTCAACATAACAACAACAACAACGACATAAAGCAGTAGAAAAACAACAAGAAGAATATCAAAACTGCAAATAACATTTTGTTGACTCAATGTATTTGATGCTGCTGCCTGCAATGCAACAACGTCAAGCTTTAACATTATTAACTTGGGGAATATTTTTTGAGCAACGAGCTTCAAAAGCTTACAACTAAAAATTATATAAAAAAAAACAAAAGCAAACACGGGCAATGAATAAATAAAAAAAAACTTCAATGTTGCAAACATGCACAACATTTGCAATCGTGCCAGTGACAGTGGCGCATAAGTTGTTGAGCGCCGCTGTGGGAGCTTTTTGGGTGGCGCTTGCATCGTACTACATTTGGTAGCAGCTACTGGCGCTTACACTTGGGACAGCTTTTTATTATTTTTGGCTTTATTTTGTTTTATCGCAAACGTTTTTTTTCATTTGTTGTTGTTGTTGTTTTTGTTGAGCTGCAATTTATTTTGTATGAAATCCTTGTTTCAAAATGAAATTGTTGAGGATTTTATTGAGCTTGCTTGGGTTCGTTTTTTTGTGGCATTTAATTTGCGTAGCTTAACTTGTTGATTTTTCAGGCAGTGCATTGTTTTGTTGTGCTTTTTGTTGTTGTTGTTGTTAGTGTGAAAAAAGTGGCAGTATGTTGCAATGCAGAGGCGCACGTTGTTTGTTGCTTTTTAGTTTTAAATTTTGCATATTTTTCCTGTAATTTACACTGTCTGTTTCTTTAAAGATTCAAACACACATACAATATAATTTAATTATTTTTTTAATTATAACTGCATTTTAAAATGTATTTTAAATATTAATATATTTATATAATAAATCAAAAAAACGTTTTTTTGATTCTTTTTCTTTCGAAATATATTAAAAGTTTGGTCACAACGGAGAACTTTACTTCATGGGCTTCAAAGATGCTGTTAAAGACTTTTTATAGACATTAAAATAAGTTGTTCGAGTCAAATTTGGGTTTTCAAATGTGACCTAATTCCAGGAGAGGGACTAAAAAAATAATAACTATAAAGTTTTTTTTGTCGCGAAATCTTTTTTAACCTCTTGATTTTTCAGACTTCTTACGAGGGCTACATTTTAAGTCTTGCACCTCGGCAACATTAAGTTATGATGACTTTATCTTCACATGATATACCACATGCAGATCAGCTTCCAACAGTTCACGAATAGCATCGACGTTTTCTGATACAACAGTCGTTCTTCGACGATCTTCACGAAATTCATCTTAGAGAGAAATTCATCGACTACTACGCTCGAACTCATTGAATCAGTGTTTTACAGTCGCTAGGTGCAGTGATTCATCATCAAAAGTTGAACTTAATTGATCGATGAATTTATTTCTTGTTGAAAATTAAAATTTCTTAAACGTTAAAAATAGTAAGAAATCATGACCCGAAAATGTTCACGTCTTAATTGCATTATTTTTTTTTTTTTTTTACTGAAATAAAATTTTCAAACCTCTGTAAACGACACAATAAGCACACGTACACCATGAAACAGTTATACAAGTTAGGAGTGACAACTGGATATTTTCTCACGAGTGTCTTGCATCGACTGTCATTTGCCTGTATCTTTTACTTTCTATTTTCTTTTTTACTTTTCTCGTTCTCTAATTTATACTATTTTTGAAAGTTGGTGCAAGACGAATAAACTGTCACTCCTACCCTGTATAATTGTTTCATGACACAAACCAAAACTTTATGAGTACGTTTATGCTAGGAAATGTCAAAGTTTCCAATGAAACTGTCGAAATTCATCTGGCAATGCTTAGTGTTGCTGAGGTGCAAGACTATTAAAGCTGACCTCGTTTTTGAAGCGAAGCTTTTTGATTCCTCTGAGTCACCCAGTCGATATGTTTTAATAAACATCCAAAAACTATGCCTCACTTTCTTGAGACAGCTCTCGCGCCGACGGTAAATGAAGAAAATGCTTCGCATGCTTCCCATTCCTCTGCAGGTTTGCTCGCGTACCACGTATGCATTAAACTGATCTTCAATTGCATTAAATTCTTTTATAATATTTACTTTTTTTCTAGAAACAAAACTAAACAATAAAACTTCTGGTACAAATATTTCAAAAATTCTGGATGACGACTCTAAGATACATGATTAATCCCTACAAGATAAAATAAAATGTAAATAAAAAAAAAAAAATAAATAACTGGCCATTTCAGCCCTTGAAAGGACTTTGACCTAGCTTCTTATGATCAATTGTGTTGTTCGTGTTATTAAGTTTGTACACAATTGACCGAGAAATGGACCTACAGGCTTAACGCCGACTCCGAACGGCGATGAACGGAATGTTCTTATTCTCAAGAAGCTTTACATGGCATTTTGATTACTCTCTACTTTAATTCAAATAATTTTCTGTCGCTGCTGGGGTTCGAACCTGGGTCTCCAGGTTCGTTGACATAGCGGCCTCGCACTTTAACCAACTACGCCACGGACGCCAAAATAAAATATATCTCTGCAAAAAATGCTTGTATAAAAAATATACATATGTCTAAAAAAATAATAATTTTAATATAAGTTAAAAATATCTTTTGAAACACCCAGTGCAGCAAAAATGAGCGCTTAAAATAAATGTTGTTTATTTTCGATGCACTCTTGACATTAATGCTGCGTCTTTGTATTCATTGCATACTTTCAGGCATGCAAAGGCAAATGCAATTTTTGAGCGATTGAAAAATAAATTAACGAATGAATATACTGAAGAAAATATTAAACTAAAGTCGATCAAGTAAAAACTTTTGAATAAGTAGAGTGAATTCTGAAAGGAACATGGAGAGCGAGTTATGCTATGTCTACACAAGACATCTTAATTTGAGTTTAACCGAAGCTGTTCAAATAGAGACGTGTCGGCGGAATTGAGTTTAGTGTGACATTTCTTTGTTTACTTATGTGTACTCATGGTTGAGTAAATATTGCGAGATTTTCAAGCAATAGAATGCATGAAAACGTATGAACACGTCCGAAATCAAATCGCTGGTCTTCGATCGCGACGAACATTCGCCAGATTAGAATGTATTCTATTTTTTCTCTGGCAACCTGGCGATCCTATCTTTGAGTGGTGTCAAACATGATAATTGTTGCCGTATTTTTCTTAATTATGGGGTACGTTCATTGCTATTTTCTTAAGTTTCTGACATGTTTTGACATTTGTTGTCTGTGTTTCTGTTTTCTTCATGTCATTTATTCATACACAAAACAAAACTTTCTGACAATTGAGTTTGAAAAGTTCGCCAATCGCTAAACGCTTTCATTCTGGACGTGTTTTGAGCAATTGGCGAGAAGAGAGGATCGGCGATCGCCAACCGCTTTGATTCTGTTCGGGCTCTAAATGTCAAATCGAAGCTGACAGCTCATACAAAATCTGAAAGCGAAAATTAATAGCATGTAAGGCTGATGAAGTTGTTGTTGTTGCTTTTCATTGATTTTGACAATTATGCGTACTGAGAAGAGAGTACGATCAGCCCTGAGACAACCTTATTTATTCAACCATGTGTATACTCATATTTTTTTGCACATCAACTACCGTGACATCAGTGCAACTTGAGGCAAGACTGCAGTCATCTCTGCGTACACATGCGAGTTCTTCCTCAGAATTTTAATCGGCCCACACTGATATGAAGACCTTAAACCTACACTTGCCCAAGTTGTTTTCTTAGCTTTTTGTTCATTCTTTTGCAAATAGCAAATTGCACAATTTTTGAAACCGCTGTTTTTCATTTTTCTCAGCACAAAATCATTTAATACTCTGGACGTACCTTGTCATCCAAAAAGTTGCATCTGAACGTACAATTGTTTGGAACATTAGCATACTTTTAGGCATATGTATCTCAAATTGAGTTTTGATAAACTCAGAAAGCAAATTGAGTGTAGGCTGAGTTTCATCTTCATAATTGTACTGAAAACTCAAGAGTTTATTTTGAGTTCAATGGTAAAACTAAACTGGAACCATACTGGAAACTCCAACAAAACTCTCTGTATAGATAATGCATTAGAACTGTACATTTTTAATTTTGAGCTTTAGGCCAAGTACATATGTTGACAACAAGACAATATGACGACAAAAACGGAAATGTGGAAAAAAGAAGAATAACAACAAAGTAACACATCCTCAACATGTTCTGATAGCAGTAAAACACTGTGAAAAGTATGACACGATTAAGGTTAATCTTTACACAGGGTGCATCAAATGCAGATAAGAACTCAGTTACTAATGTAAAAGCATTTGCTCTGCCAAAATAAACTTCCGGGTAACTTTTTCGGCGTAATTGGCAATATAAGTAGGATCTAAGTAGCTTCAGTGGATCATAGTGAAAAGTCATGCAGGACTACTGATGAGTTGGTGTAGCGGCCAACGAAACAGTCTGTCTAGTCTGCTGTATGATTTGCTCTATACACAGCGGTTGTTGTTGGTTGTTGCCTTCATTGTCTTCTTGGTCTCATTGAAACATAGTATTACAAAGAAAGATAAATAATTTTATAACTTGAAGATCAATAGAAAAATTTTTCATGACTTTATGAAAAGATGTCATTTTAAATACCTCGAGATATTAAATACCTTTTAGCAGGTACACTTTATTCTGTTAATAAATAGCTTGTTTCTTACAAATAACGACTAAATTAATATAATATTTAACAACTATTTACAAATTCTATTAAATCTATGCCGTCTAAAAATAAATTTTGCGGCCATCGGGTGTTATATAATATTCATTCGTGCCCTTCGAATTGGTGACATAGACATTTTTATCCACCTCATTGGGACGACTTGTTGTTCTGACGTTTTGATAGTTTGCAGAACTGTAGCGATTATTAGCCAAATAGTTATTGTTCGGGTAGTTATAGTTATGATTGGATGCTCTGTTGTTATCAGTATAACTACTTTCAGTGCCCTGATATTGCACACTGGTATATCTATTTGGGTTAAGATAAGCTTGCTGCTCATAGTAGTTGTTGTTGGCGCTGTGAGTATTACTTAAAGTTTCATAAGTAGATTTGCGTTTTTCGTCAGACACTACCAGCCTGTCCTGATCTGCATAGCCCGCATAGTCCGCAGCATAACTGGGATGATTGAGTATTTTGCCCTTGCGTATATGTTGGTCGTAGTGGTCGGGAAAGATCATGCGTCCGCCACGTGTTGGTGCTACATCTTTATTTGAATAGAGGTTTGTATTTGAAGCGTATTGGTCCTCTTCAGAATCATCTATAAAGCGCACGGTATTGCCGTTTTGTATCTGCTCTTCATTATTGTCTATGTAATTTTTGTTTTCCTCCATTTGTTGGAGTTGCTTGCCACGTCTTTTGTCTTCCAACAACTGCGCGTCTTCAAATTCTCTATCCGCTGTGCTGCTTGGAAATTTAAGCTTTTTACTTGCTGCTTCCCGATTGTATGCGTTAAAACTATTGCGTATTTTTTCTATATTTTCAGGAAAAAATTTTGGTCCCTCAGATATTCCCGCGATGATGTCTTTGTGCAGTATTCTGCCTTCAATGTCTTCATAATCAGAAGGTTCATCTTGCGTATCAGCGCTATCCTCTTCATCATGAAAATCTTCTGCATCCGTTTCCTGCTCAAGCTCCGCTTCATCATCCGTTTCATCATTAATAGCGTCCAGCGATCGTCTTCTTCGTCTACGTTGATACTCAACACCACCCAGGTATTCGGAGAGCACGTTAGTGAAAAAGTTACCAATGCCGCTGGTGACATCTGCGCTGCCCGTTGTTGGTCTTGGCTTAGGACGCGGCGTGGTTGGTTTCGCTGATGGACTTCCTGTTAGCAATGACCAAATGCCGTACAGCGATGAGCCGCCTGATGACGACGATGATGGCGACGATATTGATTGTTGTGGCTGTTCCGGCTCTGGTTCCGGTTCGTTAAACAGTTTGAAAAAGCCACCGCGATGATTGTTCAGATAATAAAGAATTTCATCCTGTGGGAAAAAAAATTGAAGATTTAATTTTTGGTTTTAATTTGGAGATAGTTCGAGAAGCTAGGAGAAGACTTAAGAGAAGAAGGAGAAGGTAGGGAGGAAAAGGAGAAGAAGATAAGACTTACCTCACTTTTTGGGCATTTGGCGTAAGTGCCTTGGCAGCTTTGCACACCTCCACTGATGCCTAGCAGAGCAGCGCGCCCATAAATCAATGCTGGCGAGGATGTTGGAATGGCTGCCAAGAAACTAAGGAAGGAAAACAAATTTTTTTTTAGTATTGTGTGTCGAGGAGAAAATCTTGAATGGTATTTAGGGTAGGAATAATAGTATGGCTACAGAATAGTTTATCAATTGGTTATGCAATAAAAAAAAATGTTAAAAAAGGTGAATTTGTTTAGAGATATGTTGTAGAGGTGTATTCTTCAAAATATCCAAGGTGGAGGTACCGGAATCAGATCTGGTGGTTTTTCAAAAGAAATTGAATTGAAGTAATATTCTGCCATTGAAGGTTTCTTTCAGGATTAATGATTTTAAAAGTGCAACAAAAAAAGGATTGAAACTCAAAACGATGTTTCGGATCTAGACCTATTTGTTTCAAAAAGTATTAACTACACTGAATTTATAACTAAGTCAATCTAAGAAAGTCGAACCATAACGGCATTGTTTCGTTAGATTTTTTTAATTCTTTACACTGCGGTATAAGTTCGGTTACGTTCGCATATGAGCAAAACAAAAAAAACCCAAGAATATAAACAAAGACGAAAGATTTTCTGGGTATATTTAACGGCCACTGAACGTACACACAAAGAAAGTTTTATATAAACGATACACAAAAAGTGCAGAGAAAGAAAACTCACCACATAACACCATAATAGACTCTCTATTTTCAGTTTGCCGCTCTAATTGTGCTCTCTTCTGAGTGAGAGAAATGGTGGCGAATTCATTAGGAAAGTAAAACCAAAATGCAAAAAAAACCCAAGTTTGATGTGAATAAAATGCGTTGTGAAGTCTAATTCTCTTGGAATTTTATTGTTACCAATCCAAACATAAACAACAGTTAATCATGTATGCATGCCAATTATATTTTTCAATATAATCTTTACAAAAGAAATCAAACTATTCTGTAATTCCCTTCAATAACAATTCCTTTTGATTTCATTCATTGTGTTTCCCAAAAGTATTTCTCAATTTAAGGTTTTTTAACTTCTCCAAAGGTTTTTCAATAAAAAAAAAACAATAATTGATTTTTGTGTGGTCGAATTTTGACCGCAGGCGATACTAATCTATATAAATGGCACACTACTCTAAGGCCTAAAAATAGTTATCTCGGTATCTTCTAATGGGGAAGCCTATTGGGGAACATAAAAAAGAAACGCGAATTGACCACAGAGGTAGCCTTACAAATCTTATCACTGGTACCTTGTAAATCTAAACACGATATCTTGACTCTTGAAGACTGGATTCGAAGGCTCAGACAAATGCTACTGAGAAATTTTCACAGACATTGCTAGTTTAACCGAGAAACTCGAGCAACATTCACATTTTAGCAAGAATTTTCATAATGCGGACAACCTCATGAAAGTTCAGTAGCTAAAAATATCCCATTTAAACTTCAATTAAAATCTCCTCACATCTCAAAAATTATGCTCAAATTTCAATCAATAGTTATTACCTTTATCCTTACACCTTTCCCAAAATCAAATTTTCTCCACTCAACTCTTGTGTGCGTTACTCTGTACAGTGGCGGATCTAGGATTCGCCAAAGGGGGAGCTGAAACTATTCTTTTGTATGCCAATGGGGGGAGGGCTAAAGCCTTTTCAGCCCGTATGTAGATCCGCCACTGACTCTGTACCTATCAATGGCAGCAATTATGAAGATAATTGTATGTCTTCTGCCTGCCTGCGTTTCCTTTAATTGCAGATATCAATGCAATCAATGCCCTAATCCCCAATATTATTTGATACTGAGACGCAGACTCACTTTGTTATCGCTGGCGACGTTGCGAATGCCGGCAATTGTCCACGCTGCGTTTGGCCGGCAATCATCTGGCAGAGCACCTTCGGCACGCACTGCAGGTCATCATTGCGTGCGATATGCTCGAGCGCCTTAATGAGTTGCCCATTCATGGGACGAGCAGGCGATGAGGCACCATTGCCACCGGTAAAAGCGCCCAATAGGCTGGTGAGCGCATTGTTGTTACCGCCACCACCTGGACCACCAGCAACACCATTGAGTAGCAGATTTGTAAACTGTGGTGCATACTGTTGCGTTGTGGTGAAGAGTGAGGCCAAGGAAGCCAAACCGGATGCTTGTGGCCGCGCCTGCTGCAGTGGGTGATAGGTTGGTGGCCCTGGACGATAGCCGGGTTGCACGTTAGGTGGCGGTATCTCACCCTGTTGATAGTCATAGTAGTTGTTGTAGCTGGGTCGCGGTGGCTGAGGTGGACCATCGCGTGCGGGTTGATAGTTGGGACGCACGTTGTGAGGATATTGAGAGCTCGTGTAAGACGAAGGTGGACGTGCCTGGTAATTACCCGATGCTAACTTGTTGTGCTGTTGTTGTTGTGCGACTTGCACATAATTGCCCAGGTTGTTGTTGAAGTTGTTGTTGTTGTTGTTGTTGTTGAAGTTGTTGTTGTTGTTGCTGTTTGCATAATTAGGCGAAACTGCTGATGACGCCGCCGAGAAGTCCTGTCTTTGCGGTGGCGGCTGATTGGATTGCTGCAAGTACGACGGCGGCGGATAATCCTTCGATGCGTAAGACAAATGTGCTGGTGGAGCAGGCAACTCACGTTCATAGTTGGATTCCAAAGCATTTGGATGTTGACTGTATTGGTGTCTTATATCGTCGTATTTATGTGCGAAGGCGTTTGATGGCTGTGCTGCATAAGATGGACGTGTAGTGTAGGACGGGTGCTGATAACTGCCTGCTGATGGTGGCTCGCGTTGATATGTTGGTGCTGAAGAACTGGGGCCATGGTTCTGTACTACCATTGACGAGTGCACCATATACTCCTGGCCACCTCCACCACTACCAGCAGCTGACTGGTAGTTCTCGTTGGTGTAAGGATCGAGATATGTCAGAATCGGTGTCGATTGCAATTGCGTTGGAGTCGCATTTGGATTATAGGACTGTGTGTTGTAATTGTACTTGTTATTGTAGTTGTTGTTGTTATAGTTCTTGTTATAGTTGTTGTTCTTGTTGTAGTTATTGTAATTATTGTATTTGCTTGTTGCTGTTAAAGCTGTTTGCTGTTGCTTCGATGGAAATGCAAACTGCGAGTCTGACTGCGAGAAGCGCGTCTCTACCGCTTGAGGATATTTCGCATCAACTGAAGCTGAGGTTGAGGCTGAGTTATATAGCGGATTGTTTTGTGTGGCGGAAAAAGCAGCACCACTGTCATCGGATGTTGTAAACTGTAGAAACTGCGAAGGACGAAACGATGTAGATTGCCGTGCCTCCGTCATGGTAGTTTCTGTTGTTTGATGGGAAGGAAAGAAGCTGGACTGCGTGGCGGCATCAAATGCTGCATTGCTGTGGAAGATAAAAAAGAGGAAATTTTTAATTTTCGGAGGAAATAAGAAAGTAAATTCCATTGAGAACAGGGTACGTAGAATAAAAACCGGCAGAAATAGAAAATTCGTATGAAAAATGTCCCACAACAAAAACAAGTAAAGACTTTTTCGCAGATATACCTACTTTGAGGTAAAAGTTTTATATAAAGAAATTATTTTTATAGGGTTCATTTATACAGGGTGTATCAACAGGAGATGTAGTCAAAATTTAAGTTACATCCAACTAAGTGCTCATTTTATTCAAAATGCAAATCCTACACCTCTTGTTGATAACCTCTAACGTGCTCTTAAAATTTTGCAATATTTTTGACAGAATCAAACATTTTTGTGACCATAAATTTTGTCACCTTTACCCTTCAAATTGGCAGACAAAATTATTGCAAATTCTCTGCAACACCCATAATTATCATATCTTCAGCTTTGCTTACCTGTCGTAATTATTCTGACTGCTGCCACCGTTACGAATGCTCTCCACGTATATCGTATGCAACATAATTAGAAATGCGATTCGTTGCATCATTTTCATTGCCAGCAACATCTTGCATTAAGATGTCACGTTGTTGCTCTGTCTGTCGTCTAGCTAAGGCGCAGTGCACGCTGCCACTTATTGCCTTAATACGTAAAGTTAGTTGGCAGCACTTGTCTGGATGTTGCTGATGATGCGGCTGAATTATCCTGGCTATAATTTTTGAAATGTTTTGCAAACACGCGCCAAAGCAATCTACTGCAAGCAAAAAAAAAAAAAAAGAAAATATAAAAAACTTGTCACTTTTAGACGCGTCAGCAATTCATAAACTTAAGCTTAAGCGTAACAGACGCAGCAGCAAGTCACACAACAACACACAAATACTACTTGTGTGCTCTCCTGTGTCACTGATGCTCGCATCCTTAAGTGTAGCGCGTAGTTCTTTGCAGCGAAAAGTGGAAAAATTGCAATTTTTCAACTCGTCTTTGACAACATGTTGTGCGATTTTCCGCGCTGTGACTCCCTTGAGTCAAGCGCAAGCAAATAAATATTAAGATTTTTCTCGGCGACAATGATTCTCACGTGATCGAGCGGCTTTGTTGCACTCACTGTTGCAACGTTGAATGGCGCAGAATTGTCTCGCGCAATTTGAATGAAATTTAATTTCAGTGATTATGCAAAGTCACAACCAGCAAATGTTAGATAAACTAAGCGATAGAAAGCAAGCAATGATATCCAGCAGGATATCAAGGATAATAATATGAATAATTGGCAAGGGAATCATAGCAAGCTGGTGGTGTCAGATGCTGATTGTGGGAATACGAAAAAAAAGAACAAAATGTCGAAAAATAAACAGAGGAAAATATATGAAATTTATTCAGTTTGCACGTAGAAGAAAAATGGAAAGTTAGGAAATAACTGAAATGGCCACTTTTTTTTTAACTTTGCTTTGAACTAAGGATTTCAAGTGTATAATCTATTCAATCGAGTCTGACTTGGTTCAAAATGGGGCCATGAATAAGTGGGAAGGAAGGGGCAATCAAGTAAAATATGCGTAGGAGTTCTAAACGTGGTGAAAAGCTGTAGACACAAGTGAATTTGCATCTGATGCAAGTTTTATCCCTTTACCCCAGTCAATTGTAGTTACTAGCTTTCCTCTTCACAAACTTCAAAACTGAACTTCAACTTTTAAGTCGTAAGTATTGATGAATTTTGAATTTCAGTTAGTTGATTAGAAAAGAGGAAATAAATGCAGAAATGTTAAAGCGTAGGGCCATAGCCTGCCCGAGATTCGAACCCGGAACCTCAGCGGTGACAATCAAGGGCGCTACCTACAGGATTACCGGACCAAAATTATGGTTCAATGCACTAAATTTATAGTGAACTTGCACCATCTTGCCCCCGACAAAATCGACCATCTGAGACATCTATTCGCCCTACGGACCGTTTTCACACAACATTTTCTATGGAAGGTACAGTGGCACCGAGACGCAAAAGAAAATAGCGTCCTGAAGAGAACATCCTAGTAGAAAAAAGCGATCATTCCAAGACAGCTGCTTGGCACATCCTTTAAGACTCGGCGAACATACACCGTCATAGGTACGTCCATATCAAGTGGTCCAGCACTTGTTGCTCGACCATTTTTAAAACCGTTTATATTTTTATTGAAATTTGTTCAATATATTGGGATATCAGAACCGCATTAAAAATAGTGGCATTCAACTGTACTTTCAAAATGGCGGCAATAAAAAAGTAAACAATAAATCTACAAAGTCATAAAACTTGTGCTCATCATTATGAACGAAAGAGTGTTAAGTACGAAAATGGTTAGTTATTTGAGGTTATATTCACGAAATTATATTCAATGTTTCAATATGTATGTTCAGTTACATTCGAAACGAAAGATTAAAGCTTGTATTAGAAAAAGAAAATCTGAAGAATATCTTAAAAAACACATATTATTCAAGGTGAAATATCATTAAGTTTGAAGGGCTGTATCTTCCAAATGAATCGAATACCAAACTCAGAGTTTTAACTGAAGTAAGATATTAAGGTGCTTCATGTCACTTCGTAAGTGCTTCGTAAGCTCGTATTTCGTAAAAACTAACGAACCATCAAAAGTATCGAAGTATTTCATATGAAATTTGAGTTACGAATATTTTTCAAATCTACGCAACATATTCGATGCTTATGTCGTAAGTCAGCTTGTGTAAACTTATTTTATTTGTCAGAATAAAAAACAAAAATAAAACAAATTTGATCGGAAAATGTTTTTTATTCGCATTTTCTTGAAGATTCAATTTTCAAAAATCATGCTCTCGGAATTCGGGTCCTCTTCCTGATTGCCTTCCAGAAGAAGCTGTCGTCATAGCTGCCCCGAATACAACTCGCCGTATCTTTTGTTGGTGCAAGTTTCTATCAGCAGGGAAGGTTGCTGCAGTTTCATTAAAGCTTGTTTGCTGTTTGATCTCGTTGGCCGCTTTTCAACAGAAATAGCTGCCCCCTCAAATTTATGCTTTCAGCGACTTACCACCCGAAGACTGGTCGTGTATTTCCTCCTTCCGGATAAACACAACCGATGACTAAATCGTTGTTTAAATTGAAGTCAGACAAGGAAGAAATTTTAGCAATGTTGGTTACCACTTGCACCAAGTCTGATTTGTTCTCATCATAAAGTTTGTTTTTTTAAGGCTAGATAATTTTTCTGGTTTGAGCTGGAGCCTTTACCGAATGGCTAATCACGAAAGAGATTTGTGGTTATGGAAGGTTATGGTTACTTGCAAGGTTGTGGAAGGTTAATATTTAAAATCGGGAATTGACGTGAATATTACTTCATATAATTACTTAAGTAATATACTTAAATGTAAGGACACGATTGGACATCGGGTGGTTTAAGTTTCTTTACGAGTAGACCTTCAACCGTTTTATTTGATTAAAAAATTATATACATAAATGCAGCAAATTAATTTTTTAATAAAGTCAAGATCATCAATTGACGATATTTTTTTTTTGTGATTTTGCTCTTGGAAAGTAACCTTGCTGAAATTAGAGCTTCTCCATCGCTATCTTGGCGTTCAATTATATGGAATAAATTGACATTGACAATTTACAAGAAAATACGAAATTTTCTAAAAGTACGTTCATTTCAATTCCATATACG
Organism: Pherbina coryleti; assembly: GCA_943735915.1. Classification (NCBI taxonomy): domain Eukaryota; kingdom Metazoa; phylum Arthropoda; class Insecta; order Diptera; family Sciomyzidae; genus Pherbina; species Pherbina coryleti. The sequence continues at coordinate 6,313,171 of OX030952.1, forward strand.
AAGAATACGATTTACGATATACGCAGACAAACGAAGTGACATGAATCACCATATTATTATGTTTTTTATTGTGAATAAATTTGTAATTTTTAAACTTATGCCCACCAGAGATATTTGACCCCAAAATAAATTCTCAAAATTTTCATTTTTAAGAGGCTGTTAAAAAAAAAACTTGGTAATTCAGAAAGTTAAAAAAAAAAATATATTTAAACTACTTGCTTAGATGTACTTTAAAAAAGAAAAAATAATTCGACAAGTAATTGCTTTCTATAAAATAAAATTCTTAAATTTGCAAAATATAAGGATTATAAAAAAAAAAAGTTTCATCAATTTTTTTAATATGAATGAATTATTTAATTATCACTTTTTGTATGTGAGATTAAAGTCTAAAGTGTGCTTAGTGTCATGGTTTTTAATTCATCACTCTATGTTTAACAGGAGCTGAGAAATTAAAGTAACCGCATACGCTTACAAACGCATAAAACTCTACAGGTACGAAGGCAAATATGGCCGCCATTTTGAAAGTACAGTTCAATGCCATTATTTTTAATGCGGTTCTGATATCCCAATATATTGAACAAATTTCAATAAAAATATAAACTTTTTAAAAATGGTCGAGCAACCAACTTTCGTTTTTTTGGACCACTTGATTTGGATTGACTCCTTATCTATTTTTAAATTTCGCGGGTTGGTCCAATTGGCACAATTTTTTTTTTTTTGTTGTACTCTAGAAAGTATCTATCCATTTTCAGTCATATTGCTTGTTTATCTTTTGTCAACTGTCAAAATCGTGCCAATCGGACCACCACAGCCCGCAAAATTTCAAAATTTTAGTTACTTTCGGAACACACCTCGCTCATGCGGGGTTCATCAACAAGAAGTGTAGGATTTGTATTTTGAATGAAACTTACAATTGTTTGGATGTGTTTTCAATATATTGGTATATAAATTACACCGAGAAAAAAACTTATGCAAAATTAATAAAAAACCTAGTATAATTTGTACGATGGCTTTATCAGTTTTCAGCCTCCTAAGTTTTTGTTCAAAACACCTAAGTTTTCCATGTTAACTTACCGATGTTGATTTGGATGCTAAATTAGTAAAGTATTTTGTAATTTACACATTAGCTTCGACAATTTATATGAAGCCGAACATAGTGTTCAAATTTTCAACAAAAAACTTTGTTGAACTATCAAAGTTAAATAGATACATAAATATACAGGGAGAAGTATCAAATATACAACTACTTTGGAAAATTACTGTATATTTTTTTGTAAAAAATTTCCAAAGAGAAGTATGAAATGAACATATAAAAAAATAAAAAAAATAACTGGTCATTTCAGCCCTTGAAAGGACTTTGACCTAGCTTCTTATGATCAATTGTGTTGTGCGTGTTATTAAGTTTGTACACAATTGACCGAGAACCGGACCTACATGCTCAACGCCGACTCCGAACGGCGATGAACGGAATGTTCTCGTTCTCAAGAAGCTTTACATGCCATTTTGATTACTCTCTGAGGTTTGCCATTGCCTGCAGTGGGGTGGCGGCCGTACAGAAAAATCATTTTATTTCAAACAATTTTCTTTCATTGCTGGAAAAAGAAAGAAGCCACGCACTTTAACTAACTACGCCACGGACGTCGCGTCAAAATGAACATATACTTAGATAAAATAATGTATATTGCTGTTGTGTAAAATTACCCAAGCACTTAGGTGAAACTTCTAAACAAAATTAACCAAAAACTTGAATTTTTATTAAAGAAAACCTGTTCTATTTAATTTCAATAGACATAGATTTACAAAGTTTACAACATAGATTTACAAAGTAAAAAAAATTATGCATTTAGATCGCTTATAAATACACTGAATCAAACAATTGCACATACAGCAGTTCATATTCCATTTAAAGCTATATTACAAAATACGTTTTAAATATCGAAAACTTTTATTAATATTTTTTGGATGGTATCATTACATTCAAGAAACAAATTATAAGATTTTCTGAAAATTACACTTCATTTATAAAAATTATTTAAAAAAGTAATCTAATTAACTTGAACTCAAAAAATTGTACATACAGGGTGTTTTTTTTAGAGGTATAGAACTTCGAGTTGAAATAAAACACAAGAAAATCGTTTTAATGTCCATCAATTTGCCTTTATTGGAAGGATAATTTTATGCCATTAATGTTTAAATATGATTTCGGGCATGTGGCCGCCGCGGCTGGCTCGAATAAAGCCAATTCTACAGGTCCAATTTTCAACCACTTTTTCGAGCATATGGGGCCGTATGTCGGCAATAACGCCACGAATGTTGGCCTCCAAGTCCCCTAACGTTTCTGGTTTGTTGGCGTAGACGAGCGACTTCACATATCCCCAAAGAAAATAATCCAATGGTGTCAAATCACACGATCTTGGTGGCCAATTGACAGGTCCATTCCGCGAAATTATGCGCTCATCGAATGTTTCCTTCAATAAATCGATTGTGACGTGCGCTGTGTGGCATGTAGCGCCGTCTTGTTGGAACCACAACTCATCCACATTCATGCCATCCAATTCGGGAACAAATTAGTCGGTTATCATGGCTCTATACCGGTCTCCATTAACGGTAACTGACTCTCCAGCATTATTTCGGAAGAAGTATGGCCCAATGACTCCACCAGCCCATAGAGCACACCAAACAGTCAGTTTTTGTGGATGTAATGGCGTCTCAAGGATCTCATGTGGATTCTCTTCACTCCAAATGCGGCAATTTTGCTTGTTGACGTAGCCATTCAACCAAAAATGAGCCTCATCACTGAACAAAATTTTACGATGTAAACTTCGCGAACTGAACCATTATTTTCGAAATAAATTTGCACGATTTGCAAGCGTTGTTATTTTGTCAACCTGTTCATGATGAAATGGCAAACCAAACTGAACATAAATGACATTAGAGTTGCCAGATTTGACCACAAAATGCCAGTTTTATCTCTATTCGAAAAACAAACCCCTAAAAAAACACCCATTACATTGCTTAAATATCTATATTTAAGGATTTTATAAAGAACTTAATAGCTAGTATGGTATCCATTTGCATTAATGGCCTCTCGTAAACGGTGTTTCATCGATTCCACCAATTTGGATGTATCGTCCGGCGATATTTTATTCCACTCCTCTATGATAACTGTTTTAAGCTGCTCTCGCTTGGTTATCGCATGTTGTCGTACTTTACGCTCGAGCAAATCCCAAAAATGATCCATAGGATTGTGGTCCGGTGATTGAGGGGGATGTGGAAGTGTCGATTTGCAGTTGTAGACAAGCCAAGTTCTGATTAGTAGTGAATTATGCTTGGGGTCATTATCTTGAACCAGCATAAAATCACGACCGAATTCTAATTTTTCAGCACTGGCTCTTAATTATTTTTTAAAATTGATAAATATTGAAATTTGTCCATTGTAGTTTCAACGAAAGCTAAGTTTCCAACACCATTAGCTGCCATGGCACCCTATACCATAACATTTCTACCTCCGTGTTTTACGGTTGGCGTTAAATTTTCTTTATTAAGAGAAGTATTAGGTCTTCGCCAAACAAAAAGACGTGCATCTGAGCCAAAAATATTAAATTTGCTTTCATCAACAAAAACATATTTTTTCCAGAACTTTTCAGGCTTATTTATATATTCTTTTGCATATGCTAAGCGTTTAAGAGCATTGTTTTTAGATATAAACGGTTTCTTGAGAGACACGCAACCTTTGTTACCATGTGAATGTAAACAATTTCTTATTGTTTGCGTATTAAGGATGGACCTCCATGTTCTGCAAGGCTTGCCGCAATTTTTGGGGCGCCAATTTTCGGATCCGCTTTTACCATTCGTTCAATTAATCGCTCCTCTCGTATCGACAATATTTTTTTCCTACCTCTTCCAGATCCAATATCAAATGATTTATTTCCTTTAAGATTGCTTACAACAGAATGGATTGTTGAACGAGGTCTCTCAGCAATTTTACTTATTTCTGAATAACTTTTCATTTTTTAACTTAACGATTAATTTTTTTACGACTATAGGCACTTTTTTTGTGTGTTAAATTAATTTTTAAAAAATTTTAATAATCTTTCGTAGAAAGCTTTTAAACACGACTAATTCGTTTCAAAAAATGGAATTACGTTATTAATTTGGCGTAACAGTTAAAATTTTGGCATTTAATCGAGCTTTTTACCAATTCGATTTAAGTGTATGTGTAATTAATTGAGTTGCAATTATGGGGATAGCAACTTTCATGAATTTTCATAAATTATTGAACTCAATAAGTTAATTGTTTTTGTTTTTAATATCATTACCCATGAATAACTAAAAAATATAAAACATACTTATTCAATATATGTACATTATTTTAGAAAATACAATGGCTTAAATAAAAAATTATCTACTGTATGTGCACATTTTTGATGCAGTGTATATCTAATTTAATGCAAAAAAAAAAAATGCACTCACGAAGCGTTGCACCTTGGCTAAACATCTAGGCTATATAATTTTCATTACAAAAACTAATCGAGAACTATAACTAGCAGGGAGTATTCAGCGACAAATTTTGCTCATACCATTTTGATAAAGTGTCAAAGTTTTCGGTGGTTTACCTACACTATTGGTTAAAATGTTATATACTTGGCTTGGGTGAATCAAACATTTTCTATTGGCAGGGTATCAAAGTTTGTGCTTTCAGAGCAATGTATTAAGCAATATATTACTTTCGTGAATAACCATAAGTTTCTAATTTCCAAACCATTTTCTTTGCCCCAGCCGGCTTTGGTGATTTTACTATTGATTTTTTTCTTGATGTAGACACATGGAGATTATGTATGAAGCGAAATATCTTTCAAAACTGCCAAGCTAAATAACACGGCTTTGCAGCAATACACCTCTTCTTGATACGCTCCTGATTTTATTTAAAATCAAAAAGTGCAGAAAACATTACTCAAAAAACTTCTGCCTTAGTTTTGAGATGAATACTGCATATTCGGAATAAAAATCGCTAGATAGGAACTGACACAAAAGAATCATAAAATTAAGAGTTTGAAAAATAAGGTCCAAAAAATCTGCATTTCATTTACGTAAAATATATAGGGGTAAATTTTTTACAAACAAAATTTTTTTTCTTTTTTTGCGGAAAAAAATTATTAATTAATCAGTAAAAATTATTCAAATATTTTATTAAAAATTTGAAAAACTTTTTATCAAGCTTCAAAAAATACACTTTTAAAAAAGCTGAACGTTATCCTTAGCATTTTAGAAGGGGCCTTAAAGATTTTTCAGAATAAAAACCCCACCGAATGGTCTAGAAGCCTTATGAACAATTTAATTTGAATTCAACAAATTTATAGTAAAATGTTTCAGTTGTCGATGCATTAACCCTCTACTGCCCCAATTTTTTTTCAGCTTGAAAAATTATTTATTGGAAATTTATTAGGTCATGAACCAAGAAATCATTGGTAAAATAAATAAAAATTCACCCGTTTCGGCGGGAGGAGGACTAGAACTAAGCCCGCCTAAAGGCGGTATTGGGCATTTAAGCTAAAATAAGACAACTTATATTTTCACATTCATTTTATTTTATTTTACTACATGAATACATTTTTGGCTTAAATTGCGCATATTATTGGGATTTTATATTTCTGAAATTAATTTTTAATATGAAAAGCATAAAAGCAGTCTCTGTCTGGTTCGTTTTCCTGCACGAGGCAAACATTTCGAGAAATGCTCCATTCCATCGTAACGCAAATCATCAGGAGGTATATAAGTAACTTTTTTTTATAAGTAAGACGACCTCACGTGGACACCCTAGATTATTTGCTCTTTGGTAGGAACACAATACTTGTGCGATTTGAGATCGGAAACAAGGGAGTTGGGTTTTTCATCCTTAGGATCCGGCTTAGCATTAATACGCGTTTGAATAATATATATGTATGCGTTAACAATGGCCATATCAATTTGGTGGTAAAACAATCTGTTGGTATATTTTGATGATTTCATACGGATGTTATAACGCGAAGATATCGAGTAACTGTTGGTTTGAAGTTTATTTCACCTTGAAACGGTTGAATTCCCACATATGTAGACGCCATTCGAACTTACTTGTTATCTTTCCAGACCACATTCGAAATGTCAACACCGTAAGCAGATCCAGTATACTCAACCGAGAATCCTCGATCTTGTTTTTTCAAATCCGAATCTGAAGGTAGCTTTGCATTTCGGTTTCTTGTCATTGTATCTTGAATTGCTTGAAAAGAGTATTCTGCCCAGTAAGATCGTATGTTAGGATACCGAAAAACTGGCATATAAATCAATATGCCAATGTATTTGCGAATCTCTGATGGAGTTACAAAAAATTTTGTGTTAATATTTTTCTGTGTGGCATAAAGATTTGTTTGTTCCGCGATGAGGGGTCATCAAGAAAATACGAAAAGCATAAAAATGGTGTGTCGAGCATTTTAAAACGATTGCCAATTTTGATTCCAAGAAATGCTACTTCAGATTTATGGAGATTTAAATTGCTTTTCCGCCATAGTTTCTGTTTGAATTCATTGGGTTTCGGATTTATATCCATCGGGTTTACTTTTGTTTTATCAGAAGAATTATTTTTCGACAACTTTTCCATAATTTTTTTAGTTTTACCTCCGAGCATTTGCTCAAATTTTTCACCACCAGAAGACATAGACAACTCACCTGTTTTAGATGTAGAGGAATCGCGGTTACTTTCAACATTCTCTAATATTTTATCAGAAATGAATATGTTACCACTGTCCAATTTTTCAGGCAAATCAGATGTTAATGCATTTGCAAGAGCTGAGTCTGACAGTGCTAGCACTTCGTTGACAGTATCTTCGTCAAGGGTGAAGTCCAAATCGTTAATGTCATCATCGCTGTCAAAATCATCTTCACAATCCGTCCAAGGGTTTCCTCAAAATCGTCGGAATTCAAATCATCCATTATTTCTTTGATTTGTGTATCGGATAACGCCGAAAGCTTTTTCGAAAAATTACGATTCATAGCTATAAAAAAATCAAAGCACAAACACATATAAACCATGAAATGCAAAAATATTTTTTCACTGTTTAGCCTGATACCGCCTACAGGCGGTCTGACAACACAAGCAAATATAAGAACCTATAATAAGTATTTTGCACTAAAAAACAACTGCACTACACAGAAAACACTATTAGCTACTCACAAATATTTTTATTTTCTCAATTCGTCCACGATAAGTATTTTTTTCCATTTTTTCAACTTATCACTTTTCACAAAATTATTATTTGCTCTGTTTCACGCGGAATTCTAACATCAACTGACGATTGTGGTCAGAGCAAGCGACAAATTTTGTTACGGCAAGAAGCCAATAATTCTGCGAATTATTTCTAATTCTCTCAATTTTGTATATTTTGTTTTCTCAATTTCAAATTTGAATGCCAACGGTTTTTGTAGTGACCGCCTTAAGGCGGTATGAGGCTGTAGAGGGTTAAAAATGGTACCATCTCCTAGAATTTAATACGATAAAAACAATCCCCTTAAGCCACTGCAGAACATGTCAACGTATCCTGCATCAATTTCACAAAATAACGCATCCGTTTGTCGTAATGCACTCGCACTGCAGCTATTTTTAATGACTATTTTTTAACGAGCACAGCAGGTGGAAGAGTCACAAAAATCCAAATCAGCCAAAAAAATAAAACGATGTGTCTTAGTCGTCGTGCTGCAGTGCACCACTGTAGCGCGCGTGTCCTTATAAAAGTAGTTGCCTGATGAAGTATTTAGTGGCGGTAAGCATGTCATCCACGGTAAGTGGATGACGAAGATGTGACATTTTCGCAACGCAAACTACATGGACGTGCGTGGAATGCACGATGACGAAAACAATTTTAATTTTATGATTGAACGACGTGATTTGGTAAAAACGACCACAAAAGCGAGTGATGGAAGGAAGCGCGAGAAGGAAGCAGCAATAAAGGCAACACTAAATATGCAAGTAACTCAAGTTCAAGTTTGTCTTTAACTAAGTTAAACAGGGGGATGTGTTGCAACAGCATGAATCACCAACGCATAGCAGCTTGCGTAATTTTCAAAAATATTAAAGGAAAATTTTAAAATAAAAGTAAATGTAATAATAACGTGCCACACTTTCTACACACGCACAAGTAAAGAAGCTTAATTAAGCTGATTACAACAAATTGCTTTGTTTACGAACGCATCAACAATTGCTGCGCTTTGTTTTCCGCTTTAACGAATTTTCGAATTTCTTCGCGTTAGTTTTTTTTTCGCGACTAGCCCGATTAGGTAACTTTTTTTGGGGTTTTCCCTTGAAGTCGTACACTTAACACTAACTTTTTATTCACTGCTTGTTTGAGGTTTGTTGGCGAGTTGTGAGCAGGTAAAGACAAATAAGAAGAAGAAAAAGTTTTTCGACTTGTTGCCGCGACGTTTGACTTACGATTGGCACAAGCCAGCCGGCAACAAGCGGCTTGAAGTTGACGCCACATGCAGGCCGGAGGTTGTTGGCTTGTTTGGTAATCATTTTGGAGACTTCAGCTCAAACTCAAAGTCCACAGAAAAGAGTTGAACAAGCAAAAAAACACTCAAGTGCAGTGAGCGTAGAAATGGTCACAAAAGTAGTAGAAAAACTACAAAGTAGTTTCAATTTGAATTATGAAGTTGAAATTTTGAGTTTTGCATTTTGAGTCTTGAATTCTGAATTTTGAGTTTTGAATTTTGAATATGGAATTTTAAATTTTGAGTTTCGGAGTTTGAGTTTTGGATTTTGAGTTTTGAATTTTTAGTTTTTAGTTTTGAATTTTGAATTTTAAATTTTGAATTTTGAATTTTGAATTTTGAATTTTGAATTTTAAATTTTGAATTTTGAATTTTAAATTTTGAATTTTGACTTTTGAATTTTGAATTTTGAATTTTGAGTTTTGAATTTTGAATTTGAAATTTTGAACTTCGAATTTAAAATTTTGAATTCTGCATTTTTTTTCGTTCTTGAAATATGAATTTTGAGTCTTATATTTCTTCAGTTATTTAATTTAAAATTTTGTGAAAAAAAAAATTTTTTGAAATTTTCAATTTTGAGTTTTGTGTTTTGAATTTTGAATTGTGAATTATAAATTTAAAATTTTACATTTTGGATTTTGAATGTTGAATTTTGGATTTTGAGTTCTGAGCTGTGCATTTTTTTAGTTCTAAAATTCTGAATTTGCAGTTTTTTTTTTTGTTCGTAAGATATAATTTTTTCTAATTATAATTTATTTCTTCAGTTCTTTAATTTCAAATTTTGTATTTGAATATTGAATTTCGAGTTTTGACTTTTAAGTTTTGAATTGTAAGTTTGAAATTTTGAATTTTTAGTTTTGAATTTTGAGTTTTGTGTTTCGGCGAATTTGAAATTGTGAATTTTGAATGTTGAATTTTGGATTTTGAATTTTGCATTCTTGTAGTTCTTAAATTTTGAATTTTGCATTTTACTTCGTTCTTGAAATATGAATTTTGAATTTTGCATTTCTACAGTTCTTTAATTTTTTAATTTTGTATTTTTTTGTTTTGAATTGTGAATTTTTCACTATAATTTTAAATTTTGAAATTTGAATTTTGAATTTTCAATGTTAAAATTTGAATTTTGAATTGCGGAGTTTGAGTTTTGAATTTTGAGTTTCGAATTTTTAGTTTTTAGTTTTAAATTTTAAATTTTGCATTTTGCATTTTGCATTTTAAATTTTGAATTTTGAATTTTGAGTTTTGAGTTTTGAATTTTGAATTTTGAATTTTAAATTTTAAATTTAGAATTTTGAATTTGTAATTCTGAACTTTGAACTTTGAATTTTGAATTTTGTATTATGAATTTCATATTTCGAATTATGAATTTTGAGTTTTGAATTTTGAATTTTGCAGTTTGGATTTTGTTTAGTTGTTTTGTTCAGTTTTAGTTGTGAATTATGAATTTTAAATTTTTAATTTTTAATTTTGAATTTTGAATTTTGAATTTTTAATTTTTAATTTTCAATTTTTAATTTTTAATTTTTAATTTTTAATTTTTAATTTTTAATTTTTAATTTTTAATTTTTAGTTTTTAATTTTTAATTTTTAATTTTTAATTTTTAATTTTTAATTTTTAATTTTTAATTTTTAATTTTTAGTTTTTAATTTTTAATTTTTAATTTTTAATTTTTAATTTTTAATTTTTAATTTTTAATTTTTAATTTTTAATTTTTAATTTTTAATTTTTAATTTTTAATTTTTTATTTTTAATTTTAAATTTTGAATTTTGAATTTTGAATTTTGAATTTAGAATTTAGAATTTTGAATTTCGAGTTTCGAGTTTTGTGTTTTGTGTTTCGAATTTTGAATTACGAATTTTGAATTTTGAGTTTTGAGTATAGAGTTTTGAGTTTTGTGTTTTGAACTGTGAATTTTTAACTTTAATTTTAAATTTTGAATTTTTAATTTTTAATTTTGTATTTTGAAGTTTGAATTTTGCATTTTTCGTTCTTGAAATATGAATTTTGAATTTGCATTTCTCAAGTTCTTTAATTAAAAATTTTGTATGTGAATTTTGAATTTTGAGTTTTGAATTTCGAGTTTTGAATTGTAAATTTGAAATTTTGAATTTTTAATTTTGAATTTTGTATTTTGAATTTTGAGTTTGAGTTTTGAGTTTTGAATTTTGTGTTTCGAATTTTGAATTACGAATTTTGAATTTTGCATTTTTTTCGTTGTTGAAATATGAATTTTGAATTTAACATTTCTTCAGTTGTTTGATTTAAAATTTTGTATTTGTATTTTGAGTTTTGAGTTTTTAATTCTGAATTGTAAATTTGGAATTTTGAATTTTTAATTTTGAATTTTGAGTTTTGAGTTTTAATTTTCAAAAACTCTCTCTCTCTCTCTTTCTCTTTCTCTCTCCCTCTCTCTCTCTTTAACTACCATTCCATTTTTCATACCAATTTATTTAAATTTCATGGCAACCCTGCTTTAATTCATTACAGCTGAGCCACAAGCATTAAACTTGAAATTTAAACTGGTTTAAATCTACAATTGCTCGCTTTAATACCACTTTTATTAACATAATTTATTGAGCTGACTTTTATGTTGTTGCACTCTTAACTCAAACTCTTTTCTCATTGTTTTTTTTTTTTTTTTTTTTTTTTTGTATGTTTACCTGCCACTTCACTTCATTTTAATCTGTTGTAAATCTCTGAACCGCAAAATGAGCTCAGAAACTACGACATAGGAGAAAGTTTTTGGCCAAATTGCTATATCTTGCTATTTTGATAAAATGGTGTTGATGTTAATGTGGCTGCTATTGTTGTTGTTTTTGTTGTTTTTTCCCCGGTATCACTCTACCAGTCAGCGCAAAAATTAAGTAATAATTTTGTTAAATGCGGAATTTAAACAGCTTGGCTTGTTTACAAATTTAAAGGCTTGCGAAGCGGTTTTAACGTGAACAGCTTGGTCGGTCAGAGTGAGCAAGAAAATCTGTGGTGGCGCTACTCGCTCACTGAAATTAGCATTAAATTTCACACGCTTGCCATGAGGTAATATTTTGGCACTCAAACGAAAGTGAAGCCGATCACGAAGATGGATCAAAGGTGATGACGAAAGATTGTGCGCGCGGAAAGAGAAGTGAAGTTAAAGAAATGATATGGCCATAAGGCGAGATGATATATGAATTGAAAAATAAAAAAAAAATCTTATTATGGATCTAGGCTATTGACTGATTTGACTGAGTTTGTTTTTTTTTTTTTTGCTATTTTATAAACTTTTTACAAGTGTTTTTTGTTTACTTTTGTTGATTTTGGGTTTTTTCAGTGATTTGTGAGATATTTTTGTTGTATCGTTATTTTAGTTTTTGTTGTATTAGAGTGTTTTTGTAACATATTTGTTATTAGCTGTTATATTGATGGCCAATGTCGCAATATTTTGGGATTTTGTTATGGTTATAAAATGAGTAACGCCCGCTACTAGTCGCTGCTTGTTTAGACACTTAAACTTGTGGGATGTTGCATACAAACAAGTTGAATAACTTTGTAGCTGCTTGGAAGAAATAACCTTTTATGACTTTGACCATCAAATGCCATTATATGCAGATATTATATTTAAGATATTCATGCAGCACAGTGACGGGGTTTTTTTTATATATAATTTATGTTTATAACTCATGAACCTTTAGTTTTTTACAAAATATTTTGAACTTGAGTACAAGGGAAACGTCAGAAATTGTGATTTTGAGTGGTTTGTCGTACTATCGTCGATAATGCTTCTTGAAAAGATGAATAAATGACGCATTGTCATCACTAATGTCATGCTTGAATTCTTCTCTCACCTTTTTCGCAAATTTCACTCATTAACAACTTTGCCATTGAGTTCATAAGTAGTCGCATCGCTAAAATTTTGAATGATAATACTCGTCATAATGATGAATATTTATGTTTCAATGATAAACTTGTGTTTATCGCTTTTGTTTTTGTCCATATTCACTAAGAGTGTGACGAAACGTTGCGGCACGTCATGCATGGGAATATTTAGGATTGGAAATCTTATTGTCTATCATCTCTACCTCCGCTTGTTCTCACGAGCACCTGTCCAAAGCCAGGATAAAGGAGGATGGTCGCAGGCATCGAGTTCGCCCTATCCTGTGTAAATAAGAAGGGACTACCCAGATCCTGGAGTTGGTCGCCCAATCTGGGGAGTAGGTGGACCATTTGACTAAATCAACGTTAGCGTATGCCTACGAAGGAATAGCAATGATCCTTAAAATTTGTTAGCACGGGGATAGTCGTTATGCTCGACAGACGTACTGTCACAATCGCCATCGGCACATTGGCATTGTGGTCTCTGGATAGTCTTAAAAAGACTGGTAAAATGATGGTTTATATTAAACATGTCTACGTAATGTCCCTTATGGTCCGCGTGGCGCTTCATACAAATTTTTTTCTATCTTAATTTTGTCTTTGCGAGGAGCCAAAATTAAAGAACTCCTGCAAAAAACAACAACACAAACCGCACTCGTTCAGTGTTCATCACATTTTCCAGCGAACTTTACAAAAACAATTGCATGCAAAGCCAAAATAAAAAAACGCACACTTGCTGATGTCGATGCTGAAGCTGATTGTCCCGTTACTTGTGTGTCGAGTAATTTTTCATGACATGTGATTTTATTGCATTGTAATTGTTTTTTTGGTTTGTTTGATTTTTTGCCAAACGTAACGATGAGCAACATTTTGTGTTTTTTTTTGTATTTTTAAGCGTTGGCCCGCGCTTAAAATTTCTTAGGCCCCACTGGTTTCTATGATGCATAAAATGCTGTATAAAGAGGTGTCAGAATGGGGTACTCCGAGGTGAAAAGTATAACTTAGTAGCCTCGGAGTGCAAGGTTGAAAAGGTGCATTTGCAGTGGTGACCATGTGTCACACACAGCCAGCAGCTATGTGGTCTACTCTGTAGCACGTCCAATAGAAGCCCCATTGGTTTCTATGATGCATAAAATGCTGTATAAAGAGGTGTCAGAATGGGGTACTCCGAGGTGAAAAGTATAACTTAGTAGTCTCGGAGTGCCTGCTAAAGAGCGATACAAAGAGAAGAGGAGGGAAGAGAGACGCATTTTCAGGCGAAAGAAAAGGGAAGCAGAAATGCGTGAGTGCGAGAAAATTGAGATGCATGGTGACAGGAATGAGGTCCGAAAATTTTTCGAAAAAATAAGACGCCTGGCCGATGGTTTCAAGACCGGGGCCTCTTCCTGCAAGGATGAAAATGGGAATCTAGTGACAGATATCCAGAGTACACTGATGATGTGGAGGGAACACTTCTCTAGGCTTCTGAATGGTGACGACGACAACAATCCCGCCAATAGAGATGATATCCCGGAAACCCCAATTGTGGACGACAGCGTTGAAGTTCCGCTGCCCGACCATAGTGAAGTCTTGAAAGCTATAGCTCGGCTTAAAAACAACAAAGCCGCTGGAGCCGATGGCTTACCGGCTGAGCTCTTCAAGAATGGAGGCGAAGCTCTATTTAATTGCATTCATGAGCTTCTATGCAGAATATGGTCGGAAGAATGCATTCCAAACGATTGGAACCTCAGTGTGCTCTGCCCAATCCACAAGAAAGGCGATCCCACAATTTGCGCCAACTACCGTGGGATAAGCCTTCTGAATATCGCATATAAGGTCCTGTCGAGCGTATTATGTGAAAGACTAAAGCCCATCGTAAACCAGCTGATTGGACCTTATCAGTGTGGCTTCAGACCTGGTAAATCCACCATAGACCAGATATTTACGCTACGACAAATCTTGGAGAAGACCCTAGAAAAACAGATCGACACACACCATCTTTTTGTCGATTATAAAGCAGCCTTCGACAGTCCTATAAGGAATTATCTATACTCCACCATGTCTGAATTTGGTATTCCTGCAAAGCTCATCCGTCTTTGCAGAATGACACTGAGCAACACCAGCAGCACAGTTAAGATCGGGAAGGATCTCACTCCTCCATTCGATACCAAACGAGGTTTCAGACAAGGTGATTCCTTATCGTGCGACTTTTTCAACCTGATGATGGAGAAGATCATCCGAGCTGCTGATTTGAGACGCAGCGGCACGATATTCTACAAAAGTATTATGCTGCTGGCGTATGCTGATGATATCGATATCATTGGCCATAATACGCGCGAAGTCAGTGCAGCATTCTCCAGGTTAGCGAAAGAGTCGAGTCGAATGGGTCTTGTAGTGAACGCAGATAAGACGAAATACCTAGTGTCAACAAATAAACAGTCCCAGCGTCTTGGAAACCACGTCACTGTTGACAACATCTCCTTCGAGGTTGTTAAGGACTTCGTCTACCTGGGATCCAGCATTAACTCTTTCAACGATGTTAGTATTGAGATAAAACGAAGGATAACTCTTGCCAACAGGTGTTACTTTGGGCTGAGTAGGCAATTGAGAAGCAGAGCCCTCTCTCTACGAACAAAACTCACGCTCTATAAGTCACTAATCATGCCCGTCCTATTATATGCAGCACAAACCTGGACGTTGAGCAGTTCTGATGAAAAGACTCTGGGAGCCTTCGAGAGAAAGATCCTTCGTAAAATCTTCGGTCCAATCTGCGTCAATGGCGAGTACCGAATTCGATGGAACCACGAGCTGTATGAGCTGTACGCTGACATCGACATAGTTAAGCGCATTAAAATCGAGCGGCTCCGCTGGCTAGGTCATGTTGAGCGAATGGAAAACGACGCTCCAGCGAAAAAAATATTCGATTCGGTGCCCGGTGGTGGTCAACGCAGAAGAGGACGCCCACATCTTCGTTGGAAGGATCAGGTGTTGGATAACCTGACCACGCTTGGTGTTTCCAACTGGCGCCAGCAAGCGCAGAACAGAAATGGCTGGCGCAATTTCTTATACGAGGCCAAAACCGACTTACGGTTGTAAGCGCCAGATAAGTAAGTAAGTAAGTAAGTCTCGGAGTGCAAGGTTGAAAAGGTGCAAAAAGTGGTGACCATGTGTCACACACAGCCAGCAGCTATGTGGTCTACTCTGTAGCACGTCCAATAGCAGCTTTTTCCTTCACAGTCATAAGTGATGAATTCAGATGTGTTTGTGTTTGTGATTGGTGCGTGTCGAGGTAAATCCCTTTTGCCCGGGAAGACTATCGCAGGGCTGGTCCTTCGGGGAGTATCGTGCTAGCTGTGGTAGTTCAATGTCATGAACAGGTCTGTAATCGGCGTGGAGGTTCAATACCGGGTAGCAACAAACAACCGGGTAGCAATGCCCCACATTTTCAGAGATGTTAGATGGGTCTCGATTTCCACCAATAAATGTGGATGGTGACCCAACTAATCATCTATAATTGGTACTGTTGCGTTCCAGCATTGGTCGCTATTCATCTATATATATATCTATCTATATCTATATCTTCTATATCTATATCTATATCTATATCTATATCTATATCTATATCTATATCTTCTTTATCTATCTATATCTATACTATTATATAAAAGGGTTCTCTCGGATTTTTATCGTTCAATCACGGGGTAACCGCTGAACCGATTTTAATAATTCCTTCACTATTCAAGTGCTATAATAATCGACCCTGCTACTGGGTACTATGTTTTTGGTAAAACTTTGTATTTAATGATTTAAGAATTCATACATTTTAATCCATGCTTCCATTGTATAAGCAGCTCAAAATAACATTAAACAATAGCTTAAACTCTTTGTTGAGAGAGAGAGAGGGAGCTGAAAGTCTACAACTCATCGCGCTGCCATATTAAGTGGATAGTTGCACTCAGTTGATTTCTTCTGCAGTGTTGCCATAAGGTCAATATATCGTATTTATTTTGATTTTACTAAGATGCAACTCTTTTCATTTCAATAAGAACCCAGCAGAAAAGTGGACCAAATTTGAAATAGTTCTGAACTAGTTCCAAAAAGGACCAGTACTAGTTCCACTACAATACCCTTTAACATTGAACGAACTGACGCTTTTTGCGGGTTGATGTCATAGGAAAAGACAATTGTCCCCAGAAACACTCCTTTTTCCCTATATTTGAACTAGTTGCATTAGGAATATTTTTAAACTGGTTGCTTTCGCAGTAGCCTGAAAGTGGTTCTTTTTTAACTAGTTTTAAAGTGAACATATCAAAAGTGTAAGAATTTAGTGCAATGGAAAGGTCCTAAAGATCTCATTTGTACCATCTTTTCCATCCACAATCCAGAAAACATTTTGTCTATAAACATTTTTTTTTTATTATTTTTTCTTGTGCGCAGCAAATTTTAAAAAGTAGCCAGAACGCGTTTATTTTTGTCAGCAATACTTTTGAAAACAAAAGCAAAGATAACTGTTCTACACTGAACGCCTTTTGTACTTTTTCAGAGCTACTGCGAACTGCGCTAGAAATTAACTAGTTCACTTTTTCAATTGACTCCAAAATAACTGCTGGGAAGCCACTCTTTTTATTTCAATAAGAAATAATCTCAAATTGAATAAAATGAATTAAACATATTTGATTCTTAAGTCTTTATTTAAAATATGTTTTTATCTCATATTTATGCTCCCAAGTAACGCTGGGAACGGGTATGCTAGTACAGTATATTTATTAATTTAAATATACACTTAAGTATGGTGTGTAACTGGTGTTGAGACTACTATGACAGGGCGTCTGTAGTCATGAAAGTGTCGCCCAGGAGAGGACGTCGTATATCTATTAGCATGGCACATACGTCCTGAAGTTTTATCTCCTGGGCATCAATTCTATGAACTTCGACCCCATTGCCATGAGGCAACGTGGAATTAAGCCTATGCGGCAGGTGTTTCAATAATAAGGAATTACAAACTGTTTATCATCACTTTCTTTTTCTGGGAAACACCCTCAGGTGGTGTAACATTTCAGTTTTGTTAATAAGTTGAGAAATATTCATCTTATATTCTTTATCTGATTAAATAAAAAAACCACTTGAATGTAAAATAAAATATTTTGGGTGTGCTCTGCAGTCTCTACGAATGCCTTACAGGAGCTGATGATGATGCCTTCTCTGGATTTAGTAGTAATTCAAGCCATATATGATTCGAAGGAGTCTTCCTTTGTTAGCGATTGATTTGAAGTCCAAGGAAAATAAATTTAGGAATATGAATTAAAAACAAAATGAAAAAACAAATAAAGATTACTTTTATATAGAATACCCTTATTCCTTCAGCCCTTTTCAAACTAAAAAAAAAGCATTTTTGTGCGTTTTCATTTCATGTTTTGGTCTAGTATTCCTGCCGTTTTTCTTACTGATACCATCTTAATTTCGTTTTTCTCAAACTCATTTTCTTAAAAAAAACTCATACATCAACTACTGCGTATCGCAACATCATTCATCTTTCGTTTGTTCGATCCTCCATTCATTCGCTCACTCATTCATGCAATCATTGCCGCCATCATCATATCGACATTCATTCATTCATTCCTTCCTTCATTCTTGCATGCTTTGCCATTCTGTCATTTATTATAGCGAACAGCCAACAAAAGCTCACTTTCGTATTGACATTATAATAAAACCCTAATAAAAATGTCCTGTCGAATGTCCTGTCGATTGTGCTGTTACTCGGTTGCGTCAAAGAACGATTTATTAAAACCGACCGACAACGTTGACGATGACGACAAGAAGTAAACAAGCAGGAATTTTTAACTATTTGTTTGTTGCCTGCATGTTGCCAGGATATGTGCTATGTATGTAGCACGTAAAAAGAAGGACGCTTATGACAATGTGAGTAATTTGTTTTTCGGTTTAATGGTCAAGCGTTACTAACGACAACAACAGCAACTACAATTACAACAACAACAACAACTAAAAGAAGGCTGCTGCAATCTGTCATTTTGGTTTATTCGTGTGTCCATGTGTTTAACAGCAAAAGTAATAAATGAGATCAGGACATAATAAAGGACATCAGATGCGAACTTTACAAGAAGAAGTAGATATAAACGATGATGTGTGGATGCAGAGCTATGCAGGGTTATGTAGCAGGATACTTGTGCTTTAGCTCAAATAATTATTTATGCTATATTGTGAAGAAAAAAAGGATAACAGCACATAATTCATGTCATTTTATGATGGACACTGTTGGAAGTTACGAAGTCTTTAGTGTTGTTGTAGACATGTTGTTTGGCTTTTAGTAGTTGGCAAACTAATAACTAAAAGGTGGCTGTTGTTGTTGTTGCTGCTGCGACCAAGCGACATTTAATAATAATTTTAACATTTGGTTATTTTATTATGTAGTTTTAGCTGCTAGGATATACGTTATGTTGCTCCTGCCGGTTATTAAATGATAATGATGAATGTTGGCATAGCGCAGCGGAAGGCTGAGTGATATGTGTGTGTGTGTGGGTGGGATTAAGATGGGAAAGAGATGTGTAGTTCTGGGATGTGAGAGAGCAGCTAAAGTTAATTTGGTGCACTTTACCCTAAGGGTACAACAACTTGTAAAACTTACACGCTAAAATGATTTTTCATATTTTTATACATGACTAGCAAATAACAGCAAATTGCTGAAGTAGGAGGACTGGGTACAAAGTAGTGTTGAAGCTTTTTCTACAATAATATTAAAATTTTTTAATTTTGAAAGTTTTTTATGAGGATCTTATGAAAAGTGTACCTTCTACTTTGAAGTAAGTAATGGCGATATACCTTTTGATGTTAAAAAATGTGTTAAGCTTTTGCCTGCCTTCACAGTAAATTTTTTTTTCTTTACCGTACGTCCACGGTAGTAATTTTGTTTCAATTACGTGAATCACATATGATGCACAGAGTACTACTTTAAACTATTTACTATTTTGAAGTTCTGTGCATCACATGTGAGTCACGTTAGTGACAAATTTTGAAACACATATGATGCGCAAGCGTATCTATTTTAACGTCTGTGCATCATAAGTGTTGCAAAGGACAGTGCATCTTGTAACGAACCTCCGCTGGGTCTTTTATATATTTGCTGAGGTAAGCTCAGCGGGTTTCCACGGTTCTTCACAAGAAATTACACAGTGTTTTTTTTTTCTTTTCAAATCTGTTCTCTTTATTAAACGAGGTCTTTATCTTTTATACAATTTGAAAAGTTATACGTATTTATATATTTATGTGTATTGATTTAATGGACCTTTTTTCTCAGGGTCTGTCACTTCTCTTCTTGATTCGGCTTTACAGACGGGCCTACAAGTCGCAGCACTGTTACTCGATGAAACAAATGTGAACACGCAGGCTTACAAGCCACGGAAAATGTTCTGGTTTGAGCAGGCGGGCCACGGACGCTGGTTAAAAAAAGTGTGAAGACAGGTGGGCCTACAAGCTACCGACTCTGTCTACCGATTCCTGTCTACTGCTACTGCAGGCGAGCCTACAATCCACAGACGCTGCTTGTTGTTGTTTAATTGCAGGTGGGCCTACAAGCCACCGACCCTGCTCTTGCCGTTGAATAAAAAAGTGTGCCTACAAGCCACCGAAATGTTTAACGTTTTCTTTGCAGGTGGGCCTAAAAGCCAACAACTCTGCTTTTTCCGTTGGGTAAACAAGTGGGCCTACAAGCCACCGAAATGTCTACCGATTCCTGTACAGGCAAGCCTACAAGCCAACGACTTTAACCAAAAAAATCTCACTCACTTTAGTCCTCCTTTGCCTTTGCAACTTTTCGCTGTTGCTCTTCCTTGGTCGTCGTATATTCTTTGAATACTACTAGTTCCAACTGCTGCACTTTACTGTCTTATATTTTACTTTGTCTTGAATTTCACTTTTCTTTAAGCACACTGCGCACTTTAAATGTACAATACATTCTCTGTCCTCTGTATCGCTTGCGGCCTATTTATATCCTCATCTTCTTGTTGTTTGTGACAAACAAGGTACCGCAATCGAAAGTTCTAAGCTTAATTTCCCGTAAACAAAGTCCCGTACGGTATAGCTTTGTTGTTGCCTTCCTCCAGAAATTTGCACGTATTTGCCCAGCGATTTGCCTTCTGTTGCTTGCATTATGTGAGCCGCTACTCGACTCTGAACAAGATCAAGCGAGCTTTGCGCATGTGTTTGCGCACGTTTTGCAAGTCTCACACGTTTCTTTATGCTCTCCCTTTTTCTCTTTGTTTTCGTGTAAGTAAAGTGTATGGTGCTAATTTTTTGTATTCATGTGTTTCTTTATTTATATAGTTCAGTGTTTATGTGTGTGTGTAAATGTAAAAGAAAAAATAAGTATACAATACTGGTGGTGTTCATCGAGTATCCTTCTTGCACCTCGGCTATTGTGCGGCTAAAAATCGCCAGCGATTTTTTTAGTCGTCACAACCTAATTTCTCAAATTTAAAATTTTTTCCCTAAGATTCCTTTTCCTTCCTTCCTTCCATACTTCCTTCCTTCCTTCCTTCCTTCCTTCCTTCCTTCCTTCCTTGGGCATTTTTTTATTCCTTCCTTCCTATCTACCTCTTTTATTTCTTCGTTTTTTCCTTTCTTGCTTACTTTCTTCCTTCCTTTTTTCCTTACCTTTTCCTTGGTTTGTTCGCTTCTTCCTTCCTTTTTACCTTCCTTCATTCCTTCCTTCCTTCCTTCTTTGCTTCCTTCCTTCCTTCCTTCCTTCTTTCCTTCCTTTCTTCCTTCCTTCCTTCCTTCCTTCCTTCCTTCCTTCCTTCCTTCCTTCCTTCCTTCCTTCCTTCCTTCCTTCCTTCCTTCCTTCCTTCCTTCCTTCCTTCCTTCCTTCCTTCCTTCCTTCCTTCCTTTCTTCCTTCCTTCCTTCCTTCCTTCCTTATTTCCTTTTTTTCTTCCTTTTTCCTTATTTCCTTCCTTGTTTCTTTCTTCCTTCCTTTTTTCCTTACCTTTTCCTTGGTTTGTTCGCTTCTTCCTTCCTTATTTCTTTCTTTCCTTCCTTCCTTCCTTCCTTCCTTCCTTCCTTCCTTCCTTCCTTCCTTTTTGCCTTACCTTTTCCTTGGTTTGTTCGCTTCTTCCTTCCTTCCTTCCTTCCTTCCTTCCTTCCTTCCTTCCTTCCTTCCTTCCTTCCTTCCTTCCTTCCTTCCTTCCTTCCTTCCTTCCTTCCTTCCTTCCTTCCTTCCTTTCTTTCTTTCTTCCTTTCTTTCTTTCTTCCTTTCTGCCTTCCTATCTCTTAATTTCTTCCTTTTTTCCTTTCTTGTTTACTTTCTTCCTTCCTTGTTTCCTTCTTCCTTCCTTGATTCCTTTGTCTTTCCTTTTTTCTTTACCTTCTTCCTTGACTCGTTCGCTTTTTCCTTCCTTCCTTGCTCTCTTCCTTTGGAATTTTTTCATAAGAGTTATTTTATTTGCGGGCTGAGCCATATTTCAATTATATCTGCATCATTTTGTTCATGAAAAAATATTTTTTTCTCCATTTCCGCGATTAAATCAAAAAATTACTCGCCTTCACGTGGCTGTCAAACAAAACACGTCACGCCATTGGCTAGAAAATTATTTTCAAAATTTCACCACCCGCTGACTACAGCACAACTTCAAACTTGTCAGATTCTTATTTAAAAAGCATTTAAAAAAAGTAAAAAAAAAAAAAATTGAATAAAATTTTTAGCATGCATACGTTCTATTGACGAGTATGGCAACGCCACAACAGTGACACGCAATTGACATTTGGTCTGTCATGAGATAACGTGTAATTTTCGCTTAAGAAGCCACGTGACACACGATGCGGCTGTCAAAACGCCATTAAAAATGGCCGCAAGCCGCACAGGAAGGTGTGAAGCTGTCGCAATTTTCAATGAAAGGACTTGTGGTGACCTACACAATCCAGCTAAACCATTTAAATAACTTTTTATAGATGACAAAAATTTATTTTGTTAAAAAATTCACACAATCAGGCAGGGCTTTAAGGTCGAACGTTTGCAGTTTCAATTGGCAATTATTTGATGGCCAAAATGAGCAAACGGCAACGCAACAGGATATTCCTTCATACACTTTGTTGCTATTGTTACACTTATTTCCACTAACTGCCGGCTTGTTACGTTCACGTGTCAACAAATTGTCAATTTAGCGTCAAAGACGCTGACATCACCATGGGAGGGATGATGGCAGGATGGCAGGCCCACATTGATATCGCATTAATATTTCAAAAATGTTAGCTATTACTTAAGATATTTGCAGATAATTTCCTCAACTTCATCTGAACCACGCATTTTAATACTTTAATTATGCGCTATCAGCATAATTAAGCATTTTATGCTTGCAACAAAAACAACCATTACCTAGCAACTTATATTATTTTAAGTTGCAACAGCAACACAACATGCCGTACATACCATGTAATTAAATTAGAAATTAATTACAACATCATCTCATTGCACACATAAATATTTTGCATATCCTTTGAAATGCTGAAAAATTAAGCGTTGCATTTAATTTAATCAAGCTTTGTGAATGCGTAGCTTAAAATATCCTTACAGCTCTAGAACAAGCATTCAAAATTCATTACCATCTCATGTAAAGGCAGCAACATGTTAAAATTTGTCTACGCCTCCGCACCTATGCAGGCTATGGGTTGAGTAGGTTGTGCTACAAGAAGATACTGTTGAGCGAGTGTTTGTTATAAACTAGTATGGTAAACATATCCTTACAACACATACGCACACACACACACACAAACACATACAGACACTTGGCTGTCGTTAAAACTACTAAAATATTCATAAAGGACATGCAAGTGAGCAAAACATGACAAGATGTTTTATGTTTTGAAACGCTTGAGGCAAAGCAAAAAAAAGCAGTATTTGGAAACGGAATTAATGTGTCGATATATTTTTTTTTTCTATTAAAGTTACATCTACTTGCCTTTGGGTATGGGAGACTGTTAACAAAATTTTCTCATTCGATATTTAAAAAAAAAAAAATAACTTAAATACTTTCTAGTTATATCCTTATAGGTCATTAGAAAATGGTTGCATATTTTATTGAGGTCTTTTATGAGATATATTTGAGGAACTACGAAAAAGGAAGAATGTATAAAAATCTTTCAAGAATAAAAATTATCCACATAATTTGATAAATGAGAGGGCTTAAGGTAAGAGTACACTTTTAAAAATTTTGCAATATTTTTTTTTCTTAGGTACTTTAATAACACTGTGCAACAGTGAACAAAGTAACAGCATGCCACTGTATAGATTCGATACTATGATCAGAGGTGAGTAAACCCCAGTTTTGCGAGTTTGGCGACCGTTTCTGTTTTATGGCCGATTTTATATTGTGGGTTTTAATGATTCTGCCAAAAAATGGTACCATCAGTTTTTCTTCAACAGCTCCATTCGAAATAGATATATCAGTTATTGTCTTTGGCAAAGTTGTAGCTAACAATCCAATAAACAAACATATAAATAAAAAAATGCTCGTAAAATAATTTGTTCTATTTTTGTTTTTTAATTTAAATGTTAAAAAATTTTCATTTTGGTTTTTTTTTGTTTTTTGTGCATAACTTGAAGGGAATCCGAATTTTTCCTATACTATCTTATACAAAATTTTGGCCGAAGAAAAATTTAACAAATCTTGTGGAATTACTTATTTGGTCTGAACGTGTCTACACTACTTAAAAAGCTCACAAAAATATTTTTTTAAGTGAAAAATATTAATTTTTTGAGTTCAATTCAAGTGTGATTATCGTTATTTTTTTAATTCACTAATATGCCTATTAAGAACAAGAAATAAACATTTATTTTAAATATTTTGTTGGTGCCGCTAGAGGGCATTGAAGTGACTCTAAAGAAGGAGTTGTAGTTATTCTGAAACCGGTTTCAAACGCACTCATGCAGCCCTTAAGCATATATCAAACGGAACGGGGAATTCCCTTTCGTTTGTTTCGGCCGGTGTTTTTTCTTAGTGTATACAACGTTTGCTTTATACTCGTGACTTTGTGGATTCGAGCATGATACAATTATACAAGACAGGAGTGACAGTTTTTCGTCTTGTGCCAACTGTCAAAAATAGTATAAATTAGAGACCGAAAAATCTAGAAAAGAAATAGAAAGTAAAGTACACAGGTAAATGATAGTCGGCGCAAAGCACTCGCGAAAAAATAGCCAGTTGTCACTCTTACCTTGTATAGATGTATCATGAGTTCAAGCCTAAAAAATATCGATGAATTTTTTCCTTTTATTTTAATTTTTAAAATTTATGAAATTATTTCGCAATCTCAGTATCATTGCAATTGTACTGATAAAAACACAAATCCTTTAAAATCGATAGTAGGGTGCATCGTTTTTTTTTTTTTTTAAATTTAGTTGTAATAGCATTTTTCTGATGCTTTGATTCATTAATAAGAAAACTGTGCAAGGAGAAGATCCACAATTAATTTCTTCAGTTGGCGCCATGGCCTAAAAAGTTAGTATATCGCGAAAATGCGACTTTTTCGTAGTGGTTTGATAAATATTGATCTATATAAAAGCGTATACGCTGAACAACAGTGTAATTTTTTTTATTAATTGAGTATATATGGACTTTTCCGAAAAAAATAAAAAATCATGAATTTATATTCCATTCCATTTTTCAGCACGAAATTTTGAACAGTTTTTTGCAAACATTTTTTCAAATTCATGAGAATATCACACTTTCTGAAAAAGTGCGCCAGTTAAGTGATGTAGTTCTTTCTAGCTTCTTATAGTACTATTCAATATCTTTAATTCAAGTGCTTGATGAAGTTTCTACATAGGTGCCCTGGAACCGAAGTTATGGTATTTTTCAGATTTTGTAATTTTAGTGGTTTCAAATCTGCGAACGCTCATTTGCCACGAAATAGTGTTATAAGTAGTGTAGATAATTAATTCTTTAATATTTAATGGAATTGTTCAATATATTGATCAATTAGACTCATGCTATTAATTGTCTACGCAGTGAGTTTTTATTTTATATGAAGCTTGATGAAATGTAAGTAATCTATATATAGATAGGCGTAGGCAGAACTGTTAAGAACCATTTTCTCCCGTGTTTCCTAACCGATTTTGATAATTTTTTTTTTAGATCAATAAGAGCAGGGAGAAGGAGTACACCAAATATCTACGGTGGGTGTGGCACATCCCATGCAACCCAAATTTGCAATATCGAATTAATTTAGAGTTATGGGTCACACAGCCTCGGATATCGGTATTCTACCTTAAATCACACCTACCATTCCACTGGTTATATTTTATGGGCGTTTAAATAGGGGCGTGGCACTTTTCAGCAGCTCAAATTTTTGGTATAATCAATGAAACTCAGTAATAACGAACTATTTAGTCGTGTTCTTCGACTGAAAAAATCAAACGAGCATTAAAACAAGCGGGCCACATCCCTTTTTCCAATGCCCAACCCAATACCCTACTTCCCATATTCGACTTTCTAGTATAAAGAAATCACCAATTGGAAACTACATATTTAGTTTCATTGTTATACGGCATTTACTTCCGAGTTAAACCGTATGCCTACATCTCTATAGAAAACAGTGTTTTGATAAAATGGCAATTATTTAAGTAATTAGGTGGGCCCCTAAGTAGTATTAGCTCATGGTCCCACAAATTAACGACCCATCCCTGGGAAACAAGAAGTTCGAGATGAAAAATTTATGCAGTTATTAAAAGTAGATATTTTTCTGAGAAACTTCATCTCATTAAGTTACAAAAACAAAAAAGTTAAAAAAATCACAAATTAAAAAAAAAACAAAATAAATGGAACATTTTTTTGGAAAAGATTAAGAAAGTAACATTGTCATGTCAAAACCGACGGGTGTGTCCAGGAAACAGCCAACACTTTTTTAAACACTTTGAGTGCTTTTATTTTAAGTTAAATAAAAGCTTTAATTCCAGCTTTAATTTACAGCATCCCACAAAGTATGCACAAAAACTAATTATCGTAAACTTTAGCTGAGCAAACTTGCATACGCACAAATGCAAATCACTCACACACATTCACATACACACAACACGCACACATAATTAGGTAGAGCACAAAACAGCTCACACCGCGCACTGCACTCCATTAAAGCTCGATAATCTGCATACAAAACAAGTTTCCACCAAAGCGCGTTAATATAATTAATTTGCATGTATGTGAATGTGTTAGTTTCACAAACACACACACATGCTTACAAACATTGTCACCTAAGCGTGGTGCCACTTAAAAATGGCGCTTGTGCTGCATAAATTAACTATAAAATTAAAAATAATTAAATACAATTATGTAATAAATTTTTATCTATCAATTCACACAAACAGACCAACAAACACACATACATACGTGTAGATGCGAATCTATAGTAAGCACTATAAAATATAAGCCATTCCAACTAACCTTCCCACCCTCTTACTCCTCTTTCTTTCGCTCAACAGTTGAACCCAATAAATCAGCTACGCATCCGGTTAGATTGTAAATTTTGCGGTTGAACGGAAGCGGAAACTAGCGTTACGTTACTGTGTTTGTACACAGCGCTCTTTCAATGTTGTAAGCGTTGCCAGCTGCTTGTTATTTTTGTGTTTAATGCTATCAGGTCAGGTGTTTGAAGTTTTGTTATTGTTGTCTTTTATGATTAAGCCCTAATTTACTGCGACCAAATAGTTGAAAAAAACCATTTGAAAGCAACAACAATAATAATACGAAATAATACCGCTTTGATCCTAACTTTTTTTTTTGTTTTTTTATGTTTTTGTTTTTGTTATTCTTGCTGCATTTAAGTTCAATTAAATTGTGTTGATTTTTAGTGAGTTGTTTCTTCTGCTCAAAAAACAAGCAACAAACACTTTGTTGCAAAAATAAACACATTAGCCAAGTTGTTGTTGTCATTGTAATGTTGTTGTTGTCCGCATTAAGCAGCCCTAAACTCATGGCATGCCGCTGACATCACACTGTCATGGCGGATTTGCGGATTTATATCCGAGTTTTCCAAATTAATGCCTTTGAAATGAAATGTCATAGAATTAAAAAAGACGGTTCAAATTTTTGTGAGGCACCCTGTTGAGCTGCGGATCTTACTAGCTATTTAGTTGTAGGCTAGTATTCATTTGCAACAGAGATTAAAACATGTCGCTTGATGGATTTTGGAGCGTTCAGAGCAGGCAGGTATTAAGCTTGATGCCGCAACTAAAGAAATTTTCAAAAATCCATATTAATCTTAAACGAACAACAAACAGTGCAAATTAAATAGGGTTAAAAAATAAATTATGGCTTTTTATAATTTTACTTGATCATTTTATAATTTAAAAAAAAAAAAATTTATAAAGGATGATATTAAGCATGATGCCAAACAAAAGTAAATTTTTTCGTTTGAAAAATTTTAAAATATATTGAATGCAAAGAACTCATTAGAGCGGGTGAAATTTAGAGGGTAAATTTAGATTCATTTCGTAATATTTCAAAATGTCCTCGCATACAGGGGGCTTGATGTCTAAATTTTTAAAATAATATCCGTTTTTTTTTTTGTTTTTTGAGAGAGTTGTTTTTTTACCATTTTAACCCATTTCACTCGCTGAAAACCAAACATTTTATAAGTTTGTATTTTTATAAAGGATATACTAATTGAGGATATTTTTTTTAATTGCACTCTTTGAAACAAAAATTACAAAAACTTTATTTAAAAGAAAAATTAAATATTATATTTGAATTGGCACAAATAATATATATAAAGAAATGTGAAGAGTCATCTGATCAACTTTTGCTCATTTAACATACTTCTAAATCCAAGGCTCCTACAATAACAAAGTTATTTACAGAAGAAGCCAAAAGCAGACTTGACTTCGTTTGCCGCTACACCAACTCAACAGCATGGCACACGCAAAGAAAAAAAACGTTTATTGCCAGTTTGCCGCAAACGAACTTCGTTTGTCGTACTTGGGATCGTTATTTGCAAACGTTTCAACAGTTGTCATAATAATAGTTCAGTTGCGAGGAACGCGTCATTTAGTTGCAGGTAATTAATTTCGTTTGTCATATACGCGAGTGATTTTTAATTTGCAGCGATTGAAAAATTGTTTTTCCAACTGAAAACTTCTTTTGTTTTTCCCTTCGTTGTATACACACGACGCTTATAATTCAGAGTTACTTTATGGACAAACTGTTCTATATAAGGAAATTGATAACTTGCTTAATACGCGGACGGAGATAGCAGAAGAGTTTATATATATATGTACATATATAAGATATATTTTTAAGTTGAGAACTAAATATTCGTTTGTGGTAAATACAACTCGCAAACGAAGTGTAGTTGGCTAATTTTTCAGTTGTGGTGAACGAAAAATTTCTATGCGTTTTATAGAATAATAAGATAGGGCCGACTCGCTTACTGCTCTCACGCTTTAACGAAGAGTGGAAAAAGTGGAAAAAGTTGGCTAGTTGTCAAAACGACGAAGTTCGTAGAAACGCCAGATGAAATAAAAATATTAAGTTGTCAAGTTGTAAACAGGGCAGACACGTGTGTTAAGTTTGTGTTAATTTGAGTGAAAATATTATAAAAACAGTGTAAATAAAACTATAAAATACAGCGGAAGTGTTCAATTTGCAAAAAAGCCCGTCACAAGTTTAACCTAAAATCAACAGCGAAAAATGAACAGGTGATTTTGACAGCTTGCTCGCTTTTCTCTGCTTTCTACTTCATTCCTCTTCGAGCCGGCCCTACCTTATAATCCTACCATGCTCAGCAGTAGTCTTTTGTGGCATCTGTACTCCATTCAATTTGAAAAGATAATAAACACAGCTTCTAGAAAACCAATGCGGAATTATATGTTTAAATAACAGCAACAACAAAGTAATCAATTAAATACCTTTTTTTAGAAAGGGTGACCAGCTTAGAGCGTTTTTGAAAGAAAAATAGGCAAACATTTTTGGATTTTTGATAACACAGTGCAACAGTCCAAAATACCTGGGAGATAATGCTATTTTTCTTATAGGTCTTGTCGAGCTAAAGAATTTCCTATACTTGAAATTTGCAGGACACCCCCAAAATCTGGACTTACGGTAAAAAACGGATTTTTCCTACCTTTGCCCACTTATTGGCTTATAACGTACCTGACTGCCAACTGATTTTAAAAATTTAACCGGATCCTGAAAGACGATACTTGACCTTTCAAACGATATATATACTGTTTGGGACAACGTGAGAAAGCTGAGTCCTGTACGGATTCATATAAAACATTTATTAGGAGTTTTAACGAAATTAAGTTTTTAAAAATTGGTCAGTAATTGACAAAGTTATTCAACTTTTCAAGAAAAGCGATTTTTTCCAAAAATACATTTTCGGCATGACAACTCAAAAATGTTTGCTTGATCTTTATTTTTTTTTAAGTTGGCATCATACGTTTCGCGTTGTTATAACCAGCAATACTCCTAAATCATTTCAATTTTATTTTTTCCTTCAAAATGTTTTTCTATTGTTGCCATTTCTTGGTGAAAGTGTTCTCCTTGCTCATCGCTTAACTGGTCTAAGTTCTCTGGGAATTATAATTACGCACCTGATAAATCATTTAAAAACATAACGTGATATTGTAAATCGTGTATTCTTATTATCTTACTTGCATATTTTCGTTTCTAAATTCAATGAAGTATTTGTAAGATATCATTAGCAACTGGTATTTGTAGTTATATTACCGTCAAATGAGGTGGTGTCAAAAAGTGTCAAATTAAGTGTGACACACACAAGCGTATCATAATCGTAACTGTAACGGAAACCAGCTCAGTTTCTGAACTAATCCATATTTAATGCACAATTTGCACCCTTTGATCAGCTGCAGTCAAACACAGTCAAACATAGGCCAGAAGCTGTCAATTACAGCAAATCCTGCATACTTGCTCTTTTCCCAGAAATCGTGAACAAATCTATATCTATACTATTATATAAAAGGGGTCTCTCGAATTTTCATCGTTCAATCAAGGAGGTAAATGCTGAACCGATTTTAATAATTCTTTCACTATTGAATTGCTATAATAAGAGACCCTGCTACTGGGTACTTCGTTTTTGGAAAATCGTTTTATTTAATTATTTAAGAATTCATGCATTTTAATCCATGCTGCCATTGTATAAGCAGCACGAAATAACAGCAAACAATAGCTTAAGCTCTTTGTTGAGAGAGAGAGGTGAGATTGTACAACTCACCGCGCTGGTCTCTTGAGTGGATAGTTGCATTCAGTTAATTCCTGCTAGAGTATAAATAGCTTGTATGCTCACTGTCGGCAACTGTACTAAAACTGGGCAATGTCCATATACTAGAAAAGTGGGATGGGTATTATGTAAGGGGGTGTGGCTCCGCCCATACAATTAAAATTTGTATTATCGAATAGCTTTGAAAGTAAAAGTAGCAGTACTTACATACAAACTCAAAATGGAGTTACTATTTCGTGATCTCCTGCCACTGGGAAACTGTAACGGGCAGTGGAAAATGACAGTGGTGTTAAAGTATGACTCTAAGAAAATGTTTGAATATAAGTATTCTGTTCCATATAGTTGCAGGGTGCAGCAACGCGCGCCGGGAAAAGGCTAGTAGTGTAATAAATGGTAGTGGTTTATCCTAAGTATTGCCTAAATGGAATTTTTTTGAATGGGTGTCAAATGCTTGTTAAAAAGATCTTCACTTCAGTTTGATTTGCTCTGCTGCGTTGGCACATTTTGTTGTATTTATGTAGTAATAAATGTATATTTTTGATTGACAGCTCCGCCTGCCAACGCTGATACCCTCATTACGAATTTGCATTTGTTTTTTTTTTTAAGGCTGTGATTCTTATGTTTCCTTGTATTGTGCGACACGCTTACGTTATGCCATTACGTTACGGCTTACATGTCAATCTTAAACTGCTTACACTGATTTTTTTTTTCAGATCCTTACAGTGCTTAATAACAGGATACAGCAGCAAGGCGAAGAAACAAGTGTGCGTGCCGGATTGGGATCGGATACCAGGCTATCAGGTTAACCCTGATAATACTCTAATTTTCGTGTGTCAAACGCGTGTTTGACGCTCTGCTTTCAAACGAAATTATGACAATTTAATCACAACCGCAAAGAAAACGAAAAGAATTAAAATCATTTTTCTGCCACATAATTTAGGCTAATAACCGATTCCATAAGGCGATTCAAGGGTGCTCTTTGCACCCTTTTACGTGTTAAGAAGGCGTTGTTTGGGAAAAATTAACCCTCAAGCATAGTTAGTTCTTGCGTGTGTTGGAAACATGCGTGTGTTTGTTTGGTTGTATTTGGAAAAACTTTCACATGTAATTCGCATCGAATTATTTAAGACCTATTCGTGCTCTCAATATAATTGCCAGCTATTAAGTAAGGATTCGTGATTTTAATAATATTTCAATTTGCTGTTTTCCTGAAATTGTTGAAGCTTGCATGTCTGGGTTGAGTTTTAATTTGGGTCTGTTGTGTTTTTTTTTTTTTTAATATACAGATAAATTTTTAAGGATTATGTGATTTTTACGCTCTTTCGGGTTGTTCTTTGTGTATCGTTTTGAGATGAGTATTATATTTTTTTTTTTATTAAAATTTGATAATTTCTGGATTGAAAGTTGGAAGAATCTTCAATTTCGCTCAAAATATCTCATGATTAAACATATATTTGATCCGTTCTACTAGTTCTGGTTCTAAAAAAAGAGAGAAAAAAATGTCCAGACAATGATGGGCAACCCTTGTTTAGTTGGATTTAAAACCCTCTATGCCATGCTTTGTGGCATCCGTGGCGTAGTTGGTTAAAGTGCGTGGCCTCTATGTCAACGAACCTAGAGACCCGGGTTCGAACCCCAGCAGCGACAGAAAATTATTTGAATTAAAATAATTTTTCTGTACGGCCGCCACCTCTAGGCAGACAATGGCAAACCTCAGAGAGTAATCAAAATGCCATGTAAAGCTTCTTGAGGACAAGAAAATTCTGTTCATCGCCGTTAGGAGTCTGCGTTAAATCTGTAGGTCCCGTTCTCAGTCAATTGTGTACAAACTTAATAACACGCACAACACAATTGATCATAAGAAACTAGGTCAAAGTCCTTTCAAGGGCTGAAATGGCCAGTTATTTATTTTTTTGACTGCCATGTCTACACAGGGAGTTTAGTTTGAGTTTAGTTTGAGTTAAACCATAGCTGTTCATATGGACATGCGTCGGCAGAATTGTGTTTAGTGTGACGTTTCTTTGTTTACTTTTGTGTTCTCATATTTTTTCAGCGCATCCACCAACGTGACATCATTTACACTTGAGGACATGGCTGCACAATTTTAGAACAGCTGTTTTTGACATTTCTCGTCAAAAAAATGTTCAGCGTACTTGTCATCTAAAAAGTTGCATCTGAACGTACCTTTTAATATGAACATTAGCATACTTTTAGGCATTTCTCAAATTGAGTTTTAATAAACATAGAAATAAAGTTGAGTTTAAGCTGGAAGTTCATTTACTGCGTTTGCATATGCGTCCGTCTACTCGCTGAATGCAATGCCATAGAAATGTGTGAAAGCTTATGAGAGAGAGTTTAATGCCAACGAATGCCAACGTGCGTAACGTTGGAAAACTAAAGCCGGGAGTAGAATGATTGCGTATGCGTTTTTCATCCGTTTACTCGCTGGCGTTATAAAATCGAAGTATGTGAAAGCTTATGGGAGCGAGTTCAATGGTTGTGAACGTTACGCTGGCAAAACGCTAGTTACGCAAGAAAGTTGAAGATACTTCAACTTTTCTTGCGTAACTAGCGTGTTTTAACAGCTCGTTACTTATAACGAACATCGAGAAGAAATAAAAGAAACGAGTCAGAAGCTCATTACTTTTAGGGATGGCTCTTCTGAATAAATCTTAAAAATTAAAAATGTCTATAATTTTTTCATTGTTAATTTCTCAAAATAACTTTTTTATACTCAGGATTTAATAATTTTTTTACTTATAAACGAAGACAATGTAAGTATTTTTGTGTAAATACAATAAAAACTCAAGATTAAGAACATACCAAATGTTTTATAATTTTGTAGCCCTGCTTAATCTGAACGTAAAACGCAATCATTGAACTCTGCCATAATTTTCTTGCGGAAATTACGCCAGCGAGTAGACGGACGCATATGCAAAGGCAGTGAATGAACTTCCATCTTGAGTTGAGTTTCATTCTGCAAAATTGTACTTGGGAACTCAAGAGTTTATTTTTCGTTCAATGACAAAACTCAACTTTGTACTGGAAACTCAAACTAAACTCTAAAAATATGGTACAAGTTTAGCTTTTTACCAACTTACCATTCATTTGACTGTATAAACGATTAATTAAATAAAATTCAGGACGTTGTTTTGTTTTCAAATATTTCAATTCATTTATATTTTATAAATCTTTATGAACATTTATGAGATCATAATTTATGATTTTTGATATACATATTGTGTTGTATAATTTATAAGAATAATATTAATTCTAATCAAATATAAACCGATTTAAGATTATTTTATATAATTTCATTCCCCAAGAGGTGCAAAAAATCGTTAACCTCCTGAACAATTACAATAAATCAAATGTACAAAATGTGACACAAATTATTTATATATTTATATGTTTAAAATATATATGTATAAGTGGAAATGTACAAATTCAAGTGTTTAAAATATAATTATATTTAAAACTTAACTTAACTACAAGAACAAAGCATATTTCAAGTTTGGCGCCCAAAAACATACTATTTTTTTTGATTTGCTTTATTTATATGCAAATTTGAATTTCGAGCTACAGGCAACGCCTACTGCTTTTTGACATCTTGGCAACTTGGAAACTGGGCGATAAACTTAAAAATTGCTTTTTTGTTTTGTTTTTAAGACATAACAAAAAACATAAATTTTGTGTGCATTTTATATGGCTTAGTTTAATAATTTTGCTATTTACATTAAAATTATTTTTAAGCTTAGGTTTTTTATTTTTAGCAAATATTAAGATTTTTTTTTAATATTATTTTATTTTTTTTCTTTTGCACTCTGTATAGCAGTGCCGACAAAATGGCGTCTTCAAAAATAGTTGCAGTTTATTGTGTTTTTTTTTCATTTTAAATTTAGAAAACTTTAGTCTTTTGAATTTGAACATCAACAAGTTTTTGCTTTTGTTGTAAATTTTTGTACAAAACTTTACTACAGCTTTTATTTTTTTGTTTTTTTTTTTCTTTTATAAAAAATTTTGCATTTTTATAAAAAATTTAAGCACTTTTATGGGCTTGTTCGTATAAAAGTATCAAAAAAGCTTGCGGCTGTTTAAAATTTTTATCAAAATTTAAGGTTTTTTTTTTAGTATCTTTATAAATGTTAAATTTACTATTTATGTGTTTTTTGTATTTAATATTAATGCGTTTGCTGGGCCACAGCTAGTCACTGCGCTCATAAAATAGCTTGCCATCTCTTTTGCACACAGCTTTCAAACAAAGAGCGCAAAGCAGAGCGAGAGCAAGAGCGAGCGAGCGAGCGAGCAATTCTGTGCTTATGCAAAGTTTTAACCGAGATCATTGTGAAAACTACAAAAAATGAACAACATTTTTGTACCTGCTACACAGCATACAGTAGTGGACAAAAAAGTTGTTCATTTCAAAAAAAATTTACAAATTTCAATAATGTTTATTATTTGGATATTTTCTTTTCTTTTTCTTTTTTCTTTATAATTGCGTTGTTGTAAAACTTGTACTATTGTTGTTGTATTTGCTTATTTGCTGTTATTGGGAATATAAATTGAAATGTTTAGACAAGAGTTTGAAGTGCAACTGAGGGCAATACTGAAACCAGCTTTTTCTGTTAGTCTCTCAAGTATTACTCTCAAAGCACCGCAATTTTCCTTTAATACAATTTATTTAATTAATTAAAATTAAGTTTTTTTTTTGAGTTTAAGGAAATGCTATTGAATATTTTGTTTTTTTAACAAACTTAAACTATTTAATATGTACATACAAAGAAATCAAAGTTTTGCAAAAATACACTAAAAAAAATATTTAAGAATGACAAGAAAATAAAATAAAAATTTATCTGTTAATGAAAAATGCACAAAACAACGCTTTGCGCTGTTTGCTCATTTTTAAGCTTATAAAAAAAATTCATTTTTTATTTGTATACTTAGTTTTTTAATTAATATTTCTTTTATTTTAAAGAATTTGAGATCAACATTTTTTTGGGAACTGTTCTTATAGATATTTGCTATTTTAATTTATTTATTTATTTTTTGTTTTTTTATTACAATTTTTATAAAATATTCGATTAGCTTGCGTTGCAATAAAAAACTAAGATTTTTTGTTTTTTCAATAAACTTTGTAAAAAATATAAGAACCTTTAAAAATTAACAACAAAACCTTGAATTGAGATCAAAAAAGCTTTGTTTATTATTTTTAATTTTTTATTTTTTTTTTTTTGTTTTTGTTTTTTAAAGCAGAGTAAATAACATATACTGACAAAAATTGAGACCAATTTGAAAACTTTCGCATAAAAATTTCCATTTATTTTTTCATGTTTTTCTTTTTTATATTAAATTGTGCTAAAATTAAATTTATTACAAATCATAGTTTATGAAAACAATCACAAAAATGGCAGAAAGTATATAAAAAACTAGCTTAATTAACTAAATATATTGCTTTAATATTGAAAAAAAGAATTAAAACTACAAATTTAACTATTAAATAAATTGTGCTGAAAAAAAATAAGTTTTATGTTTAAGAAAAGAAAAAAATTAAAAGCTACAGCACAAAATAAAATAAATCTTTTTATAATTAAACTAGTTTGAGAAAAATATGTAGATACTTAAAAAACATCCAAAGAAATATTAACAAAAACTAAAAAAAAAATTAAATCTAAGTTGCAATTGAAATTACGAAGAAGACTGAATTTTTATATTTTATATTTTTTTAAAAATATGCTCAATTATTTCTATGTTTTCATTACAAATATATTTATCCCTTTTATGAGTTTTTATGATATATGTATATTTTAGTTAAAAATTTTTAGATATTTTTATGGACCTTCTTATCTTTATTTTTAGCACCATGCTCTTAAAAAGTATGATTTTCTTTTTAATTTTTCAATTTTATCAAGGTTTATATGCACCTTTTGGTTTTAGAGTGGAAAAATTCAAAATATCACTAAAGCTTTGCCATTTCCCAAACAAGCTTTTCAACTACAGGCTATAACTAGCACAACTTTCAAAAACATTGCCAGAAGCAGAGAGTACATATTTCATGGAATTTCTAAAAAAAGTTGAAAAAAAGAACTGAAATCATTTTTATTAAAAACACAAACAGGTGGAAAAAATTGTTTTATGAGCATTCGTGGGTAGTAAAATAAATAGAAAAATACTGAATTTAAAGTGTTCTGACTGTTGTTCTGTTTAGAGGTTCAATCAAGTTGTGCGTAAGCAAACAGAAGAGTATCAGATAGAAGTCAACGAAAAGTAGTCTTAAGTTCCGTCAAAACTTGAAAAAACAGTTGTTCATGCGCAACAAACAAAAAGTAGACAATGAAAAAGAAAACTTCAATATAAAACACTTCAAATAAATTGATAAGTAAAAGTATTTTATTTTTTTTTTTTTGGTAAGGGTTACCAACACATTTTACGGAAAATGAATGCATTGACAAAAATTTAACAAAATGTATGAAAGCCCGCCCAACCGCATGACATTGAACGCCAAAATATATATTTTTTTTTTCGATTTTCTGCTGCTGCTAACAATGCGCTCTCATCCAAGCATAAAAACTGGTGGCGAATTCATTAAGAAAGTAAAGTGTTGGGAAGTTATTGAGGAAAAAAAAATTAATATATTTTTCGATTTTTTGCTTAGGCTCCTATCTCGCTCTCATCTGAACTAGAATTCATTAGGAAAGTAAGGTGATGGGAAGTTTTTAAGGAAAAAATAAACCTTTTTGATATTCTGCTTGAGTCTATGTTTTATTTAACTTAAAATAAAATTAAATTTTCTTTTCCCCTTTTTTTCAATAAATTTTCACTACAAAAAATAACCAATGCTGGTTATATAAACACTTCAGAGTTTCGCAAACTTTATCTTTAATCATGATCATGATACAATTGCAAAGTAGGCTAATATTGGAGAAAAACGTGAGCTTGTTGTAAAATTTTCCTTTTGAGCAGTGATTTAAAAGTGAGCCAACCTTATGATTATATCATGATTATGTTAAGAGCTAACGCAAAGCATATTCAGAGCATATTCACAGTTGGGTCATAAATAAAAAGTCCGTTTTGCTTTAATTTATTTCGATGGTTACGTGTTTTATTTTAAGTTCAACTGTCTAAATGAAATAAGGGACATTAATCAATGTGATAAGCTTGTGATAATTTCAAAATTTTAAAATTCTGATAAATTTATCAAAACCTTTTGTATTTTTTTTTTTATCTGATATTTCAAATGAAAATAAGATTAACCAAGTTTATTTGTATTCAACCTAGCCAATTGGCTAGAAAAAAATTAATTTTTTTAAAATAATAATTTTACCAAAATCTATAGATTTAATAAATATGAAGATATAAAGCTTTGCATAACACATAAATATTAAAAAAATTTTCAAAAAGTTGATTGTTCAACGATCAGTTTGACAAAAACTATTGATGTTGAAAAGAATTTAGGTTACAAAAAATTGTTTTTTTAAATGTACAAATATTTTTTCTTTTTTTATTCAAATTAACAGCAAATTAGGAAAATAATTATCAAAACAAAAATTTATATATAATTACACTTTAACATAAGGAAGAAGATATAAGAAAAATTGTCGCATAGAAAGAAGATTTACAATTTTATAAATAAGCTTTTGGAATTTTTTTTTAATACAAATTATTGGAACCTTCAAACATAGAAGAAATTAAAAAAAAAACAAATGTCAAAAATATGACCAACATTTATTGGCCTCTACTGTATATTCAATACAAATGTGATGCCTACAATATTAAAGAAAAAAAAAACAGCTCTGAGCAAAAATCTGCGAAAATATTAAAACAAATGAATGCGTTCTCTTTCAAATTTTATAAAAGGGTTGCCAACATAACGAATTTTTTTCCACATGTAAAAACTCTCTGCTCTTTCAATATTTAAAAATAAGAGTTGCCACATTAGTTGACAATTTAGTTGAGAAAATTATTTTAAATTCTTTGATAAATGAAAATATTTGAAGTTGTTAGGTATATGAAAAGCTTTCTAAACATAAGAAATTTTGTTTATTATTCAAATTTATATAAAAAAATTTAATTCTTTTTTATCTCTTATATCCATTTTTTTGTCGTTTTTTTTAAAATCCATTTTTTAGTTTTCATGTTTTTAGTATTTTGAAATTAGACATACATAGAATATTTCTGGTTGATCTGATTCTGTTTTTGTGATATTGTAAATAAAGCAAATTTTGAAGTTTTTATTATTTTTTTTTTATAATGTTTTTATAATTCTTGCTGTATTATTTTTCTGCTAACATTTCTTTTAAAGTTTTTTTTTTAATTTTTTTAAACGATTTTTGAACTGTTATTATAAGACCTGCCAATTTATAAACTGTCAAAATATTTTCTTTGTATTTATTTTTTTTTTCAATAATTTTAAGGTCAAGTTTATTGACCTAAAAAACTCCGACCTATGCATGTCTTTTTAAGCAATTGTCTCAAATAATTTCTATTGTGTTTTTCAGGTGTATTATTAAATAAACTTTTTGTTTTATCGCAATTTTTTGTTTTGAAATTAAAAATATAAAAAAAAAATCTTGAAAATTCTGAAATGAAAAACTAAAATTTTGCCATGTTCTGCATTTCCTTCAAATATACACGCTTCCATGTAAACCGCTATCCTGCTTTGTTCAAATCAAACCTGCGTTTATATCTTGTCACTGCTTTGTTCCACACACCACTCTGGACACGCCCAATTTTTGCCACGGGGCCACTTTGTCCTTATATCATGTGGCGTTTTGTCGATTGTGTCGAAATTTGTTGCCTTCTTGATGTTATCAAAAAAATTTTGTTTGTAATTTTTTTTTTTATGAAATTTCTCAACACTATTTTTTATATATATGTGTGGTGTTCGCTCTAAAAATGCTGAATTGTGTGAAATCATCGCGCCACAAGAAAACCGCAGCCCATGGCAAAAACGAAGACAGTAACAACGGTTGGCCAAGTAAAGCTTTGTTCCTGAAAATAAAATTAAGAATGAAACAAAAATTAAAATCAAAATAATAATGAAAATATGATTTGTGCTATGATATTTCCAAAATTTTTCAAAAACAGACATGAATATTTACTCCCCCAAAATATTTTACTAAAATCATAAAATCATAACTGAGCACAAATAAATACTAATAATGTCCAGTGTAATAAACGCTGGCAACCCTAGCCTAAAACCAATGCCGCTATTCAAGCGTTACTAAGCTGCTTGGTTACTCCGCTATAAAAATGCATTGAATAAAGATGATAATGAAAATAATTACAACAACATTTTGCGGCATATTTTTGTGCACATTTTGCTACACAAAAAGTAGGGATTTTTATTGCCCTTTATGAGCAACCAGGGATTAAAATTCATTTAACCATCGAATGAGAGCGCATAATTTATGAATACACTCTCGGGCACGAGTGGACAAGTGTTGCCTTTGCTAGCGCAAAATTGCCACCGCACTAGCTCGGACTCTCTGCCTACATCAGTGTTGCGCAAATTAATTGCCAGTTTATGAACTGCGAACTGTCAAAGTTACAGTAGAGGCGATGAATTATGTAATCGAATATAATTTGGGGGACAAAAAAAAAAAAAAAACAAAAAATAAAATACAACGAAACAAAAGAAAAACAAGAAATCTAATGTTTTAAGTGGGAGTAAATAAAATATTTGGACTCAAATGTTTCGCACCGAATGCATAAAAGGTGGGGGTGGTGCATGATTGCGTAAAAGATTGCCTGATGATAGAGCAGCGCATTCGGAGCACACTTCCTTTTGAGGGTTGTTGTTTTATTGTTCTACTTGAGCTGGGATATTTTATGGCTATTAACAGATATAGATTTGTGTGTAGAAATATTCTTATAGTTTCGTTAAGTTTATTTTTTATCTAAGCAAAAGAAAATTATATTGACACAGTTGAGTTATATTAACTTTCTTTAAGTTTCATCAAGTTTTATTAAGTTTCGTCAAGTTTCGTTAAGTTTGAGAATTTGCTAATAGAAGCATTCAGCAAGCAGTTTTGAGGTTTCGTCGAGTTTAGATGGGTTTTATAAGTTTTAAAAAGTGTAACTCTTATTTCAAATAAGCATTCAAGCAAAATCGCTCAAATATGAATTGGCGATGAAAAGAAAACGGTTATTTATTAAAGTTTTTGGTTTTGTTTTTTTTTTATATGTTTTAATAACAGCTTATATGAAATAGAAAGCTTTGAACTTGAAATTAGAAATAAATAGATTTGAAAGAATTTTTTTTAATATTTTTAAGCTATCATTAAATTTCATCAAGTTTCTTGAAGTTCAAAAAAGTTTCTTGAAGTGAAGTTTGAACTTATTTGAGCATATGTATTCATTTCTTTAAGTTTCGTCAAGTTTCATTATGTTAACGTAAGGTTTAAAGAAAAACTTTTCAATCGATATTTACGCTTTTACGAAAACTATTTTCAAGCGAAAACTGGTCAAATATCGATTGATTGATTTAAGTTACTGTTCTTAGTGATAAAATAAAATAAAAAAAAAAACAAAAAACAAAAAAATTTATATAATGTCAAATATAGACGTTATTTCAACTTTTTACATTTTCTTAAAGTTTCGTCAAGTTTCGTTAAGTTTCGTTAAGTTTTCTTTAAATGCTATTTTTAACAATTTGTTCAAAGATTTACTCGTAAATTTATTTTAAACTCTTGAATTTAATATTATTTCAACTTTCTTTGCTTTT
This sequence comes from Pherbina coryleti, assembly GCA_943735915.1. NCBI lineage: Eukaryota > Metazoa > Arthropoda > Insecta > Diptera > Sciomyzidae > Pherbina > Pherbina coryleti. The sequence goes on from OX030952.1 coordinate 6,354,488, forward strand.
GTTAAGTTTGTTCAAGTTACGTTAAGTTTTCTTGTGATGCTGTTTAAAAAAATTTTCATAGATTTTCCCATGCATTCCTTTCCAACTCTTGAAGTCTTACGAAAAATTTATGTGTTCAACAATATTTCAATTTTTTACACTTTCGTTAAGTTTTTTAAGGTGCTATTTTAAAAACGATTGTTGGTAGAGTGCATTCCATTTTACTCCGGAACTTAAAGGAAAATGAATGTGTACCAAATTATTCAATTTTTTTACTTTCGTTAAGTTTCGTCAAGATTCGTTAAGTTTTCTTAAATGGTTTCATTAACAAATTGAAATCATATGAAAGCACTTCTTTGTTTTTCGTTCAGTTTTTTGTCGGGTGAATTCGAAAATTGTTTGAATATGTACTATATAAAAAAAAAATAAATATATGTTTAACGGATTCTCATAATTCCAAGAAATTTTTATAAAGTCACTAATTTTGTCACTTTAAGGCGAAAATCGATAAAATTAGTTGAAGTTATTTAGTTGAATAAAAAAGAAATGTAATTTTAACGAAATTTTGAAAGTAAAGACATGCTTTCCACAAGTAACTTTAATTTTTATAAATTTAGGGTATCAAAAATTTTGAAAAAGATTAAGCATATTTTACTGTTTTTTCAAAATCTTGAAGCAATACACTCGTTAGTTACTTTTTTTAACTTTCTTTACATTCTTAAGTCGTTTATTCAGATTTTTTTAAGCTTTAAGCTAGTTGAGAATACTTAGAGGTGTGAAAAAAATCTCATATCAGCTGTTTTGTTAAAAGTGTAAACATTCGCTAAGTTTTAAAACTTTCGTTAAGTTTTTAAACTTTCGTCAAGTTTCGGTTAGTTGCAAAATATATAAATTTGATAGTATAGAAAGCTTCAAAAATACAAATATATATAAAAATACAATAACCAATGCAATAATAAAGGTTGCATCAACAAAAGGTGTAGGGTTGCAAAGGCGTATTATTTAACAACTGGCGGATCGGCGTTGCGTTTTAAAAATATTGTTTTTCATACAATATCATCATGTGTCTATGATCCAATAAATATTTAAGAGACATTTTCAAACAATTTTTTTTTTCTTATTCAAAAACAAACATAGCTTTTCTTGACATATCCTTTATATTCAAATGTATATGCCTTTTCGTTAAGTTCCTTATGAAGTTTATTTAACTAAATAAAATTGTTCTTAATAGTTAAAACGTATCTACTAAAAGTGAATTAACTCTCTACTACGTGCATTTCATATTCTTCATTCTCAAAGAGTTTTCAAAATGTTCAATTTATATATAAATGCTTCGTTTATTTCCAATAAAACTGCTTTTAATTTCGATTCCACTGCTTATAAGTCAGCTAGACAATTATGTATGTTCTTTTAACAATCACATAAATATATTCAATCAGCTTAATATTTCTTTTTTTTTGTGTTAAAATTTTTACGCAATGCTTGCCAATCAGCACAGTTTTAGTTTCGTTAAGTTCGTGCGCGCAAACAAGCACACATGCAAAGTTCATTAACATAGCTAGCTCAGAACCACAACATCTGTAGGCACTTTGTTGTTGCTTTATTTAGTTGTTGTTGCACGTGCTACACATTTGTACGTTTGTTTATTTATAAATTTATAAAAAAAAAACCAGGCCTGTTCTTTTCATGATCTTTATATTTGTTTTGATATTTGTGTGGAAAGAAATGTTCGCAAAGTGTCAACGATATAAATCTTAAGTTGCCAGCTTGTCGCATGTCACAAGCGTTGCACGCCTCTAGTGACAAATTGCTTGGGTTAGCAAGCGTTGCTTGCAAATCTAATGCAAAACTAGCAGGCATTAGAATTTTCGTTAAGTTTTCTCTTTGCTCCATTTTGCATGTAATTTTAATTTAGTAAATTTGCAAAACAAAAAAATTTAATGTAAATGCGATAAAAATTAATTGCGCAGCGCGCAATTGTCGACACGTTGTTGCTGAATGAATGGGTTAGAGTTTCGTTAAGTTTTATTAAACGTGTGTCACTTTCGCGAAATCGAATGCAGTGCATTTTGTGATATCATATGTGAGGATGTGTGAATTCGTGCGCTTTTAAAACAAAAGATTAAAAGATTTGTTAAGTTTTTAATGCGCTATTTTCAAAGGTGAACTGCTTAAACAACGCAATAAAAATTACAGTGGTGATAAAAAATAATGCAGTTATTGAAAATTAACGAACCAGAATATTAAAAAATTAGCTAATTTTTCATTCTTATTTTAAAAATTTTAATGAATTTTACTAAAATATTTAAGAATATTTTTTTAGATGCATACCTTCTTCTCCGGCTTTGGCCTTGGCACTTCCTTCTTCTTCTTCCTTGGCGGTATTCGTCCATTGAACTCTTGCAGCCGTTCACGTCCCGCCGTGAAGTTATCAAAACGCTCGTCAAATTCATCCCAGCTGGTTTCATGTTCGCTCTGGCACTCGCGTTCATCTTCGCCCGTTGATGTCAGGCGCGAGCTGCAAAAAACAAGAATGAAACAAAATTATTATTATTATTCATAAGCATTGTATTTCAATACTTTTGTTTTGTATTTTCATTTTTTTAATCAGTTGTCAGCATTAATTTCGCAACTAGAAACTTAACGAAAGAGCAGATTTTTTTTTTATTTTTAATTTCTTATCTTAATTTAAAATTATTGCAATGGGAAGAATTATGATAATTAATAGCGCGTTATTCGGATGCTGTCATGGGAACAATTGTGCTGATAGCGTAGATGAGCCAAGACTTACATGGAGAACAGAGTAAATGAAGCTGATGTTGGCGGCGTAAAACGCATAACGGGTTTCCTAGACGTCGCCGCCGCGTTGGTCTAGACAAGCTTAGACTGTAGTCGCAGAAAATGCATGGGAATAGAGTTCGTTAAGTTTCCATTTAGCAAAATATGCATGAGAATTGGGTCGATAAGTACGTGTTAAGGGCGTTAAGTGAATAAAAGTATTTGCAGCGTTTTAAAATAGCGATATGTGCTAGATTTGTTGGGTGAGTGAAAACATATCAGTGTTCTACGCCGAACACCCTGACTTATCTTGATATGCCAGATGAATAGATACTTGAGAAAAATTTGGTGTTCAAGTTACTTCATTACTCATTCAAGCATAATTCTTTGATTGTTATAAACTTAAAAAAACTTTCGTTTAAATGATCTGGAGTAAAATTTGTTAATGAATATTGCAAATAAATTTTTTTAATCTTAAAATTTGAAAAAAAGTACGTTCAATTAATAAATAAGAGCAAACAATTAATTTTTTTCATTTTGTATATAAATTTTATTATTAATAATAAATTTTTTTGAAGGAATCTAAAATTTAGCTGGCGTGAGATATGTGAATCATAACAAGCATCGAATAAGGTGTCTGTTTTTAGAAAAAAAAAGTTTCGTTAAGTTTTGAAAAGTTTCGTTAAGTTTTTTAAAACAGATTTTCTAAGTTAACTATATCATAACGCTAGCTTCTCATAAATTTTTGGAGTAAAATTTCATTGACAAAGCCTATAAAAGTTTTGTTAAGTCTGAAAAGTATGGCTTTTTCAAATAATTTTTCATCAAGCTATAAAACTCAGCAAGTGGAATATGGAAAACTAAATTTTAAATAAAGTTTGAGCTTTTTCTCCTTCTAAAAGCTTGTGAAAGTTCCATTAGCTTGTAATTGTTTTATGTTCACCTTTCGTTAAGTTTCACTGTAGATATTTGATAGAATTGTACATTCAACTTACCGTCGCGCTGCATCCGAGTGACTGCGTTGCAATCTTTGCGTCGTTGTTGTATTCGAAGCCGTTGTCGATGTTGCTACCGTTGTCGTTGCACTAGATGTTGCTGCCGAAGCTGCTGCTGCTGCTGACGTTGATGATGATGACGCTGCTGCTGATGTTGCCTGGTGAAATGGTCCCGTTGGTGTGGGTGGCGGCGTGAATTGATAATGCGTCGGATACGTGGGGTGATGATGATGATGGTAATGTTGTTGCTGTGGATGTTGGTGCATATGTTGGCTTGACATTGGCGGCGCTGACTGCGGCGGAACTGGCGGATGATGGCGAAAGAAGCTGATCTCCTCACCGGTGCCAAAACTGACGCTGGTACGCGGTGTTCTTGGTGTGCTGCGACCACGTGGAAAGAATATTTCACCGCCAGTATATGAGGGGCTGTGCACCGAGCACGATGGACTGGGCGGTGGTGGATACTGAAAAACAGGCGTGGCTGCAAGCAGAAGAAAAAAGCAAAGAAAGACGAAAATTAAATAAAGCCACTTGTTAAAACTCCGCCTAGGCGGGCGATAAGAAGAATGGCGCGACATAACATCAGGCCAGTAATTAAACACAAAAATGCTAATCTTTGTTTTTGTTTTTGTTTTTTTTTGCAGTCTGCGTTTGTATGCGTGGCAAAACAACGTTGAAATGGAGTTAATTTTGTGTCTGCAATTTCATTTCTCGAAAACAGATTTTATGACTTTGTCAGATAATAAAATAATAAAATCTCATCCAATGCGAAGAATGACAGCAGGGAGCACTGGACTCCTAGCTAAGTAGCAAAGTCCAGAATATATATTTTTTGTAGGTTTATTGCGCTATTATTTTGTGTTTTTTTTTTTCTCTGCAGTTCAAAGCACTGAAAGTGCATGTCAAAGTTTTGTAAAGTTTTATAAAAAAAAAAAATAAGTGAGTCACTATTTAAAATTTTTATAGCAGTGGTTAGAGCTAAAAAAAAGGATTAATAATTTTAACACTTTTGTGAGGTCATAAAATTGTTCGTTAAATACATTTAAGAAGATTTTTGCAATACTAAAAAAGATTGTAAATCAGCATAGAAGTACAGAAAATAGTGTCGTTAAATTTTTTAAAGCTTACGTTCTTTATACTACGATTTATATGCAAATATTTGCAACCACAAGCTTTGCACAGTTAATTTGGAAATATATTTTAGATAAACTACTACACTGAGCGTAAAAGATAGTTTTACTATATTTATAGTGAATAATAACAATTTATATGGGAAGAGGTGACATTTTAGAGAATAAAACAACTTTCGTTAAGTTTTGAAAAGTTTCGTTAAGTTGTAAAAAACTCAACTGCTAAGTAATCAAGACTAAAAAGAACAAGTTTAAGAATATTTTGTGGAAAAATTTGCTAACAGTAACCTAGAAAACTTTCGTTAAGTTTGTAAAGTGAAGTTTTGCAAAAAAATTTCGATTTGGGATTAAAATTTTTACAAGCTAATTAGTTTAAGTAATGATTTAATTAAAATGAAAATGTAAAACAACATTTATTAAGTTTCGTTAAATTTTTCTGAAGTCCATTTCTTAATCAATTTGCCACAAAACAGTTGAGTTCGCAACCGGGAACTCTTAGTCGAAACTTGAAGTCACCAATAACAAATTTTAATACTTTCTGGCGTCAACGTTGACAATAAAAACGCATCTTTTATGATGTCTTAAATTCAATTTATTCTCGCATGCTACCTAAAGATATACATACCTTCTCTAAGTTTTGCAGTTGTTGTTGCCAGTGAAAAGTCGCCAGGGGGAGGGGTGTTTATCACATAAATTCATAAATGCAACAAGAATGAAAATGAATTTATGTGCAGCGTCGCCACTTAATCAGACAAAAGTACCAAACAACAAAAAGCAACAATAATAATTCTAGTGCTGTTAAGAGAAGTTTTATTGTTTCATTACTGAATACTCTGCACCACGTCGCATTGCAATATAAATGGTATTAATGCAAAAGGTAGTTAATAATAATCATAACAAAAGATGAAACACTCCTTAACTGCTGCTGTTACTGTTGCTTCTTAATTCTTCTTTTTCTCTTTTAAGTAGTGTTGCCAGCTAATAATAAATGCTGCGCCATTAACTGAATTTGAAATTAAATTGAGTTGCCTTTAAAGCTAGCAGGTTAAGAAAGATCTTAGAAATGTGAAGACGGAGCAGTTAGAATGTATTTTTTTTTTTATTTTAATTAGAATTTTCAACCTATTGCTTTCAAATGAATTTAAGCTGCAATAAATTGTACAAATATTCGTTGTATTTAACATGTAGTTGTAAAATTCATATTCAATCAAGCACATAATTTAATGGCTTTAAAGCTGTCGCTGCTAATAACAGAGATATACAATCAGGTGTTTGTCAATATGCTCACTTGGCTTACAAGCGAGAACAAATACAAAAAAAAAAAATTAAAAAAATAATACACAGAAATTTTAATTAATACTTTGCACTCATGCATGCAATTACAGCAAAACTAATTTTACTATTATTACGAACGTGTGGGTGTAAATGGTGCAAATTATAGACGTTTTGCAAGTGTTTAAGATAAAAGTGCTATGTTTTAGATGCATGATAAGCATGCCCATAAAATAATATTCAATTGGAAGAAAAAAAAAAACTTTCGTTGAGTTTTTGAAATATTCGTTAAGTTGCCCAAACTAGTAACGTTGCTTATTAAGAAATTGTTCTATTAATTTCACACATTTTTCAAGTCATATGTGGTATACTTTGATCAAAAATGTTTCGTTAAGTTTGCAGAAAGCATATTTTGTTAAAAACTCATGTAAGAGCTCTACAATGTTAGTAAATTAGACATAAAATCAGAGATTTTTCATGCTTTTTTTAACTTTTTATTTAGAGTTAATAGTAGAGTTTCGTTAAGTTTATTAAAAAATTTAAACTAGATATTTTCATAAGAGAACAACCATTTAAAAGTCTCATGCAATATTTTGCAATGAAGTGAACAAAAAGCAAATGAATATTCATTCATTAATGAACTTAATAATTATTTCCAATGTGTGGGTGCAAGTCGTAGAAATAGTTGTTGGTTTTGTAAGTGTGTCGGACTAAAATGTTAATATTTAATTATTGATGAGAATGCACAGAGAAAAATATGAACTTTTAAAATCAAAAAACACTTTCGTTAAGTTTTGAAAAGTTTCGTTAAGTTGGTTTTAACATTGATTATTAGTTACTGAGCCATTTTAATACAAACAAGAAATTATTTCTTGTGGAATACTTTATATAAAAGCCTAAAAATAATTTCGTTAAGTTTATAAAAAGCTAATTTTCGTTATTATTTGTTCATTAGATCTGTAATGGAGTTCAGAAGATAAAAAATGTGAGCTCTAAGTAATTTCAATAATTTGTCTCAAAAGTTAGGTCCCAACAAGTTTCGTTAAGTAAAAAAACAATTTTTTTACTTAAAATATGTGCAAGCTAATACAAAAATAGTCTTAATTTTTCTTTTTTTTTCCATAAAAATAGTAAAGAAGAACTTATTTCATAATGTTTGGAAATCTTTATTATTTTTCAGGAAGTTCAGACAAAAAGATAATGTTTGAGATGAGTTTATGAAACAAACACAGAAAATTGCATTATTTTTAAATAATACGAAAATGCGAACAAAATTATGAATTATTTTAAATAAATAATGCGGAAGAACCTTTATTTTCGTTAAGTTAAAAAATTTCGTTAAGTTTTAAAAGTTTCGTTAAGTTGATTTTAACATTGATTATTAGTTACTGAGCTATTTAAATACAAACAAGAAATGTTTTCTTGTGGAATACTTTACATAATAGCCTAAAAAAATTTCGTTAAGTTTTTAAAAATCTGATTTTCGTAATTATTAAGTTCACTATCTCTGTTATGGAGTTTCGCGGACACTTTGGGACCAAGTTTCGTAAAGTAAATAGCAATTTTTTCCTCAAAATGTTTCTAAGACAATATAAGCATAGTCTTAAATCTTATATTTTGTTGATTGCATACTAAAGCAAAGCTTATTTTATAATGTTTCGGAATCATTATTATTTTTCATGAACGTTAGACAAAAATATAATGTTTAAGATGAATTTATGAAACAAATAGAGAATATGGCGTTATTTTTAGTGAGTAAAAATAATTTTCGTTAAATTTAAAAAATTTCGTTGAGTTTTAAAAGTTTCGTTAAGTTTCTAAAATCTTTGAAAACAAATTAACTAGACCTTACAAGACATAATGCAAAAATTTCCGAGTCATATGTTATAGTTCTTACTAAATAAAAGTTTCGTTAAGTTTTTGAAAAGCTTGTTTTGCATACAAATTGTAAGGTTTTTAAAAAATTATGAACATAGAACATTTCCAATTATTTTAAAACTTTTCATTAAGCCAAATAAGTCTTCGTTAAGATATGAAAAACCATGTTGTTTCTAATAAATCGTTCAAATAGCTTGAAAATATGGGTTAAATTGGCAAATTTTTCAAAGTTATTTTGTTAGGCTCGCAAAAGTTTCGTCAAGTTTCTCGTTTTGACAAATTCTGAATATATAACAGTTTTTACAAAAAAACTAGACATTAAATTTTATAGTTTTACGGAGTTTAATGATTTCGTTTATAAGGCATTTGCAGTTAAAATGGCGATTAACACGCGCCCTAGAAACATCAAGACGTTGTACCTAAAATGTCAATGTCTTGCTTAGAAACATACAACAACCTGTGCCATCAACAGCATAAACAACTTCTGTTGCTACTAAACGACAACAACAACAAAAACAAAACAATATAAATTTGTAATTGACCCCAAATCCTTGATCTCGGCTGCTGTATAGTTTTGTGTTTAATGTGGTTATTGTTTTTGTTGTTGTGATAGCCAGCAGCATGCATCAGCTGTTGAATTGTTTAATTCTTAACGCTTAGCTCTAAGCTTTATTCTGACTTGAACCACTCCTTCGAACTCTACACAATAATACGAACTAAGTACATGGAAATTTTTAAAAACTTAAAGCTTCTTGAACTAAGATACAAGCGCATGCGCAGCATTTGAAACTAGTTTGTTTGGCTGAAAGCTGAAGCAAATTAAAAATCAACAAAGAATGACAACTTAACGTGTTCAGATAGTATGTTAAAGATGCTTATTGTTGCTGTTGTTGTTGTTGTTGTTGCTGCTGCAGTTACTAAAGCCATTGCGAATCTAACCTTGAAAATGGCATCATCATTAATTGTATTTTTATTATGATTATTTTAATTTTAATGTGTGTTAAATGCAAAGCAATGGCAGCAGTGTCTGAGTGTAGCTGATTTTATTATTTTACTACATTGCTTCGTTCAGTAGCAACAAGTAAGAAGTAGAAGAAGAAGAATAAGAAGAACAGGAATAACAACAATTTCCAGCTATATGCTTACAACTGCTTAAGTAAGCTTAAGAGCTGCAGCCAGCATGCAGTCAATTTTTTATAATTTTTTTTTTTTTCATTTTTTTAATAAGCGATACAACGTAATTTTTTCAAGAGCAGCTTAATTCTTTAATGCGGGTAAAAATTATTCATTAATAATAATAAAAATAATCATAGCACATTTGACATAAATAAAGAAAAAAAAAAACCACAGCGTTGACAGGGAAATAAAGATATATGAATAGATTTTCTCAGATAATTAATCAATAATTAAATAAAACTCCATAAGGAAATGAGTTAAGAAATAAGCAGTTAAATTTATTTTATAAAACTTTTATTTACACTGATAATTAATATTTTAACAACTTAACGAATGCCTAAAATATGCAGCAGTGGTGAAATTAATGTCATTAAAGCTCGTTAAGAGCAAGAAAGTGTTAATTAGCAACAATATAAGGTTTTTTAAAACTTAACGAAACTTTTTTGAAACTTAACGAAAGTCAATAAACTCAAAAATACAGCCCTGTAAACGAGAATGATTAAAATAATTGCTTTAAAGACGTTTTTGTGCATTTGCATAAGCCTTTAAGAACTTAACGAAATCTATAAGGTAGCAAGAAATCTCTTTTTAATTGCTTAAAGTAAAAAAACGCTGAAACCTTAAAAAGACTTAAATTCTAGTGTTAAAATCTTAACTTAAAAATTGTTCGTTAAGCTTGATGGAGTGTGTTATGGCAGCGAATTAAATTAATGCTTAGCATGATATAAATTTCGATCTTGTTGCTTAAGCTGCAGTTGTCAACGCTCAACGGCTATAAATTGCAAACTTTATGGATTTTTATCACTCAACATTTTTATGACATAGTTTTTTTTTCTTTTCTATTATTTATTTGTGTAACATAAGCAAATGCAATCAAAACATTAGCGCACATATAATATTAAGTGTGCTGTTAGGTAATCCACACTCCCGTACGCTATGCGGGTTCAGCTCGACGTAAGCCTTTGCGTTAACGTCATTTGCATTTGGCGCGCAAAATCCATCGTTTAGAAATCCATGACAATTCGTTGCTGGCGACACAAACGCTCAGCTTTTTATAAACGTTTTTATAGTCATTCGTTAAGTTTAGCTGTAGCTGTAGCTGCTGCTGGCTTAAGATACGCGATGCATTCAAACGAGCTGCTGCTTTTCTTATTGCATTTAAACATGTTTGTTTCTTTTTTTTTTTTCTTTCTTTCGGATTTTAGCAAAAACACTATTGATATTATTTTATATGTGTAGTTAATTGTTGTTGTTGTTGTTTTTGTTGTTGTTGTTGTTTTTGTTGTTGCTGCTGTTTCTGTTATATGTTTGATTCCCAAGGCCAAGCATTGAACGCCACCAGCAGCGCTACAAGCAGCTTGTAAAGTTAATAGCGCGTTGCAGATAAATTCTGAGCGAACGAAAAGAAAAATATAGACTCTGTCTGCATTAAAGTGTCTTTATGTTAAGCGCTGAGTTGTGCCTGAGCTTGAGCTAGAGAGTCTAGTTAGCTTGGCGCTGTTTGATTAATGATTGGCAGCTGCAGCTTTAACTAGACTTATTGGCTGGCTTTTAACACAGCGAAGCACGTCCCCCGCTTCCTTATCGCTCATTTATTGTAGTTTTTAAATTTTGCATAAATTTATTCCTCCTTCTTCTGCATTGACTACTTTTTGTTCTGTATTTTCATACAATATGATCCACTGTGATTCAATTACTACGAGCTCAATATAAAATGCAATTCATGCTAGGTTTTTTTTTTTGTTCATGCAATTTCTTAATTAAACAATTAAATTCTTGTGCGGCGTATTTTTCCATGCATGCTCAGAGTTGAGTTAAGTTTTAATTTTATGCAAAAAAGAATTATATAACTCATTGATTACAAGCAAGAAAAAAGTGTCTTCAATATAAAAAATTGTAATTTGGTAAAAATATTGTGTTAAAATAAATTATTTTTGATAATATATTCAATTTGCTTTCAATTTGTCGGTTTTTCTGGATTTTCGTTAAGTGTAATAATGACTCTAAAACATCTTTAAGCAAATTTTTGAAAAATTGACAAGAATATATTAAATTTTGGTAAAAAATAAGGTTTCGTTAAGTTTCGTTAAGTTGCGTTAAGTTTTAAAAAGTGCTTAAAATCATTCGATAGCTTGTTATTACTTTAAATTAAAATAAAAATATACCTATTTAGGCATTTTTGGCATTTTAAAGCTTTCGTTAAGTTGTATATTCCAACTGTTTTTAATTTGAGCATGCGAAAAGCCTAAATATGCATTTTCTCAATGCCTTTAAATATTTTTGGCTAACAATTTTAGAACGATTGCTTACATTTTTAAATTTTTAACCATTTTATAAGCTTTCGTCATATTACGCTTTAACGAGTAACACAGACATTATGCAACCAGATAAAGAAATTAAATAAATTCTGCACAAATAACTAGATTAAGTTTCGATACTAAGAAAAAAAGTTTCGTTAAGTTTTTTTCAAACCACTAAATTGGTTAATTATATGCTATTTAAGAATGAATCTACATGTGTATACGTAATATTATTTTTTTTTTTAACCCATTAAAGCTTTCGTTGAGCTTTATTTTCTATTCATTTTTGATTTCAATAAAACAAAGGCATGAATCCTTTTTTCCAATGATTAAAAAAAAAACAATTATTACAATTTGAATTTTATGTATCGTTTAGTTCAGCAACACGCCTCTGAATTCTTTAAGTCTTCTGTTTAAATAGCTTTTCGAACTACTGAATCTGAAAATAAACTACAGCAATATAAAAGCAAGATTCGTCAAGTTTTTGAGTTTCGTTAAGTTTTCGAAAATCTCTTAAAAACCATAATAGCTAAATTTTCACAAAACAACTCAATTTCTTTGTCTTGTTTGGAAGCTCTAAGGTTTTCGTTAATTTTTATTTACTAGTAATAAACAGAATTAGCCTTGCAAAAAACTCAAATTTATAATTTTTTGCAATGCAACGAATAATCTTATATATATTACGCAAACCAAAATTTTGTCCGGCGTAAGGCTTTTTAAGTACAAGTCCAATTTTAATAAATTTAGTATGGTTTGATAGGCTTAGACCTGTAGATGTGCAAACTGGACTTTTTATTTATTAAAAATTTATATTTTTTAAGTTATAGCTTATTAAAGTTTGCATATAATTGTTGTTGTTAAGTTGGATTTTCTTTTATTAACAGAGCAGCTGAGAACAACGTTATCAAACTCAGAGCAAAACTAAATATTCGCTGCTCACATTTCGCTCTCTTCTGTCTCTTCTTAATAGAGCGTCTGTTAGCAACAAAAGGAAAGTCAGTCAAAAGGCAAGGGGCAGCAACGCGCACCGGTGGTCGCTAGTTTATGCAATTTATTGTAATTTTCTTCTTTTTATTTCGATATAACATATTTTCTACCGTTAAATTAAATTTGCTGAACTGCAATAAGCTAAATGCTTACAATGATGAACAATCCAGAAGGAAATATGCCAAAAAAGGTTTCATAATCTTAAAATTGCCAACATTTTTTACAATATTCATCAACACGGATTAACCTCATTCTACATTGATTGACGATATTTAACGGTAGTTTAATGAGTTGCTTTAAAAGCTCACAGCATGTAATCTTTTGTTGTAAAACCATATTTTTTTGTTAACCCAACATTTCGCTGAAAAATGCAATCAATTAAAAAGAAATGTGCGTTTAATTCAAAAAATGGCTAATTAAAGTCAGCATTAGTCATTGCGAGGAACTCAAAAACCTGGCAACGTTTTTTTTACTGAAAACTTGATCGTTACCACAATAAACATCACCTAATTAGCACAAACGACAGTTCCGAAAGTTATTTGCTCGGAAACCTTCCTTATTAAATACTTTTTTATTTAATGATCAACTCCAAATTTTAAGCTCAGAACTTAACGAGAAACTGTTATTCACACGTTGCCGGAGGTCATGCGATTTCGCTTTATCAAACTCATCACTTTCCGTATCACTTTTTTTGGTGTCGGCTTTGCTTTTTCGGAATTTTGTGTTTTTTTTTTTTTTACTTCATCAATTAAATTGCCAAAACTGGCAATTCTGCTTATTGTCTGTAGATGGCAACGTCAAAGCTGCATTTATTGGATCGAATATCGTTGCGAGTGTCGGTCTGTCAGACAATGAATGTTATTTTCGCACATAAGCGAATGATCTTTATCATAAAAAAAATACGGCAGCTGTCAGTAAGAATGATTTAGTTGGAAAGTTATACGTTATGAAGTTTCGTTAAGTTTTCAGATGAAAATTTACTTTGAGAGTTAAACATTTTTAAGGATTTGAAATGATTTATGGGTTGTTTGGAAATTAAAACCGATTTTTTGTAATTCGATCTTAAAGCTTTATGATAAGGATTTCTAACGAAACAAAGGAAAATTGTCTTTCATCCATTCTGTTTTCACATGGTGAATATTTCGTTAACTTTTAGACAATTCATTCTTTGAGAATTATTCGTTCTGATTAAAAAATGTAAACTTGATGTTGGAAGTAAAAAAAATTCGTAAAGAGATTCGTAAAGAGATTCGAAAAGAGATACGATAAATAATTTTTAAAGAAACACATGGCATTAGTGGATAAGGAGAACTGTTCCTACATAACTTTGTTTAACATCACATTCCTTCAAGAGTTTCGTTAAGTTGCAAATAGACAAACAAATTATTTCACATTAAATTTTTTGAAAAGAAAGTTATGGAAAAATTTAAATTCTATAAAAAACATAAATAAAAACGCTACAAACTAAATGAAAAACACATTTTCTACAAAAAACATACAAAAAAAATTGTGAAAAAAAAAATATTAAAAACACACAAATACTACAAACACATCAAGTTTTTCTCAAGTTTTCTATAAATAAGTTCAAAACTTGTTTTTTTATGGCCATTGCTTACGTGAGAAAAAGTTTCGTTAAGTTTTAAATGTTCAATAAATAGCTTATTCAAAACTGTCATTGAGGAAAATACGTTCAAACATTTAAAACTCAAAATTTTGAGTGTTCCGTTAAACTCTAAATTAATAAAAAAAAATTTATAAAGTTATTTTATAAAAATATGCAGAAAGATATATCGATTTTATTTATGAATCCAAGCGAGAAAAAGTTTCGTTAAATATATGAAATCGACGACGTATTTTGTTTTAAAAAATATATTTAATAAAATCCTTGTTGACAGCAAGTCGTTTATTGCAGTTGTTTAAAAACTTCGTTAAACAAAATTTGTAATTAAAATCGTTGTAAGAAGTAGACGTAAAAAGCATGAATCACATTTAAAAGTTTCGTTAAGTTCAAAATAATAATAAATAAACTTTAAGAATTCAAGAACTTTGCAATGTTTATATAGAACTACAAAACAAATTTAAGTTGAATTACAAGCATTTAAAAAAAAAAGTTTCGTTAAGTTTAAAATCTGCAAAAAATAATTCATCTACAAGTTTTTCATAACACTTAGTCAACAAATGTCATTTAAAACGCAAAAGAAATCCACTTTAAACATAACTTTTGTATTTTCTCTTGGGTAAAAGAGTTTCGTTAAGTTTTCAATATTAAAATAAATAAAAAAGAAAATATATAGATAAATTTGCAAATAATGCATACTTGCTGAAAATGTATGCAAAAATTTAAGTTGTATTGTTTTCAATTTTTTCTAAAAAAAGTTTCGTTAAGTATAAAACTTACAAAAACATAATACATCCACAAATTTTTCCTTTTGTTTTTTTATTGTTAAGTAAATATTTCAGTCAAAACAAGAAAAACAACAACTTTTTAGCATAACTTTAGTATTTTTTTCTGGCTGAAAGAGTTTCGTTAAGTATTTATTATTAAAATTTATACAAAATTTAGATAGATGTTCATGTGTGACAAATTTTTTGAAATATATACTTTCATTAAGGTGGTACAATCTTTGGTTTTCCTAAAAAAAAAGTTTCGTTAACTTTAAATATTCACAAAAA
Organism: Pherbina coryleti; assembly: GCA_943735915.1. Taxonomy (NCBI): domain Eukaryota; kingdom Metazoa; phylum Arthropoda; class Insecta; order Diptera; family Sciomyzidae; genus Pherbina; species Pherbina coryleti. The sequence goes on from OX030952.1 coordinate 6,369,656, forward strand.
ATGTTCATTGCATGGTTTTTTTAGAAAAATAAGCGCTATATTACACATAAGGTGAAAAAACTAGCTCTGCACATATTTTGTCATAGATGGCTAAAAAAAGTTTCGTTAAGTTTAAATATCTACAAAAAATGTGTTTTTTTTTAGAAAAATAAGCACTATATTAAACATAAGGTGAAAGAAAATACCTCTGGACATATTTTGTCTTAGACTCCTCGCAAAGTTCCAGTTCCAGTTTCGTTAAGTTCAAATTTAATTAATATGCTCGGTGCTATTCAGCTTATGTTTGATTAAAAATCTGAATAAAAATTAAAAATCTAATAGAATGGAACTGTGAAGCTATTTGCAAATTATCAATAAGAGAAGTTTCGTTAAGTTGGGAAAAATAACGAAAAAAAATATATTAGAATAATTTTTGATAAATGTGTAATTTTGGTGCATTTTTGCTTTCGTTGAAATAAAAACCAAAAATCTAAATGAACGGAACTGTGAAGCTATTTGCATATTATCAATAAGAGAAGTTTCGTTAAGTCGGGAAAAATAACGAAAAAATATATTCTAAGATAATTTTTGATAAATGAGCAATTTTGGTACATTTTTGCTTTCGTTAAGTTGGCAAAGTTTCGAAACTTAAGTTTCGTTAAGTTGGAAAAAATAACGAAAAAAAAAAATTCTAAGATAATTTTTGATAAATGAGCAATTTTGGTACATTTTTGCTTTCGTTAAGTTGGGAAAGTTTCGAAACTTAAGTTTCGTTAAGTTGGGAAACATAACGAAAATATATAGCAAAGAATATTTTTAGATAAACGAACAGCTTTGGTACATCTTTGATTTAATTCTTGCTATGAAAAAAGTTTCGTTGAGTTTTGCAAAACCCTTAAAGCCTTGCTTTAGAGTTTTTCCCACTTTTTTCACTAAAATATTTATTCACATGAAATATTTTTTGTTTCTCAAATGATTATGAGTATTTTTACTATCGAGGCGGCAACACGTAGAGTTTGCAAACAAAAGGATCAGCGTTTTTACGCATTCTCTACACAATTAATCATTCCTCTTGGCCGACAGCAAAACATGCAATCATTTTGCATCGATCTTGAATTAAAAATGATTTTCGTGTTTTTGTTGAGATATAATTTTGTTAACTGTTAAACTTAGCAACACAGCAAAAATGCACAAACAACAATGTTTCCGCCCAAATTAAGCTGAAATGACCGATGAAAGCAACAACGCTTGTTAGCAATTATGGCCAACAAATATGTTTGTGATACGTTTTCTTAACCACATCGCGCCATTTTTGGCACATTTCAATGACCACGTCACACACCTACATGTTGCGTCTGTTGTAGACGACACATCATTCTTTGTGCGTCAAACTGCCTCATGCTGTTCGTAACTTTGACCAATTCCGATATTTTTTTAGAATTGTTGCTTTTTATGGCTTAATTAGCGCCACACATAGGAACAGCAGCCGGGTAGAGTATTAATTGTTGCTGTTGTTTCGTTTTCTTCGATGCCATTCATGGCAACACATTGTCACTAACTAGAGGTCATTAAATTATAAGCTATTCCGTCGGCAGTCGACAGTCAGTCTGTCTGTCTGTACAACGGTAAATCGTGCACTTTTCATTAGAATCAACACGGCGTGTTACGTGTGAATGACTCAGATTTGTGATTAAAATTATTAGTCACAGAGGTTAAAAGAGTTCAGAAATTAGGTTTGTTTATGCAAATTGCACAACAACTTAACGAAACGATAAAATCGAAGCAAAATCAGAAATCAATGAAAAAATCATAACAAGTTATAGCTTTTCACAGCTTTTTGTTAACTCAACAAGTTGTTGGCTTAACAAATTGTTGGCTTAACAAATTGTTGGCTTAACAAATTGTTGGCTTAACAAGTTGTTGCCTAATGAAGTTAAACAACGTAACTAATATTATTAAATAAAAGAAAATGCTTCTGGTCTTTTTTTTTGTTCTTAAGACCCATACAACCTCTTCACTCAATAAAGTTATGAATATTTTTACAACTTAACGAAACTTTTAATGTTCACACAGTACATTTCAAGAAATTTGTTTCTTTTAAGTGTAGCTAAATAAGCTGGCTTAACCAACGTCGTTGCACACGAAAATTAATTTATATAATTTATTTCCTTTCTATCTTCACATTTGGAGATGGTCAAGGATATTTTCTACAAATAAAACTAATAGAATTATAAACAGTTGGCTAGTCACTTAATTGCTTGAGTCATAGAAATTAAGAAAAATCTTAAATCTTAAAAAAAAAATATTTTTCCTGAAAAAAACCTTAACATAAAAACCATTTTTGTTTACAAATATATAGAATTTTTTATGTTTTCTAAACTGCAGCTTTATGCATGTTGTTGCAACTATCAAATGATGGCAACAACAAAAACTTTATGTACCATGGCAATGGCACAACAGCTGAGAGCCATAATAAATTTATAACTTTCAATAAAACAAGCAGCAGCAATAACAACAAAAACAACAAAAACAACAACAACAACAACAACAACAAAAACATAATGCATTTCGATAGTGAAAAGCGATTTGAAACATCCTCAGACCCGGCTGCTAAAGCGGAGATTTTTACGATTTTGAGTTTCTACAAGTTAGAAAAAACTTAACGAAACACATTTTAAGCAAAGGGGGAAAATGTTTTGTTTATATTTTTCTAAGCATAAAAAGCGAAAAGTTTCGAATGAGCTTCCCATAAATATTGCATAAATTTAAGCTGCCTCTGGCAACATTTGCTGCTGTTTGGGTGAGTATCCTTGAGTGGCAGAAGATGCAGTTTTACTTCAAGCTAAAGCTAGGAAATTGAATTGAAAGAAAGAGCTAGGTAGAAGAAGTACTTATGATAATTGAAATGCAGACACAAATGTTTGCTGCAGAGTTTCAGAAATTTAAAGTACAAGTTAAACTGCTCAAAAGTTTCGTTAAGTTTTTGGATTATGCACAAGAACACGAAGATGTTAATATTTTTGAGTTCGTGAGCTGAAACAAAAGCAGTGCTTATTTTAAATAAAAAAAAAACAAAAAAAAAAGTGGAAACAGTGTTGTCCAGATGCAGGTTTACGAGTAGAACATGTTCCTACTAAGCAGGACTATTTTTTTGCTAATGATTAAGCGAAAAACATAAAAATTAATGTTTTTGTTTTAAATTTTTATTATTTTACAAAGTTTAATGAACAGAAAATTTAATAAAAAAAATAATTTAAATTCTTTAAAAAATATAGGTAGGTATAGAATAAAAAAAAGTTACAAACTAATATGAAAAATCGGAAAATCAATGGACTTAATCACCTCTTCTTCAATTTAGGGAGAAATAATTGTTCTCAAGTATATTAACGAATATTTTTAAAAGTTAACGAAACCTTTTACATGTCACAAAAGACAAAATTTCAAAAAACTCAACGAAATTTTTCATGTAACTTAACGAAAAAGCAAATAACTTACAAAACGTCACTTTACAATCACTACGTTGAAGCATATGCACACACACTATTAATCATGACGTTTATAATACGCTACTAAACTGAGCGAAATATATGCGCATTGACTGCGTTTTTGTTGTTAACGAAAAACGTCAATTTACAGATAAACAATAGAGAGCCGCGCGCATGGCCAGCAATTAATATGCGGCGTAATTAAGTGCAATATTGCAACACTGCGCTGCCAATTGCATCTAAAGCTGACGCTAATGATGGTGCTGCTGGTGGCCGATTTGCTATTTTTTTTTTATTCTTGCTGTCGTCATTAAAAAATTGAAACCCAAATAACTGCATAAAAAATGTGCCCGTAGCCTTGAAGCTACACACTCCAGTCATTCAGGCATTCATTCCACCAATGCTATCAGACAGTCACACATATGGATGAAAATAATTTTCATGCACATATAATGCAATATTTCATAAAGCACGATGAATGAAAAAAAAACAATATAATATAAAATGAAAACTTAACGAATGTTAAGAACAAAGCTTCTGCCTGCATAACTATTTGCGCTGAAATACAATTAAGTGCGTTAATGAAGCTAATTATTGTGGCAATTAAGAAGTAAGCACATTTTTTGCCCGGTACTGTGCTGGCAACACACTCGGCTTGATTGCTGCAATTCCATTGAATGGGAAAATAATGCAAATTAAAAAAGGAAAAAACAAAATTGCCATAAATCTTAAGTTTGAACGAAAGATGTTTCGTGTGAATATTTATTATCAGCAATAAGCAAGAAGCTGATAAAAATGACCCATGATTTGCACGATTGATTAACTACATAATGTGAGTCAAATATCAGTAGGTAGTGTTATCGTTGTAGTTTCAATTTCAGAGTCAATTCATTTTCATTTGAAATTTAATTGTTTTTTAATACTCGCAATAAATGAGCTTAATTTAGCTCAATTTAGTGTATATAATATATGTATGCTATCGTGGCGTCCGTGGCGTAGTTGGTTAAAGTGCGTGGCCGCTATGTCAACGAACTTTGGAGACCCAGGTTCGAACCCCAGCAGCGACAGAAAATTATTTGAATTAAAATAATTTTTCTGTACGGCCGCCACCTCTCTGCAGACAATGGCAAACCTCAGAGAGTAATAAAAATGCCATGTAAAGCTTCTTGTGAGAATAAGAACATTCCGTTCATCGCCGTTCGGAGTCGGCGTTAAGCCTGTAGGTCCATTTCTCGGTCAATTGTGTACAAACTTAATAACACGCACAACACAATTGATCAGAAGAAGCTAGGTCAAAGTCCTTTCAAGGGCTGAAATGGCCAGTTATTTATTTTTTATTTATTAATATATGTATGCATTGTGAGTAAAGTTACTTAATGAGGCGGTATATAGCTAAAGTAAAAATTTAACGAAAGTGTATGCACACTTGAAATGCAAACTTGACAAAACTTTGTCTTTTAAATGCAATTAAAAGGAATGCGCATGTGTTTTATCGGCTACATACTTTTCAAACAACTTAACGAAACATTTAAAAACTTAACGAAACTTTTTTCCAGTATTATTGCGTAAAAAATTAAAGAAATAAAACATTTTCTTAATTATTGCTTCATTTTTCAATAAACTGTATTTATATAATTATATAATGCAATTAAAATTGATTAAATAAATAAAATCATACTTAACGAAACTTTATTTGGTCTTAAAATGTGTATAAAGTAAAGCAATAACTGTGAGTAAGGCTTATGAACTATTGAAGAAATCCTTTAAACAACTTAACGAAACATTTCAAACTTAACGAAACTTTTTCTGCGCTGATTATTAAAAAAAAATTCCAAAAAAACAATAGATTTTTAAAATTTATTGCTTATTGCTATAAAAACTTAAAATGCAAACTTAACGAAACTATAACTTGCATAAAAAAATACATTTACGGCAAAACCATATGAGAAATTTATGTTTGCTCACTGCAAAATTAAACTTCAGACAACTTTCCAAAACATTTCAAACGTTAACGAAACTTTTTACTTTTCTAATTTTTCTTTTAAGGTATCCCTTGTTTGTTACTTAGGCCCATTTACCACAACATTTGAGGTATCAATGAAAATTTTTGGAAATCTAATTATGTATCGTGTTTTTTAAATTTTAGTTATTCTTGAAATAATTGCTAAATCTTTATAAAAACATTAAATTCATACTTAACGAAACTTTGTCTTATCTAAACATGCTTTTAAAACAAAATAATATGAGTAAAAAATAATAATAACTGACTGACTGACTTTTTTGTCAACTTGACGCACTATTTTAAAACTTAACGAAAGATTTTAAAACTTAACGAAACATTTTAAAACTTAACGAAACCTGAAAATTAAAAAAATGTTCATAAATTTTGTTGTTTTGTCACACTTTTTTCTTGTTTTTATGCAGGAAATTGCAGAAAATTATCTTTCTGAATTTTTTAATATGTCTCCAGATAAACGTAAAATTCATACTTAACAAAACTATTTATGCTCAATCTCAGTTAAAATTATATTTTAAGCAAAACCATGCGTGTAAATAACAACTTGACGAACTATTTTAAAACTTAACGAAACATTTTAAAACTTAACGAAACTTGAAAATTAAAAAATGTTAATTAATTTTAATTTTTTTCTTGTTGTTTTTATGCAGGAAATCGCAGAAAATGATCTTTCTGAATTTTTTAAATATGTCTCCAGATAAACGTAAAATTCACATTTAACGAAACTTTTTATGCTCAATCTCAGTTAAAATTATATTGAAAGCAAAACGATGTGTGTAAATAATATGTATGCATCACCAAATGACCCTTTTTATATGTTAACGAAACATTTAAAAACTTAACGAAACATTTTTTTAGAGCTAAATTTTACAGTAAATACCAGATAATTTTATTAAAAGCTGAATAGCGTTAAATTTATGTATCATATTACATCATTTATGTATCATAAAACATAATTTTTTGCAAAGCCCACCAAAAAGGTATGTCGCTAACCTTTTTCCCACTCCAGAGATTACAAAACAAAGCCTGTTCGAGTTTGGTTAAAAGGTTAGTTTAAAGTAATTTGTCAACATCTTAAAGCCTTTAAAATTTTGTTCAAAAATATTAAAGCTAACTTTATGTTATGCATCAAAGCAAGTTAAATTTCCAAAGTTCAATTATTGTAAAACATCCTCTCATCTTTCGTTAAGTTCTTTGCCCATCTCATTAATATTCCCATTGCTCTATTTTTTTAATATGCACATCTTGCATACTCTGCTGTATTGGTTAGGAAAATAAAAATTTATTTGAACAAGTGTTGCCGTACATTTTTTTGTCCCCCTTATATCTGCGTTCCTGTGACTAACAGATCCTTCACATCTTTCAACGATTCGTCATTCGTAGCAAAGTAAAAACAAAGGTGAAATTAAATGAGTAGCAAAAGAAGTTCATTGCGCTGATGGAATCTTGTTGTTGTTGTTGTTGTTGTTGTTTTTTAATACCTTTGCAAGCATTTCAATTTAGGTTTTTTTTCTGCATCTATTCAAAGTGTAGATCTACTAGTTTGAGTAGGATTAGTCATCGCTAAGCCGTGTTTGTTTTTTGTGATTTGTTTGGCTTTCATATTTATTGGATTTGCAAAGCATTTAGAAGCTGCGTAATAAATACAAGCCCCGCTTAGCAACTAAACGAAAGTTTTTAGACTTAGCGAAAAAGAATAACAAAATGACTCAATTCAAAGAAGGTCAATGAAACAGCAACGGTTGAAGACGAGCCCTTTCTCTGGCGAGGGGTATTTAGAGGTTTTTGCTCTTAAAAATAACTCAGCGCCTAGCTTCAAGCCTAGCAAAGCTGAACGATTAGTCATCATCGACACCTTCTTCCCCTGAACTGCGCTCATGCCACTACTTCAGAGGCTGCACTTGATGGCGCAGCTGCACAACCAGCCGTAGGCAGGTTCCCAGCCCAGCTTCAACTTCAACTTCAACACGAACTGCAAGAAGCTGAACAACAACAACAACAACACCATGAACAACAGCAGTCACAGAAGTGTTTCATCTCTTTAGCTTTGTTCGGAGTTTTTGCACGCTTTCCTGGTTCACATCCTTTTCCGTGCCGTGTTGTGCCTTTGCTCTATCCTCTTCCGGCCAACAATAGGGCGACGCCGCTTGTTGTTAGGCGTGCACCGAGTTCTCTCTACCTAGTTTTGCACACTTTAACCGTCTTATGGCGCGTTTCCGTTTCTTCGTTAAGTTTTTCATAACATCAGCTGCTTCTGCATAAAAGTGGTTGAAGAAGCCTGCCTGTAGGCTCTACTTTGCACCTATTCTTTAATGTTTACCAACACATATGCAGCTAGGGTTTTTGTGGGGTCAGGTTGTCAGGGTTGGGTTGAGTGCTCATAGAAATGAGAGAGTGCGAGTGCGCTTTAGAGAGTGAGCTGTTAAAAATGGGCAGCATTGATTTTTGTTTTGCTCTGGTATTTCTTACAAAATGGATAAAAAAAAAAAAATACCCGCCTAGAAACAGCTGCCAACTTTGACATTGTAACATCAACATTTTTGTTGTTATTCTTGTTTTTCTGTGGGTCTATCTCTTTACATTTTGTTGACAAGCTGGCAACATTGGAGTATGTGTGTGGTATTTGGCCACACGTGCTCACTTCACATAAAAAAATGTTTGGAAAATAAATTAAAACTAAAAAAAATTACTTGAGTATTGTAGAGAAAAACATTTAGCTGTGCAAAAATGTAGCAACTCGGTAGAGTTGCCATGCTGCATTTTCCGACGCTTTGGTATTGCTATGCAAATTTGCTTTTGCGTGGTTTTGGAGCATAAGTTGTTGCCAAGCTGAGTTTTTTTCCATTAGTTTTTCTTTTATATTTCCAGCGAACAAAAAGGCAGATAAACAGACAGACTGAGAGAAGCGCACTCGGTATAGCAAATAAAAAAAAAAATAAAAAAAAATAATATTGAGCTTGAAATAGATGCATCATTTATGTTTATGTTTCGACTTTTCATGCTTTTCACGGCGACAGCGCAAATAGATGTGCAGAAAAACTAGCTAGCTTAAATCAAGATATCGTCGTCGTCGTCGTCGTCGTCGTCGCTGCGCTTCACATTGACCGTGAAATTATAATTTTATGCAAATTTCTTGCGAATTCATGTAGTATTGCATTGAAAACATGTATTTGCAACATGACGCTTGATATATTTGTTAATTATGCAATTTGCTGTATAATTAGACAAGAAAAAAAAGTTTCGTTAAGTTTTCAAATGTTTCGTTAAGTTGCTAGAAGCGTAAATTGATATCAAATAAACATTATTTGCATAAGAGTTTTGCATTTAAGTGTGTTCTTATATTAAATTAAGCTTCGTTAAGTTTGAAGACAAGATTTATATGAAAAAAATCAACATATGCAGGCTATATGTGTTGTAATTAGAGAAATTTTATCTTTTAAAATTAGAATAAATTCACAATTCCAGTTACTTAGGAAAATATTTAAAACTTTTTAATTTTTAATCCCGGAATTAATAATCCTTTTATATTAATATTCTGCAAATGGATTAAAAACATCTTTAAAATACCGTTTTTGGCAAATAAGCTGCAATTTGTTATATTTTTATTTAGAATAAAGTTTCATTAAGTGGCATATAACAATTTATTAATGCTTAAAACTCACAAGACTATTGTTAATGAGAGTAAATTAGCTCTTAGTGTAGAAAACATAGAAAGTTTCGTTAAATTGAATAAAAGTATGAATTTGTGTCAGTAGCTTCAGAAATTATCAGGTTAATAATTGTGAAAATAGCACAGTTGTATTAAAAATGTGAGCAAAACTTAATTTGTGTCAAAAATGCTGCAATTGGACAAGTTTTCTATACGAAAGAGTTTCGTTAAGTACCACCAAACCCTGACTTAAGTATTTTTACTCAAAAATATCAGTGAAAAATCTAATAAACGCATCCAAATGAGCTTAAAAATTGCTTCAATTTTCATATATACACATTTTCTCATTTTCGTTAAGTTTTCAAAAAAGTTGTATTTTGGAAAAAGTTTACTACAAGCTAATCCAAAACATGCTAGCTTAGAAAAAATACTCTCTAGCTCTTTTTTGTGCCAAATCAAACCTTCGTTAAGTTTACTTTGCATGTTTTAGCCTACGGCAAAGTAACTTTTCTTTGATTCTCGGTACGAACAAGTTGCAAAAATTGCGCCAGTCGCAGTCCTATGCGCACATATTTCATCACAATAAGCAATTTGTGGTTTATTTTTTTTTTTTTTTTTGTTTACGAAAAGACAACGTCAATAAACAATTTCAGTGCTATGAAAAATTGAAAGACGCAAGCGCGGCTTTAAGTGACAGCTTCAAACGAGCTGCACAAAAGCAAAACAAAAAATGCAAAAAAAAAAATTAAAACCAAATAACGAGTGACCAACTGACCAGCGTTGACGTTAAGAAGAATTACAACATCGTAACTTCAACAATCGACACAAACATGAGCACACAAATACAGCCAAATAAACAACGAACTCAAAGTACTGTGAGTTACAATGAACAAACGGCAACAACAAATAAAAGTATCCTTAAAGGTTGTAAGAGTGGTAAGTAAACAAGTTTTTCCGGCTCGAACAAAAAAAAAAGTAAAAAAAAAGTGAAAAAATCAACTCGTATCAGAAACAAAACGTTACTAGCTGGTTTTATTTTTATACTTTTTTTTACTTTTATTGAAGCAAACATAAAGGCTAGGCTTAAAGCGTAAGTGTAAATAGAGAAAATATCATTTAAGATACCGAGATACACTCAAAAATACTTGAGGCTGAAATAGGAATAAAATGCGAATAATTGCAGATAAGTAGCAAGAATGGATTCTTAGATACTTTAAATGTATTTTTTTTACTCAAAATAAAAAGAAAAAATTACAAGAAATGGACCTCTTTTATAAAAAAAAACTTTCTTTAAGCTTTTTTAAATATAAGATAAAAAGTTTTGTGATAAATTTCGTGTCTTAAAACAACGGCTTTCATATCTATTTGAAAAATTGTCACTGCAAAAGTCTTTCTAAAAAGATTTTTTAGTGAGTTTCTTAAATTTTCTCAATTTTTGTATTATCGGAGTATTCACGATGTGGTGTATTTGGTCTGTTATTGCGAATTTGTGGTTAATATAATATTTCTGGCCAATTAATTTGAAATTAATTTTCTTATGTTATGGGCTTCGAAATATGATTCATAATAATTATTGTTTTATGTCTCATTTTGGACTCAAAATTAAGACTCTTTTAAGACTCATATTAAATACTCTTTTAAGATTCATAATAAAGACTCATCGCAAAGACTCTTTAAAGACTCACCATAAAGACTCATTAAGAACTCATATAAATTAGTCTTTTTGAACTCAAAATCAAGACTCTTTTAAGACTCATATTTAATACTTTTTTAGGACTCATAACAAAGACTCTTTAAATACTCATAATAAATACTCATTAAGAACTCATATAAATTAGTCTTTTTGAACTCAAAATCAAGACTCTTTTAAGACTCATATTTAATACTTTTTTAGGACTCATAACAAAGACTCTTTAAATACTCATAATAAATACTTTTTTAGAACTCTTTTAAACAACTCTTTTGGACTCAAAATTAAGACTCTTTTAATAGCCATATTTAATACTCTTTTAAGAATCATGTAAGGGAATCTTTAAAGTCTCCTAATAAAGACTCTTTCAGAACTCATAGAAGTAACAATGATTCGTTTAGGTTGAAATATATTTTTAGTTTAAAATTTATATTTTATTTATTTAAAATATTTTATAATTGAAAAATAAAAAAAGAATTACAAAAATATTTTTTTTGTAAACATTTCAAATAAAAACTAATTGTAGAAATATTTAATGTTAAAAATTTCACTTTGACAAATTCGCTTCGACTTCATTCGATTCTGCAAGCTCCTTAACTGCACACTGAACGAATTAAATATAAATTATGACGTGTTGGAGTATTCACTTCGAAAAAAATATTCACATTTTCACAAATACCATCACATTACAAATTACAGAGGATCAGCCGTGAAGCTCAGACATACATATGCAGCAACGTTTTTATATATTAAGAAGATAAAAATATAACTTTAAAGTTTATAAAATCCTTTCAGAATCTAATTGTCGAGTTCTCAGAAAACACACGTATATGTTATAAAACTCTTTTATGAGGCCTTTTTATAATTATTTTTTTTTTTTTTTTTAGCTTTGAACCAAGGATTTCAGTTGGAATACCTATTCAGTCAAGTCTGCCTTGGTTCGCAAATGGGGTGATAGATTAGTGGGAAGGAAAGGGCAATCAAGTGAAACACGTGTAGGATGTTCTAAGCGTGGTGGAAAGCCAAAGAATACTCTTTTTAGAGTCTTATTTCTCAGCAATCATTTTACAATTACATTAAAGACTCCTTTAGTAGTCTTTTAATAGCGTACTCATAAGACATGCATAAAAATTAATCTTTTTTGGGTCTTATTTTTTAGCATTCATTTTACAATCATATCAAAGACTCCTTTAGAAGTCTTTTTACTTCGTACTCATAAAACACGTATAAAAATACTCTTTTTTTAGTCTTATTTTTTAGCAATCACTTTACAACCATATGAAAGACTCCTTTAGAAGTCTTTTTACTACGTACTCATAAAACACAAATAAAAATACTCTTTTTTGTGTCTTATTTCTGAGCAGTCATTTTAAAATCCTATTTAAGACTCCTTTAGGAGTCTTTTAATTGCTGACTCGACTCATAAGAAATGTATAAAAAGTACTCTTTTAAGAGTCTTATTTTTGAGCAATCATTTTACAATCGTATCAAAGACTCTTTTATACGAAGCTAATTCAAGCTTTAATTCAAAGTTGACAGCTCATACAAAATCTGAAAGCGTTTTTGTTTGTGCTTTGCACTGATTTTGACAATTATGGGTACTGATCGTACAGCCGTGAGACAACCTTATTTATTCAACCATAGTTTCAAGCTTTTGAAATCAAATTCATCTTTAAACATTTCAAATTAAATTTTTTATACATAAAATTCGACTAAAAAGTTCTATTTGAAGAGTAAAAGCTTGAATCTGAAGTTGAGTACCAGTAGAATTTGTGTTTTTACTCTACGTTTTTGCAACACAATGAGGGTATTCACGATCCGAAGCTCTTTGTAGAGCTCTTGTGCAAAAGAGCAAAAGTGCAACAAAAAAGAGCTCTACAGTAACAAAATACACGCGCTGTCAAAATTGTGTTTTTTTGCTCAAGCGCACTGGCGATATCCTGTAGTTCTTGTAGCTCTTGAGTTCATTTTGTGAATTTTTGACAGCAAACAAATAGTGATGGTATATTGTGTACACTACAGGTACTAACTTCTTTAATATCATAATTTCACATCACTCACTTTCAAAGCTGACTGAACTTAACTTCAATTGCTAGGTCTGTGTATGGGGTGTGTTCACAGTTTGTAGCGCTTTTTTGCTCTTTTGCACAAAAGCTCTACGAAGAGCTCTGGATCGTGAATACCCCTAATGTTTTTACTGTCAGTCTTAAGGAAGTTACATAATAGTAAAAAAATCTAAGATTTTTCGCACTTCTCTCCAAAATGCGACAGTTAAATAAGAGTGACAGCGAAATGCTTTAACGTTAACGACCTGTATCTAAAGCTTTAAAGTTCATAGATAAACCCTTACATTTTATGTTTGTACAACTGTGCGCATCTCAACTCATTTCTAAAATCTACTGTAGTATAGTTTTCAGTGTTTTCCATAGAATTCTTCAAGCTTAACTCAAGCATCTCAAACACCAGCATGTTTGGCTTAAAGCTCATGCGCCTCCAAGCACCAGAGAAAAGTGAGCTTAAAAAAAAAGGTAAAAATGCATAGTTTAGATATTGATTGCTTGGAGAACCAGTTTAGGAACAGCAAGCTAAAAACAGACAAATAGTGGGCGTGTAGCTGACAGGCTGGCCAGCAGCACACATTGACTCTAATGACAGTCTATCTAGCAGATATCTTTTTTTTTATTCGTTCAAGAAACAACAACAGCAGCACAACAACAAGTTGGACCAACAAGAATAACAAAAAAATTTGGCACGCGCCACAAGTGAAGCTTAAAGTGAGCTTTACTAGCTGCCAACAACACTCGGCTCTGCTGCTTGGCAACTTTTTTCTCACTGCTCTGCTTTGGTGCTGCATAAAGTATCTAGTTACAGCATTTGTAGCTGGTTGTATTTTTTTTTTGGGTGCCATAAGCCGTTGTTCATGTTTTTGTTTTTTTTTTTGATTTTGTTATAAGTTTTTTTTTTTGTTTTTTTTTTTTGTGCATTTGTTTCCTTTGCTCCAAATTATTAAATGCTGCTTGACCTCAGGCGTGTTTCAATTGCACTTTCGCGCTTTTGTTGTTGGCCACGAATCAGCATGTTTCGTGTATCTTTTAGCTACTTTATGTTTGCTTTAGCTGCAGGCGCTGAGTCTGGTTAATTTTGCAGTTTGGTTTTTTTTTTTTGGATTTTTTTTTCTCATTGCTTATTGTTGGCCGTTATTTAATAGCTCCTTATTGTTGGCCTAATAATCATGATGTTTTGCTGACGGTTATTATTGGTGCGGTAATAAAAGCCATTTAGAATGTTGCAGTTGGGCGCTTTTGAATTGTCAAAGTAGCGCAAAAGTATCTAGCTGTAGCTGTCAAATGTTGGCAAGCTTTTATGGCATGATTTTTGGTAAAGTATCTACATAGCTGTCAGTTGCATTAAGCAGCAAGAAATAATATATTTCAACTTTGCAATTTTATTGAAGTTTCACGTGTTTTCCCAGTTGTCATAATGTTTGTTGTTCTTGTTGTAATGCTTGTTGTGGTTTTATATTTACCTGCAATTACAGCTGCTTGTTTTAAATTGTTTCTTCCTTTTTTTTTTTTCTCTATGAGTCATAAAAGTTTTTTTGCACGTAACAGCAAGAATTGTTCATATATATTGCTTGATTTTTTTTTTTTTTTAACTTGAGCCGATTTGCTTTCTTCAGCATTTTTCTTGACAACTTTTGTTGCGTATCTTTATTGCTTAGTAACGTATTTAGGAAAATTCATTTATTATTTATGAAGCCCTCTTCAGCCTCATACCTCTTACTATAAATGTCACACTTTATGGCTTCTTTTGTTCAGCTGTTATAAAGCTTTTACTTAAGAACTTTTTTTTGTGTTAAAAAAAAATTCAAAGCAGTCATAAATGATTGTTTTCCAATAATTTTGTATCTTTTGCTGAGTAATTTGATATGCGCTCCACTCATTCTATCAGGCAGGTGTGAAAAATGCATGTGTGTCATTTTTTCAAGTTTTATTTTGATGTTTTATTCTCAGTTCCTTAAAAGTTTTTGTCTTTATGCTGAGCTTGACTTTCATATTAATTGCTTAAAAGTTGTTTTTAACCGAGTTTTTGCTCGTTTTGAGCACGTTCCCGCCTGAAATTTAAGTCGAATTCGTTGGCTTGTTTACTGAAGTTACATCGTTTTGATATTTAAGGCAGGACCGGCAATGCAGCTGGCATTGACCTAAATAAGCTGAACATTTTATTGTAGCATTTCTTAGGAGGTAGTTGGAAATGTTGGTAGCTCAAAAGAAATGAATATAAATCAAGCAATTACCGGGTAATTGAGTTGATGAAGCAACTTGGAAGATAAAACCAAAGGGAATTTAAATATTATTGTTTTTTTTCCATAGATTTTAGGTGTTACAGCTTTTCAGTAAAGTCTGACTTGGTTCCAAAATGGGTAGATAGATAACTGGGTGAGGAGCAATAAAGTGAAATATTTGTTTGATGTTCTCAGCATGGCGGAAAGCCGTAGAAACATGTGAATTAGAAACTGACAATTTTAGCTGTATGGCAATCCCATCCACTAACTCCACTATCACCCACTACAACTTTCAAATGCCAAATAGTGATGAATTTTCAAAAGCTATGCAGAAGTTGTTTTTATTAAAGAGGAAAGAAATTAAGAAAGGTTGAAGCCTGGCTGGGATTCGAACCCGGTACCTTTGAAGTGACAGTCAAGCGCACTTACACTCGACTATCGAGGCGAGACTATGCGTTCATAAACAATAAAAGCTTAAGTCTGATATATCAATGCTTTGAGAAATCTTACATCAAAATTTTTAATCGCCATACATGAAAGTTCTGTGAAAGCTTCATTGACTCTTGTGTCATAACTTTGGTTTGGTTCATGTTAGTAGCTTCAGATTTTGTCTTTATTTAAAGATATACTCAAGGAACATGGTGACATTAAGAGCTCTGTTCTGGCCAAAGTCGACTTGAGCAATTATTGCTTGTGAACACAGATATCTTTGTTTAAGAGCATTGCTGAGCATTCTGTTGCTAGCGGGCAAAGAGCATTTTCTGTTGCCATAAGAGATCAACATATGATAGCGAAAAAAGCTCTTTACTTGCGAGAGGCAGAATGCCCAAAAATGCTCAATAGGTTGAATTTGCTTTCAATACTTTATTGAGAGTGAGATACGAAGCTTTTTTCCCCAAAGAAGATTTAAAAACTTCCAGAGTTTTAAGATTGTTTTCTGGAAATAAATAAGTTGTTTTTCTATTTTTGCCATCGGACAATTTAACAGGTACAGCACAAAATTTATAACCATTAAAAATACCATTTTTTAAATTCGGTACTTTTTTATTTCACCTCTATAGAGGTTTAGAGACATAAAATGGTGTTTTTAAATACCGTTATCTATTTTCAAGCCTTCTTTACCAGAATCTTTAATCAGTATTTGACATTTTTTTACTTTAAAATTTAATACTAAACAAATCTTGTAAAAATTGAATTAAAAGCCACAAAATCTGTAAAAAATGTATATCTCTTAAGTTTTTGTGAAATTAATTCACTTTCAAATGCTAAAGGCGTTTAAAGTTCTTCGGTCCCATATACCTATAAATGTCTAAAGGACTCGATTATCACTTTGACTAAGATCTTCTCTATTTTTTCGAGCGAGTGACGAGCAAACTTGGATGCTTTTTTTTTAAACTTAAAGAGTCAGTTCCGAAAGTGCTCGTACATATTCATAAATAGACGAAAAAGACGGTTTGGAAAAATCCATAGAATATTGGAAAAATCCACGCAAAAATCATAAATCATAAGAATATTGATAGTTCTCAGCGTCTAAGGCGTAAGTAACAATTCATTACATTTGGATTAATGGGTTATTGACCCGATTTGGGCGGTTAAGTTTATAAATATTGCAACTTTAAAATACAATCGGAACGAAAGTACTGGAAACTACTATATTATTGGGTCTAGAGCAGTGGCGATCAACGCACGGTTCAAACAACAACAAAGAGAACTTTTCGAATGCACTTTACACTGAAACAAGAAGTTGTTAAATGCTCTCACAACATTTGGTGCAAGAAAATCTTGTCGAGTGTTGGATTTTCAATATTATCATTTCTTTTTTATTTTTATGTTTAAAAAACATTAAAAAACATTGAAAAAAGTTTATAGAGAAGAATAGAATGTATTAATATTTTTCCTGAAACATTGGAAAATATTTAAGTATATTTATAAATAAAATAGCAAGCGACTCCCATACCACATGAACGCTCAAAGCATAATGACTTCAAATTTAAAGCACAGCAGAAAAAACAAACTTTTACGCAGTGTACAATAGAGTGTCCCTTATTTTGCGATTTTTAGAAATGTCAAGGGGCTGAAAGGTTTTTTTATGCGTTTTTATATTCTAAGAACGAAACTAAAAAAAATTTTTTTTACGACAACGTTTACCCGTGCCAATCGGGCCCGAAAGTTTCGAAAAAATGCCCATATTAGACCATATTTGCACAAATTAAAAAAAAAATCTTTTCTCTGCTTTTTATAAATGTTTTACATTTTTTGGAACACATACATAAAAAATATGATATCTACAAAGTTTTTTTATGGTGGGCGTGGTTACCGCCCCTGCTGCGTCGAAATTTCTCCCGCAGCCTTTTCCCACTTTTTCATGAAATTAGTGCTATTTAGGTATTAATATCAACAATATATAAATACATTTTTATTATGCTAAAAGTATGATTACATTTCATTAAATTCACATTATGTACTTACAAAAATTAACAATAAATTAAAAAACTAGTATTTTAACCTGCGGCGGGCGCGCAACAAGCTAATACCTACAAGCAGTCTTATTGCGGCTTTTCAACCGAAATCATAGTTTTTTTTTTATAAATAAAATATATCAAAAACCAATAATGTATGCCCCCTGGAGGGTTAAATTATAATAAGAAATACAAATTAATTAAAAAAGACAGATTCTTATTTGGAGCTTTTATGCTATTCATTATTATCGGAATCCGTCAAGTCTGTATTTTTGTAGTTCTACTATACATCAAAGTCTGGTTTGAAGCTACTAATAGCATAAAAGCTCCAAATCAGGATCTGTCTTTTTTAAAAGATTTGGTCGCATACAAGACAATTAACAAAAAATTTCCATTGCTGCAAGTCAAAAATTTGGTCGGCATCTTTGGTACCTTGGCGAAGAACTTGTAGCACTCGCTTTTTTCGATGATGCAGTTTCTATTGAGAGAAAACGCAGTATGGTGACAGCATTGCAAGCTCAGAAGTTTCCATGTAATCATCCAATCGCAAACCCAAATTTTTTAAATGAATGGACAAAAAAGATTTAGATTGTTTTGCATCTTGTCGAACAACAAATCTATTTCGTAGGTTTAGTTTGACATGCAATTTTTTAAAATATGATTCTGACGAATGGGAAAAAGATGAAGAATACCAGAGAGTAAAAACTTATTTTAAAGATCTTTGTATTGTAAATGATGTTGCGGAGCGTGGGGTACAACTTGCTCAAGAATTTCTCGAGCTTACAAAATCAGAAGCGCAGCTACAAAACCTACTTTTGTGGCCCAAAATACTCAAAAATATACTCGAACTGTAAAAAAAAAAAAAAAAAAAAATACATGCTCTTAAGAAAAACTTATAATTAATTTGTATTTCTTATTAAAACTTAACCCTTCAGGGGGCATATATTTTTGGTTTTTAATATTTTTTATTTATAAAAAAAATTATGATTTCGGTTGAAAAGCCGCAATAAGACTGCTTGTAGGTATTAGCTTGTTGCGCGCCCGCCACAGGTTAAAATACTAGTTTTTTAATTTATTGTTAATTTTTGTAAGTACATAATGTGAATTTAATGAAATGTAATCATACTTTTAGCATAATAAAAATGTATTTATTTATTGTTGATATTAATACCTAAATTGCACTAATTTCATGAAAAAGTGGGAAAAGGCTGCGGGAGAAATTTCGACGCAGCAGGGGCGGTAACCACGCCCACCATGAAAAAACTTTGTAGATATCATATTTCTTATGTATGTGTTCCAAAAAATGTAAAAGATTTATAAAAAGCAGAGAAAAGATTTTTTTTTTTAATTTGTGCAAATATGGTCTAATATGGGCATTTTTTCGAAACTTTCGGGCCCGATTGGCACGGGTAAACGTTGTCGTAAAAAAAAAATTTTTTTAGTTTCGTTCTTAGAATATAAAAACGCATAAAAAAACCTTTCAGCCCCTTGACATTTCCAAAAATCGCAAAATAAGGGACACTCTAGTGTACAAGTACAGCGAGCCGATTGCTACTTCGTGTGCAAAAGCTCAACAACACGCAATGCGCGCGGGCTATGGGAAACCATGTAGTGAGCACCACTGGTCTAGAGACATTTATAACATAAAGCTACATTAAAGCTACATTAAAGCTCTGAAAGCTCTTTACTCCCTAGAGTAGATCTAAGCTCTATTTGGTGTTGTTGAAACTTAAAAGAATTGAGTACTTGAATATATTCAAAAATTATGGCTGCCCTTATGTAAAGAGAAAGGAAGAGTTCACTTTGATGCTTTGAGCCAAGGAATTAAGGTGTAATACCTATTCAGTCAAGTCTGTCTTGGTTCGAAATGGGGTGATATATTAGTGGGAAGGAAAGGACAATCAAGTGAAACATGTGTAGAATGTTCTAAGCGTGGTTGAATGTAGTAGAAACATTTGAATTTCAACCTGAGTCAAGTGTTATGCATTTACCCTGATCATATATTAAAACATATTGCAATAAATATATTATTATCCTGATATATTAAATATTGAAATTGAAAACAGGCTGTACTAACTTTCGTACGGCATGAAATAAAAACGAACCGCATCTTTATGTATTCCGAAAAGAGCAGTTTCGTTCGTGTGAGACACAATAAGCAATACACTTTTACATATCAAAGAATATTGTCGCTCGTTTCTTTCACGAACGAAAGTGCTCTTTTCGGAATACATAAAGATGATGTTAATAAAATTTAAAACTATATTTGAAACTCCCAGCATAAGCACAATAAAGACAATTATCTCAAGTTTTATGATTTTCTTAAGCAAGACAGAAATTTTGGTAGACAATTTTAGATTTTGTTTTAAAAGACTTTTTGCTAAAATGGGATGCAATGAATAATATGCAAATAAAGAACAATAGTTTTTAGTATCTTCAATCTTTCTTAGGACTTTTCTCCGAAATAAAATTTGACGTTAAGCAATATATTTAAAGATAACGAAGTGGTACAAGTGCAATTTTTAATAAAACGTAGTATTAAAATCGAATTTTTTTTTCTAAAGTGTAGCTCCAATAACATTTCAAAGAAAGCACCCTTTGATTAACTCTAAAATGGTAACACCCTTTTGATAGTGGAAAGATGGACATTTGTCGGAGTAAGGGAATATTAAATTGGAAAAAAGAAACGACAAGAGAGTAGAATCACTTTCTAGTTTGTTATTAATATTCTTAAACTTAAAGTACTTTTATTGGTCTGTGGGACCACATTCCTATATTGAAAGTCTATTTTTTGTCTAGAATCACAAAAAAATATGGAAGAATTTTGTATAGAATATATGAAAAAAATATCGGTGAGGGGCTAGAATCACTTTATAGTTTATTCTTAATATTCTTAACCTTTAAGTACTGTTGTTGGTCTGTGAGACCACATCCAAATAATTAAAGTCTAATGTTTGTCTATTTTATCGATTGAAAAATTAACTTAAATTAGTTAATCCTGACATGAAAAATTGTGTTTCTTTTTTTTATTTTAAAGCTAAATGACTAGTTTCAACTTTTGAAAACATATGTGGCTGAAAAAATAATTATGCTAAGTTTTTTTAAACAGCAAAATGATCATGGTCTCATAGACCAACAACAAACAGCCTTTACTTGATTTTTTTCACAACACGGTAAAAATGTTGCAAAATTTTTAAACGAACAAAAAATTAAAAAAAGAAATATAATTTTAAGAAAGATTAACCTTGGCATGCATCAAGGATAAAATTCTTTAATTTTTTAATATATGTTCAATACTTGCAAAAGAAAAAAATTTAACTCAAAAACTGAAACTCAAGAATTTATGGATTTCAAAACATAAGTTTATCAAAAAAAAAAAAAAAAAAAACACAAATGGAAAATAATAATAAATCGAAAATAATAAGAAATAAATATTAAAAATAATAAAAAAAAAAATGAAATTTCATAATTTTTTTTAATTTGTTTTTAAAATCTCAAAAGATGGGATAAGTCATGACAGACACTTTTTGTAACAGTTAATTTGGCGTGTCTAAAAAAATAAAAAACGGTGGGGAAAAATAGAAAGTAATAAAAGTACAAATAATTAAATATAATAAAATAATAATAAAAACAAAAAGAAAAAATTAAATTTCATCAAATTATATGAATCTTTTGCAATGATATTTCAAAGTATCAAGAAATGGGCTTAGGCATGATGAACAACTTTTTTTAACAGTAAAATTGGTGTGTCTAAAATAAAAATAAAAATATAAGAAAATTTTAAAAATTATAAAAATGTAAAGAAATAAAAATGATAAAATAAAAATAAAAAACAAAATAAAATTTCATTACATTTGATGACACATTGGTAGTGATATTTCAAAGTCTCATCTCATGAGATAAGGCATGATGACAACTTTTTTGTAACAGTAAATTCTGCGCTTCCAAAAAAACCGCTCTACTAAAAATACGAAGGTATTCTCACTGCACGCGATAGATAAATCGATGCATCTGCCACCAACTCTCGCAACAAAGTCGCACACAAAAAAAAAATCAATTGCAACCGCGCAGTTATGCATAAAAGTTTTACCGAGAATAAAGAAAAAAGCTTGCTGAGTAAAAAACTTACCGCTATTGATGGAGCAGCGATAGAGCGCCTCGCAGAAGGCCATCACGAGATGTTCGCCGTTGACAGGACTTTGCAGCGGGGTCTGTGTGGCGGAGGTGGTTGTATTCGGTGACTGACTCGATGAGCTGCTCGAACCATCTGATGATGAGCCGCTGGCGGAGGAGGCACCATCGTCGGGGCCACCCTCGGGCACATAGAAGGGCACAGCCATTGTTCGTATTGTTGTTGTTGTTTTTGTTGTGGTGGCACAAAGCGTTAGAGCAGGGAATGTGCTGAGACTGAGACTGCGGCGTCAGGGCGTTGGATGCAGTGAGTGACAAAAGGATGTAAGGAATAAATCACTGCAAACCAACACAAAACGCGGCGTTCAAGTTTTTTAAAAAAGTTTGGATAGAAATTCTTTTATTTATTAAAGTTTGCAGTTTATAGATAACTTTGTTTATAAGCACTTTACATTTCACAGCTGGTTTAAGATCAAAATAATTGGCAGTTTTTTGTTGTGGGCAGCGCAACTGTACTTAATAAATGCAGCAATATTTAGCAGAATTTGGCTTAGATACTGTTTGCATTTAATTGTTTAGATTTTCGTAGATTTTTTTGTTAGTTTTTATTAGATTTCAAAACATTTGCACTTATTCTACACACTTAATGCAGCTAGATACTTTTGTATCTCTTGCAGTTTTTAGGCAGTTTGGTGTATCTCGCACTTGTTATCTTGAACTTGTAGGTTTAAAGTTTTTTTTTCAAAGTCTTGTGTTTTAATTTTAAAAAATTTCTGAGTTAAATTTTTCGCGCTCTTTTTAGATTTTAAAAAAATCAGCAGTTTTCAAAATTTACACTTTTTTTCGCAAAAATTGCTTTAAATTCTTCAAGTTTTATTGAACTAAATAAACTTAACGAAAAACTTAATGTCGATTTGTGCAAAAGTTCGTTGTGAGTTTTATTTTTTGTTTTTTTATTGTTGTTTTTTTTTAAGAAGATGAGTTCGTTGCGTGCGCGTTGCAAACAAATTAAAGTGTTAAAGAAAAAAAAGTTCTAAAACTAACTATAAAGCACTTAAAACGTCGTCAACGACAAATTCACGTCTTACTCGCTTCGTAGCTCGCAATCAACTGCTGCGCACATGCAGCGGCCCAATCTAGGTGCCTCACACCGCCACCTCGCATGCAGCGAGCAAACAAGAACAAAACAAAAAAAAAACCAACAAAAACAACAACAACAATAACAACAACAGCAGCACAAGTGAGGCGAACCGTACAGCAAAAAGAAACGAATAAAACAGCTCCTACTCACAGGCAAGGCACAGCAAAAACAGCAACAACAACAACAACAATAACAACAAGTTCTAAGAGCAGTTCTACAGGCAGCAAAAACGGGAACAAAAACAAAAACCAGCAAAATCAATGAAAAGAAGAGCGCGCCTAAAACAAGAACAACAACAGCAGAAAACTGCATAGAGCCTACAGCGAGCTCCAACGAAGAGCAAACGAAGAGTAGACGACAAAAAAGTGCAACGCATCCAAAAGCAAAAACACAACAAAACGCAATGCTATAACAAAGCCAAACATGAAAAAACACAAAAATAAAAAAGAAAAACATAAAAAAACAAGCAAAAACAAATTTAAACACGCGAACGACAAAGCAAAACAAAAATGATTGGAGGTGCAGCTGTTGTTGTTGTGGGCAAGTGGGAAAGAGTAGAAAAGCAAAACAGAGCCAAAACCACTGAGAGCCAAACTGTAATTTAAGAGTATGAGTTCGCGGGCAACAACAAAAATAAAAACACAAACAAACACCAGAAGAGCGTCGCAGAAAAACCGGCCGAGAGAGAAAATAAGGCATTTTATGGAAGATGCATTAAAAAAAGGCATTTAGTAGGAAAGTAGTAAGAAAGTTTTTCAGAAGCTGAGATATTCTGAAGCAGTTGCGACAAGTTTCAATGTTGGGAAAGGCGGTGGCGGTAAGTTTGAATAGACTAATAGAAGAAAAACCGCGCATTCTTGATAAAAACACGAAGCCATTCGACAAACTAATGATGGGACTTTATGACAGTTGATAAAAGTAGATCATACATAGACCACATACTGTACTGCTGCTTCTGCTCCTGCAACACCCTGTACATTTAGGCACCATATCACTGCTGCAGCAAAATTACACCACATTTCATCATGTCACCGACAGCAAACCACGCAAATCGTATGACAAAAGACAAGCACGAAGCAGAAGAACAAAACAAAAAAGCAAACCAAAACAAATACGAAAAAAAACTATGCTAGCAACAACAGAATGAAAAAGAAAACAACAACAACATCAGCGTAAATAACGCTTTTCAAATTTCAAACGATTAATACCTATTTTGTTGCTGTACCTCGTACAAAAGCAAAAACAAAACAAAATAAAAAAGGTGTGGCATTCATGCGCCTCCATCAGCTAGTCAAGCCAGCAAGTGGAGTAAAACCAAAACAGCAACAATCACAAGCTAAAGTAGAAGTGAAGGAAAAAAAAAAAAAAAACTATAGCATATCGCAAGGAGCGCGCCTACCAATCAATATCAATAGACGCAGCATTAATATGCAGCGCATAAATGCAATAAAGTGGTTTTTAAGACGCACGCTTAGCGCAACGTAGCGTAGAAAGGGTTAAAGGCGGATAAGCAGGCGAGCGCGTAAGAGCAGCTTTTGTTGGTTTTTTTTTCGTTTTTTTTTCAAAGTGTCAGATAAATTATTAGCTTCCATTAAGTTTTATTACAGCTCATATGATGCATTTTTAAATAAATTGTTATAGGTTATTTCATGCTCATTTCACCTATCCTACCGGCCCCCCCTGCCCAATGTTATTAATGCGCCTGGCGTGAGCTAGTAGAAGTCAAGGGTTAAACTTATGCAATACTTCAGCTTTTTTTTGACGCTGTTGCATGCATGCATTTTCTTCTCTGCATTCAAACATTTGTTTGCATTTCTTGGTGTGAACATGTTGGAACATGTTCATTTTTAATAAAAGTTATGTTTATGATTCCCTTCATCCCATTCAATTAGTTTTTTTTTAATTTTTTTTTTGTTTGCTTTCATCTCAAACTCTTCATTAAATTCAACGTCCTTTAAGTGCCTTAAAACAAAAGGTTTGCTGCCATCATGCTTTTGTTGGGCAAAAGGTTTGGTTTGTTTTCGCAGTCCGCTTGGAGAACAAGTTTGAACATGTTTATTTGTGACGGTGTATTTCACAATATTATGAAATATCAAAGCATCGTATGATTTTTGTGCGATGAGCGCAGAACAAGTTGCTCAAGAAGTTTTAATCTTTTAAAAATTGAAGCTTGGAAAAATCATGTTTGGACATTTTTTGTCATGATTGGGGTTTTCGAAGTTTTTAATTTTTTTTATAATATCTTGTTCCATCAAGTTTTTATCAAAATTCTCGAACTTAGATTGACTAAAATCCATATATAAAGTACTGTCAGTGGGAATATAAGGAATTTACCAAAGTTGAGGCAAAAATTGGTGGTTAGGTAGGGACGCTTATATAAAAGAAAAATGTTCAAACATGGGGGTTTTACGCTCGAGCCAACATTGAAAGATTTAGAAAACCCGGTTTAGATATAACCCGGTAAGACATAAGAAAAATGTTCATATAAAAAGTAGTTAAGAATAAACTTTGAAACTTTTTATTCCCAAGGTTTTCTTGTAATACGCACAGAGATAGAGGCGAGAAAACAAACATTTTAAGGTTACAAATTAAAAAAAAAATTTTGTTCGGGAATTTTTTTCATAGAAGTAAAAAAGATATCGTTTTCAAATTTTTCACATATAGGATTTATTAACACTTAAAAAACACAAAAAAAAAAATTGACGGTGTACAAAATACCACCGGTCTAGAACATCTGATGAAAAATTTAATCCTTGTTTAAGTGGCTTTCGCCTGAACTAGGATAATTTTTTTTTTAATATTTTTTTTTCATAGAAGGAAAAAAGATATCGTTTATCCGAGAGGATAATTTTTTCCGCCGAAAAAAAAACAAAATGGCGGCCGATTTTGGAACCTTGAAAATTGACTTTTCAAATGGCCGTCATTTTGTTTTTTTTTTCGGCGGAAAAAATTATCCTAGTTCACGGATAAACGATATCTTTTTTCCTTCTATGAAAAGAAATTCCCGAAAAAATTTTTTTTTTAAATTTGTAACCTATATGCCCCCTTAATGAAATTTTTACTATATTTTTATATCTTTCCATTCTATCATTTCGCACAAATTTCAACCTAACGTATAGAAAAACGTATCCCACTAAGTTAAACACCTTTTTTCCGAAGATGAGTTCTTTCTCTCTTCACTCTAGTTTGTTAGATACAGGATGTTTAACATTTAACGTGTCTTTAAAGGCTTTTCCTATTTCATGATACTTTTGGTGTTATCGTTTCTACCAAAAAATGGTGCCTTTTCATTGCCCTCTTCTTTTTTCGTGTTTGATTATAAAATAACTGCAAACGCGTGAAAAAATCTGTTTTCGTTTCTTAAAATGTTACATTTATATAGGGCAAAAACGGCACATTTCTTGCCCTGCGAAACTTTATGAGAGGGGAATCTTGCTCTGAAAATCAGCTGATTGCTTTAAGCGAAAATATTATGAAATGCGTGTGTTAGACAAGGATAAATATATCATTCATAATTTGACACTTTATAATATTTTTAATAAAGCAAATATTTTGGACACAAATATATCAGCTGGTTGAGTAAGCAGGGCAGTGTTTTGTGTTCAAAACCTGCACTTTTTCAGGGTTGAGTGCAACACTTGAAAAATGTTGCACTGTGGTAGGGCAACATTTTGTAGTAAAAAGGAAAACACCATTAACTTAACATTTGACAAGGTTTCTTTTATAAGCCGCAAGGTGCGAGACTCGAGTCATAGCCAGTGTCGCCAGATGAAATTACCATAAAAATTCTCTTTTTCTCACACTTAATTCCCACAAATTACCACACTCGCTAAAATACCTCAAAATACCATAAAATACCTCAAATTACCATAAAATACCACAATACCTCAAATTACCACAAAAAACCACAAAATCCCTCAAATTTTCTTTTGAGGTATTTTGAGGTATTGTGGTATTTTGTGGTAATTTGAGGTTTTTCTTTTCCCAAGCGTGGTAAATATCTCACATGTGGTTTTTTTTTTCCCACGCGAGAGATTTTTACCACAAGATACCATGGGAGTTCCCATATCCCACAATCGTTGAAAAATACCATTAGTATTATTTATCGTGCTTTTCTGGCAACAGAGGTCATAGCTAAGCTTGCCATAATTTTTTGAAAACAAGTCCGGACACTTTTTTAGTTTTTTTTTTGTGGAGGGGGGGGGGGGGGGGGGGCGCGGGGTATGAGTAGATGACATCCACAATTTTGCTTCACTTGTACAATTCATGTTTTTTACGATAAGCTTGCAGCAAGAATTCTATCACTTAATTATGTAAAAAGCTGTTGATTTTTTCTTATCTTCTTTGATACTTTTGATGTACTAGTAGTATAGTATAGTATAGTAGTATAGATAGTCAAATTAGTAGTAGGAATATAAAACGATTAGGAAGTATGTAATTCATTTATATTTAACGAAATATTTAAAAATAAACAAGTTCTTTAAAAAATAATAAACTTAGAATGAATATAAGAACGAATGAATTTTGCACTAAATATGTATCAAATGTGGGGCTACTTAGTACAAAGTAGTACAAACACCTATAAAAACAAATCGCAACATTTCGCAAATCAAGAAGGGTCAAAACAAATTAATACTAACTGCAAACAACAATCGTAAATATAACAACGATATGATTAACAGTTCATTAAATTATTTTATTAGTTTCTTACACAGGGTGTTTCAGCTGCTTTCTTAAAGACCACTTTGTGTTCACACGAGAACTTTTTTCAAGGAAAGAGATATAATTATTTTTTCAATTTGTTGGGTCCAAGTCCGGACAAAGTCACAAGTCCGGACAAAGTCCGCACATGGTTGAAAAGTCCGGACAATCCGGACTAAATCCTGACGTATGGCAAGCCTAGTCATAGCAGACACAGAAAATTATTTCAGAGAGTATATATTGCTATGTGAAACGTGTTGAGGATATGAAAATTAGTCTCGTTTGGAGTAGGCATAAAAATAGTAGGTCCAGTTCTAGACGTGATACATGGTTTTTAGTAATTTGGCGTGACACATGGGGTCTTTCGTGTCCAACACGATTTTTAAGGATGGAAATGGGATAAAAAAATTTGAAAAATTATAAAAACATACTTTCTTGATATTAAAAGAGTTATATATTAAAATAAATTTATTGTATGAAATATAAAAATGATTAAATGTTGTTACTCGTATTTCGCTTCGTTTACAAAGCCTCGCTAAAAAATTCATAACTTTCGATATAAAAAAGTTAACACAAAAAATCCCACGGAATATTCAAATCAAAGCTTGATTTGAAACAAACAAAAAAAAAATTTGACAAAAAAAAGAAAACCTCCTCAGACGAACATTCACCATAGAAGTACAATGCCGAAGACTAAGAGATTCAAGAATTGAATCTGCCGATCTTGTTGTCATTATAACTCTAGCAGTACATATATGGAATAAATAAAAAATTTTTTAAGTACTTTTTACTTGCTTGCCGTGGCACATGGGATTTTTCGTGTTCAGGAAAAAAATTTCAGTAGCTCCGTATTACAACACAGTCAAAAGCAGACTGTTCAAATCCTGTCAGTAGGGCTCTGCAGTCCCAAACCTTTCTCCGCATAACTCCCAGCCTCATATACACACCCGTAAGAAAAGCTACAGCAAAAAAAAAAGCGTTTGAACATTAAAGACCCCAGGTGTCACTCGAAGCGTTAACTGTAATACCGACATAAATAACTCACATAAAAAGTTATTTCATGACTCAAGCGATTATTGGTTCTGGGCAGAGCATTTTTACCGTAAAACTTTAAGTATCGGAGATATGTCTATTCAAACTAGAAATGTACATGCTTTTTGCAAAAAATTACATTCGAACATAATTTCTCAAAAGGTTTTTCCGTGTAAAAGAAACTTTTGGAAAAAATATTTGCTTCAAAGTCGATAATTTCGAAATTATTTTTGTTTATGCTCTTCTTATAAGTCTAACAGGGAATGCGATACAATCAATTTAAGATGGAATTTAACAGAATTTTTAAATGTTAACGATATCTCTGTTCCTTCTGTGAAAAAAAAATTCCCGACAAACAATTTTTTTTAAAATTTGTAACCTATATTCCCCCTTAATGAAATTTTTACTATCTTTTTATATCTTTCCATTCTATCATTTCACATAAATTTCAACCTAACATAGAAAAACGTATCCCACTAAGTTAAACACCTTTTTTCCGAAGATGTGTTCTTTTTCTATTCACTCTAGTTTGTTAGATGTTGAAAGTTTTCCTCAAAATTACCGCATAGAATTCGATAGGTACTTATGTAATTTGAAAGGATTTTTTCATAATTTCGTATGCATCAAATGACAAAGATTTGTTAGAGAGATTGAAGTTTAAAAATTTATTGTTATTTTAGGAGGATACTACCAGCGCTTCTAAACTGTAATTTTTAATATAAAAATAAATCCATTGTAGCCCGACGTTGCAATTTTTTATTGACATCTTAATCTTGGGTTTTTAATACAGTTTTAATTATATTTTAACATTTTATCTGCATCTGCAGCAACACTGTAGGATTTAAGCTCGTTAAGAAAAAATTAAAATAATATTTAAGAAAATGTGTTTAAAAATAGAATGTAAGAATATAAAAAAACTTCATTAAAACCTCTGAAGATGTCAATAAAAATTGACGAAACGTCGAGTAAAAATTTAATTTTTATTTTTATATTAAAAATACCGATTAAAAAGCGATGGTCAGTATCCTCCTAAAATAACAACATTAACTATAAATTTGATCCAAAAATCATTAAAAATTCTGCTTGCAAGCCATGATAAAAATCAAACAGCTATGTGTCTGATTAACTTAAAATAAAATTAAATTTTTATTTATTTTTTTATTAATTTTATTTTATTTTATTTTTTTATTTTTTTGTGTTTGCCAATTGTTTTTATTTCGAAAATTTGTGTTTTCAAAATTTTAAATTTTTTTTAAAAATTCAAAACGTTGCCCTTTTTTTATTTTTTAGTTTTGATTTAAGACTAAACAGACTATCACAAAATTCGAAAGTTTGGACTATTAAGGAGGATAGTTTGAAATTGGAAAACAATTTTTTTAATCCTTTTGTAAAGACGTCTGAGGATCATAAATAACCGAATTTAGTAAATTTTAAACTGAAAAAAGGATCATATACATTTCATTATTTGGAAGTTTTTGAAGCTTAGAGTAAAATATGGGATCATGTTCAATATTCACATGTTCGTTACGTTACTTTGCTATTTTTAATGCATAAATATTACAAAATACAATTTTTTCCTTATGTCCTTAAATGTACTAAAAAGGTATTCTATAATCTTCTTACTTTCCTTCGCCATTTTCTCTTTCAGTTCAGCAACAGCAAATAATTATAAGAATGGCAACAATATTGCTTTTTGCAATAACAAAAACAACATTTTAACTTCCCTGTTGACATTTCTGGGTCAGCGACCTAAACACTTGATTATTGAACAGACGCGCATGCATGCAAAGATGGCAACAATATTAGCGACAATAACAACAGCACTAAAGACAAAAACAGCAACAACAACATCGGGAACTGTAACAGAAACAATAATAAAATTTATGTTAGAAGAACACAAATTGTAGTAAATTGTTTATTACACAATAGCAAAAACAAAAAACAAAAAAAACACAAAAAACAAAAAAAAAAAACAAAAGAAAAGCAACTACAAATAGAAAACGAAACGAAACAACAAAAACAATTCCAAAACAACAACAATTACGCACTTAAACAACAACAACCAAAGGCAAAATGCTAAAAATAAATGCAAAAAAACACAAAAAAATAACAAAAACGAAAATTAATAAAAAAACACTAAAATGGCAGCTGATCACATGTCATAACAAGCAACTCGTAGACGTAGTGCCGGGTTAAAATTTAGATTCGCGTGCCTTGAGAGCACGAGTTGCTGTAAAAATGTGCGAGATCGCACTCAAGTTGTGATGTAGTGAGAGGCAAATGTGCAAAAACAAAAAAAAACTATTAAAAAAAAAAAAAATTAAAAAATAAAAATGAGCCTTACATAAATGGAGAAAAGTTGAACGCACAATTGAACTAGATATTTCAATTGAAAGTATTAATAAAGCCAACAACGACAACAACAATAGCAAAAACACCAAATGCAGCAGCAGCAGCAGCAATAAAAGCAACAGCAACAATAATAATAAAATTTGTTGTTCATTATTAATTAAGCGAACGACGGACGGTTTAGTGAACATGAACGTGGAATGAACAGTTTATATTATTGTCTTTAAAAAATTGCAAAGGACAGAATGGGAAAGAGTCGCAGAGAGTATGTCATAAAAAGACAGGAAAACCTATATTTTAAAGGGAAAACTTAAGGAAGTTAAAAGATGTTTATAGAGGACGCTTTTGACGCCTTAAGATGAAGTTAAAATAGTTAAAGTGAAGGACATTGTGGAGACTTTAAATTCGATGCTTGATTCCTCGATATTCTGCTGACCTCACACGAGGTTATCTTCACGCTTACAACCTTTTCTTCGAACTTTGTGAGCATCTATACCTATGTAAACTATCTTGACCCTATTCAAAACATACTTACCACTGTTTTAAAAAGTTTCTACCAGTTCATCAATATAATGAGAAAATCTGATAATAATCCATCTACCCTGAAATTATCAAAAATCACCTCGGACTAACTTTGTGAGCATCTATACTTATGTAAGCTACTGTTTCAAAAAGTTTTTACCAGTTCATCCATTACCAATTCGAAAATCTGATAATAATCCCCTCGGATGACCTTGAAATAATCGAAAATCCTTTTGCAAATTTCTGCAGTCATCCATTTTCAGCAACAATTATGAACAGTTCTCTTGTTGAGTAATTCTCTATCTAAGATATTATCCCCAAATTTGACTTTTACAGATGTCATAGAAAAGTTAAAAAATTTAAAGGTCGGATACTCTCCTCTTCATGATGGGTAGACTGCTATTGTTTTGAAAAAAATTGCGAATACTTTGGCTCATCCTCTTCTATCTCTTTTATAGCTATCCATTTCCCAGTCTGTTTTCCCGTAGTTATGGAAGAATTCGTGCATAATAACTCTCCATAAAAAAGGCCTAGAAATTATATTTCAATTTTTAGACTTATAGTAAAACTGTCATTTGCCCAAAATTTCCGAAAGTGTTATCTACTATGTTTGTATATTATCTATAAAGTCTTGTCGTGAAGTATTATAGAGTATTATCTTTGGGTTTTCACTGTAAATCTATTTTTCTCCCCTAACATGCACGGCTTTCTCAAGGTAAGTTCGACTAGCAACAACCAAAATATGTTCGTCATACTCTATGTACTTTGGGAAAGTGGTTATGAAGTTGATGCAGTCTCTACGGACTTTAAAAAAAGTGGTTGATAAAGTTTCGCACGCATCATCCTTCAAAAGCTTTAAGTTCTTCTTGGTTTACAACCGCTGTTTATTGCTTGGATTAAATCTTAACTTGAAGATCGTCAATATGTAAATGTCATCTTTAACTTTTCTAAATTTGTGTTCCTTACGGTCCTCGATTCGTTTTTGGTCTTTTATTATTAGTTTTGACAATTACTGATGTAATGGTATCATCAATGACTTCTCATCAATCTATGCTGATGATATGTGAATCAACCGACAGATAGGTACCATTGCTGACTCTTACCGAAAAGACTTAAATCTGACTCTCAAGATGATTAAAATAGTCTTTCCATTTGATGCAAAAAAAAAACAAAATGTTCTGGAACCCAGCGTTAACATATTCAAGCTATCAAATATTCTCTGAAGAGACTACAACCGCCTTAAAAAACGTATTCTATAATGGGTTAGTCAGCTACCAGTTTTGGCGGCCGTGACCGAGTGCGTTAAGATGAGCGTGAACCATTCTATTCCAATTCAAGAACAGGTTCGAAGCCCAGCTGACACAAAAAGTTTTTCAATTGAAATTTATTTTTCTGATCGGACGTCAACTCTCTATAGACAATGGAAAATCTCAAAGAGTAAATAATGACATGTAAACTTCTTGAGAACATGTATATTAGCCGTTCGGAGTTGGCATTAAACTAGTAGGTCTCAGTTCTCAGTCAGTTGTGTACAAAACATTTAATAACACAATTTTATCATAAAAAGCTCGGTCAAAGTCCTTTCAAGGGCTGAAATAGCCAATTTGTTTTTGTTTTTAGGCCAGTTCCCTCAGTTATTTCCTGGCGGGACTTGGGTTTTATTTTTGGTCCCATTTCAATAATACTCATAACATAACTAGATCTAACTCACCATTTGGTTGTGTGAAACATTGGTCCATAGAATTCTCAAAACTAAAACGTTACCAAACCTCTCTACCTCACTTTTGTAAGGGCCAGACCCATCTCTATCTCACTTTTGTAAGACCTATCCTTGAATATGTTAGCCAGGTCCGGTCGCCCTTCTATTACTCCCAATGGATGCGTATCGAAGCCGAACGGCGGAGATTCATTCGTTTCGCTTTAAGTGGTCTCCCCGGTTCTGTCAGTCCCAATCTATCTCCTTATGCTTATCACTTGATGTCGATTAATATACAAACTCTTGAAAAAGTTTGTTGGGAAGTCTCCGATGTAATCTTTATTCGTCAACTTCTAGACGGAACCACTAGCTGTACTGTTCTACTCCAGCTGATATCCCTTAATACCAACCCACGAAACTTTAGGTCTATACCTCTCTTTCATCCTAACTTTCATCGTAACGACTATGGATGCGTTGAACCTATATCTAGAACGCATCGGGTGACCAATAATATTATCGCCAAATTCGATTTTGATTCACCAAATCTAATCTTTGAAATATCCTTCTTCGTTCCAACACTATTTCCTGACTCCATATTCTCTCAATACAATTAAGCTATGGGTTAAACAAACTTTAGATGAAAAATAAAATCTTTTGAAATAACAGAACATTTGCAAAAGTCACCAGGGTCCGTTACTGACCTAAAAGATGTTGTTCAAGCGGAACACCGTTATTCTATTAGTTATGCCATCATGTCTCTTTTTTGTACACACATCAATTTTCCGGTCATACATAGCTGATGTTCTTGTTGTTATTGTTGTTGGAAGTACAAATGTGCTGTCAGACATGCACTTTTAGTCTTCCCTAGATGGAGCGCCCGAACAGCATCGAAACACCTTCGCGGCAGGATAGTGAATTTTTAAAATCACTCGCATCAACACAGCTAGCGAAGATGCCTCTTTAACTTCCAAGCAACCAAAAAGGGGGAATACTACAGCAGTAACAAAAAAAAAAAAAAAAAAAAAAACAAAAACAACAACAACTCGCTGTATTACTTTGCAAACTCGCTGCAGTTGAAAACGAAATGTGCGACTTTGCGCAAAAGTTGCTGGACGACTTTCCAGCAAAAATAAGAACAGAAAAAGTAAGAAAAAAGAAAAGAAACTGATTCTAAAAATAAACCAAAGAAAAGAAATAAGTTTGTAAGTTGAAAAGATGGCAACCACAACTGACATGGAAGCGTTTCTATTGCATCATCGTGCGCTTCCTAGTGCCTGGCCTGGCCAGCCTAGATGCATCTGCAGTTGTCAGCGTGGATTATGAAACTTGAAGAAAGTACAGAGCAAAAATAAGCAATAAAAACAAAGAAGAAAACAGCAACTAAGAAGCAACATTGAAGCAGCCAAGAAGTCAGAAGTCGCTGTGGCTTTGCTCGTTTTTGCGGCCTATGTAGGAACCGCAGCGCATCTAGACAAGCGTCTTAAAAACATCTGGGCAGTATGGCGGCTTTCAGGGGCAACGAATGGCTTGTGCTGCTATTTAGTGTTGAGGTTGAGGTTGCAATAGCTATGGCGCATGCAGGGCAATATTATTTAGCTCAGGGTTGCACTGGAGCAAAGTTTACACGGAAAGCTTTTAAATAAATAAAGAAAAAGCATGAATTAAAATCATGCGAAACAGCTAAACTCTATCTTTTGTTTAGATAACAAAAAATAAAGAAATTTAAAAAAAAATAGATGGCAACCCTGTTTTCATTTGCCCTGCAAGTCGTTCTAGTCCTCACAGGTCGTACAGGCTCTATTTTATGGCACAAACTGTGCACAAACGAAGTACAGTAGCGGTTATGCAGAGGGCGCACTCTAACACGCAAGCACACAGATGCAAACACAACACACACACACACACACATTGAACAATTATGCTTTCAACTAGGTCGCTGACCTATCAAGTGATTTCAGCAGCAGCAGCAGCATCAACCACAGTACCAGGGCAACAGCAACAGGAAAAAAAACGCATCATGCTGCCAGCAGCATGCTGCATAACGTGACTGTCGAGTGGGGTTAAATTGTGCTCATGCTTGTTTATGTTGTTGTTGTTGTTGCTGCTGTTGTTGCTGCTACTGTCGCTGTTGCCAACTCGTAAGCCTACAAAAAACGCGCTGTTCTAGGTGTCGAAGGCGTTGTTGATGCAAAAGCATTACAGCTTTTTTGGGGGTAAAAATGTTGCTAGCTGCACTTGCTGCACATAACAACAGCTGTTGCTCTGAAAAACTAAGGCAGCGTAACTTAGCCTTACTTTAGCTACAACATGCCAGCTACTAGCTACTATTTGTTTTTGTTTTAGATTTCATCAAACAATGCTGGTCACTAGTCGTTCGTTGGCATTGTACAGAATGTTTTTCTACTACAGCTACAGCGGCTTCTGTAGCTGCAGCGCATCGCTTTGGTCCTCTCATCATCTTTGAGGTTAAACTTAATAGAGTGTAGCAATTAAATTGCGAAAGTGTAGCATTGCTGGCAAATTGCTAACTGGCGGCATCCACACTGCTAGCGAGCGCACCGAGCGTGGCGACCTACTGACTGCTGCATAGTTAAAAAATAGGCTCCAATCCACCCAGCACAACTCAGAAAGAAATTGAGTAGAGCTGGTGTTGTTTTTTTTTTTTTTTGCAAGACTTCTAAAGTCTTCGGAAGGCCATGTAATGCGAGCATGAAAGTAATGCATCCAAAGAAAGTGATTTTGAGAACCCATTTAAGAAGTTAGGCATATATAGTAAAAATATTGTGCTTGAACTTCTGGAAATTAAATAATAAAATTTCAAAACTGGAGATTATTTAATACAAATATTTTAAGTTTGGGAATACTTTTAAATTTGAATCTCTACATTAATCTCTTTGAGGTTATTAGGATTGTATCGAAATGAAATGCACTAAAAAATTTTAAATTATAGCGAAGCAGGGATATTTTATATCATTAAGGAATGTACTGAAAAGAAACTACACACCAGAGAACAACTTGAGTGCATTCAAATGGCATATTGAATGTCTCGTCAGTATACGAGCTACGAATGTGCCTTCTGCATTAAAATGAATGCGCGAATACATACACCAGTCGCTGTGGAACGAATGGCATAGAGTACGAGCGCTTGCAATTACAAATGCCTACGAATCAAGAATACCCAACGAAGCAAGACATACGCAACATTCACAAAAAGCAATGAAAATGCATGCTTTTATGTACATTCCTACCAAGGAAAGGAATTTTTTTATTTTATTCTAAATACACCGTTCAACAATTGTCCAAAAAAAACCTCTTGGGGTTTTACGAATTCGTTTAATATTTTTTAAGTAGATGTAACCGAATATGAAGTCAGTTTTTTTGAATATGAAGTCAGTCACACTAGGTTTTCATACTACCAGGGATGGCCGGAGAGGGTTAATATGTATGACCCTATATCCTCCGACCGCTCATAAAGGGGGCTCCCATACAAATTTAATGATTTTTGTATATTTATTCCCTTCACTTGAACAGGGGGGCTTTAAGAGAGGGCCAGAGACGGTAAACATGTATGATCATTGCCCATTACTTTTGCAAAAGGAACATTTTTTTCTTGGGGACCTATCCCCTCCGATCACTCCTTACGGAGGTTCCCACACAAATTTTATAATTTTATGAAAAATTTTTGCAGCAGTAGACACTCGAGTTTTAAACGAAGCATGCGAATGTTTGCATTGTCTGGATGTTACTTTTGTATCTATTCGCAATCGTGACAAACCGTGCTTCGCCCCAATCGTTGCTTACGAACTCGAGTGGTATGCATGCATTCATTTTTGTGTGCGATTGTGGCTGACGAAGAATGTTATTCGAGTGGCAAAAAATGACGAATGATCTCATGTAGATCTCTGCTACACACATAGTTGGGCTTGTAATGTAATGGTTTGACTTTCTTTTCATTTCAAAATATTTTTTTTTATAACCTACAAAAAGAAATATTTTTCCATTAATTTTTCATTTAAACTTAAAAAAAGAAATTTATTCTATTCATTTAGACCAAATTTTGGATTTAATATAATTTTCTTTTTATAATTTTTGCCTTGAGTCATTCTTTTTTAAATACTTCGATGTCCTTAGATCCTTGCTTAAGAGCCTTGGGTAGTTTTTCGAAAAAAAATACACTTTTTAAAAAATATTTTTATGATGTATTTTATTTTAGACCAGAATTTTCTTAAAATTATTAAAGTATTACTATTCAAGATCTATCCCAGATATTATGTTCCAAAAAATTTCGTTGATAAGGTAGAAAACTGCAATGCCGCGAAGGGCCTTAAATTTGTGGTGAGCAAAAATCTGAAGACTCGTTCATTTAAATAAATTTGAAACCCACCTAACTCTACAGAACTTCCATCGATAAAGAGGTGTTGGGCTATAGTCAAACGGAACTTAAGGGCCTCCGAAAGTTTTCGAAAAAAAAGACAGTTTTTAAAAAAAATTTTTGAAGCTGTATTGTATTTTATTCCGAAATTTTTTACCATTATTAATAAAAAAAATTTCGGTTTAGTAAAGTGTTCTTGGGCGTAAAATAAAATGCAGCTTCAAACAATTTTTTTAAAATGTGTCTTTTTTTCGAAAAACCCCCGGACGCCTTAAGTTCCGTTTGACAATAGGTCAATACCTCTCTACCGATGGAAGTTCTGTAGCGTTAGATGAGTTCTCCACTTTTGCAACATAATTGATGTTGTTTGCTTTGAGAAAATCCAACATTGAGCGGGCGTAATGTGCAATGGCAAAATCGGATCATAAAATTGTTGACACATTGCGTTTTTTATAAAATGGTATAAGGCTACAATCAAGACACTTCTTTTTGTAAATTTCGGCAGATATAGTGCCATTTATGGAGAATGAAGTGGTTCTTAGGCCGCAAGAACCTGCCAGATGAGAACTTTTGCTCCAAATTTTTCTATTCCAATTGTTGAAATTGACTGGTTAGCAGTACCACCAGTTCTGTTTTGTGTAAAATTGGGGACCTGGTAATGATTCATTCTATTTTCTGGTCCATTTTTAAGTACGTTTCATCGTCCATAACAATGCACTGCACATTATCCTTGTTTTTCACAATTTCACTTGTCTTTAACTTTTTTTGGTACTTTAGGTTTTTGTTGGTTTTTAAGGTTATGCTTTTTTCACACTCTTTGGATCAAGGTGACACTAGTTCTAACTTTTTTTTTTGCCAAATCTCGCACAAACATTGATTCCATTTTTTGGCATATCTTTTGAGAGTACAGGTGCCTCCAAACATAATTATAATATTTTTGACACTATGCATACTAACTTTATATCTTTTGGAAGGCTTTCTATAAGAAATTTATTTTTCAGTGCAGTTCGTCTACCTGGGATCGAACATAACCTC
The DNA here is from genome assembly GCA_943735915.1 of Pherbina coryleti. NCBI lineage: Eukaryota > Metazoa > Arthropoda > Insecta > Diptera > Sciomyzidae > Pherbina > Pherbina coryleti. The sequence goes on from OX030952.1 coordinate 6,408,199, forward strand.
TTTCAACGATGTCAGCATTGAGATAAAACGAAGGATAACTATAGCCAACAGAAGATACTTTGGGTTGAGTAGGCAATGGAGAAGCAGAGCCCTTTCTCGACGAACAAAATTCACGCTCTATAAGTCACTTATCTTGCCCGTCCTATTATATGCACCACAAATCTGCATAAGGGAGCCTTTGAGAGAAAGATCATTTGTAACATCTTTGGTCTAATCTGTCTACGCTTACATCGACATAGTTAAGCGCTTTGAAATCGAGCGGCTCCGTTTGGCTAGGTCATGCTGAGAAAAAGGAAAACGATGCTCCAGTGAAATAAATATTCGATTCGGTGCCCGGTGGCGGTCAATGCAGAAGAGAACGCCCATAACTTCGTGTGAAAAATCAAGTGTTGGATAACCTGACGACACTGACGATGGCCCGGGCCCCATATATAGTAAAGAAAGGATAATCTGATATACCACCGGTAATTGCTAAAGCCGGAATTTCTGAGAGACCAATATTAATCCTCTCATGCCCAAAGTTGTCTATAGGCAGAGTGGCCTAACCCCTTAAGACTAAATATTATCTTCAGTATTAACTTAATTCGTAAAGTTATAATTCACTTTCTGACTTCCACAAGCCCAAAGTCCAGATATGTACTGGAGCTGTTTTTGCCCAATAACTCTTCTAACAACAAGTCTTATTCTTCGCCCAATGCCTGCAGTACAAAAAAATAGATGCTGACCTCTACTCATGCTCGAACTTGCCTATTTTCACAATAATTGCAGCTAAAATCTTACAATCAAGCACATTTGAACTGATTAATTATGAAGTTTCCATGTAAATGGCGATAAACAAACTCCCAACCATCGATGATGATGATGACTGCTGGGTATTGAGTTCTTTTTTTTAAATTGTGCGCTCTATTCAGGGAAAATTGCAACTCACACTCCACACCGACTACTTACAACATCCATCCTTAGCTGAAATACGCCAACACATACTTTCGTGCCCAGATTTCTTTAGACCGCGTAACGACGAAACAAGAAGATTTCTTTCCACATTTTGTACTAATTTCCCGCTGGCAATCAGGCTGTTGTTGCTGCTGTTTCTGCTGCTGCTACCATTGCTACTTCAAGCAGCATATATTGTGGTAGGCCTGCGTATGGCAAACACCCTCTGACCTCCCACCATATTGATAAGTTAGCAGTTTGTTGCTGCATGCAACATGCAGTTTTTAATTGAGCAGCATCGAAGCAACAACATACACTCTTGTAGAATATATAAAATAATGCCCCAACTTCTGGTGCTCTGACTAAGGCCTGAGTTCTGTCTGTCAGTTCCAGACCAGCTTTGGCATTTGGAGCTACAATTGTTGCACTCAGATTTATCATTGCGCTGTTGTATGTATGCGCGTGTGTATGTGAGCAATTTGCATCTAGATAGCATTTCTTTTGCTGCAGTTGCTCAAACTTGGGATGGTTTTCCTCATCGTCGAGTGCTGTATTAATATGTTCTGCTGCAGCTTCTTCATCATCATTAACAACAACATTGAAATTATTTATACGCGTGGCAATCCTATATTTAGTACACGCCGTAGCACATGGATGCCATGGTTGAGTGCCTGCCTGCCTGCCTGCTTGCTTGCTTGCCTTGAATTGCACTGCGTGGTGGCATAGAGCAGCCTTATGGAGTGTCGCGCTAAAGTTCTACTAGAAGAACACGCGCCACAAATTAGAATCGAACTCATGTTGGATTTGAAGATAATACGCCGAAGATGAAGGATAATGGTGCAAACATGATGGGTATTAATTGCAATTGCAAGTTGTTGGCAGTTGGAGTTGGATTTGGTTTTGAAAAGGAGTAGAGTAGAAGACACACCAAGTGTTGGTGGGAGTGATAGGATTAAGATACAGTTGGTACGAGGCAAGGCAGTTTTGTCACATATATACAGAAAGTGCCCAAGGTAGTTGTTCATTTGGCTCGATTGGCACAATTGACATTTTCGAAAACATCCGTTCGGTCCGCTTGTTTTGTACAAAGCTTTTGTTAAAAGAGCTTTTTGGCTCATACATATATTCACTTTGTGGACACGATGGATAAAAATTAAAGGTTATACAGATTATGATTAAATATCGTTTTGAGATTAGATTGAGATTGAGATTGAGATTGAGATTGAGATTGAGATTGAGATTGAGATTGAGATTGAGATTGAGATTGAGATTGAGATTGAGATTGAGATTGAGACTGAGATTGAAATTGAAATTGAGATTAAGATTGAAATTGGGATTAAAATTAACATTGACATGGACATTGCAATTGAAATTGGAATTTAAATTGAAATTAAAATCGAAATCAAAATTGAATTTGAAATTGAAATTAATGTTGGAATTGAAATTGAAATCGAAATTGAAATAAAAATAGAAATTGAAATTAAAATTGAAATTGAAATCGAAATCGAAATCGAAATTGAAATTGAAATTGAAATTGAAATTGAAAATGATATTGAAATTGAAATTGAAATTGAAATTGAAATGGAAATGGAAATGGAAATTGAAATTGATATTGATATTGACATTGAAATTGGCATTGGAATTGCCATCGAAATTGAAATTGGAATTTTAGATGAAATTGAAATTGAAATTGAAATTAAATTGAAATTGAAATAGAAATTAAAATTAAAGTTGAAATTGAAATTTAAATTTGAAATTGAATTTGAAATTGAAATTGAAATTGAAATTGAAATTGAAATTGAAATTGAAATTGAAACTGAAATTGAAATGAAAATAAAATTCAAATTGATTGAAATTAAATTGAAATTGAAATGAAATCATAAATAAAATTAATTGCAATTAAATAGAAATTGATATTGAAACTTGAAATTGAAATTGAAATGAAATTAAAATTAAAATTGATTGAAATGAAATTGAAATTAAAATTGAAATTGAAATTGAAATTGAAATTGAATATGAAATTGAAATTGAAACTGAAATTGAAATGAAATTAATATTAAAATTGATTGAAATGAAATTGAAATTGAAATTGAAACTGAAATGGAAATGGAAATGGAAATGAAAATGGAAATGGAAATTGAAATGGAAATCGAAATGGAAATTGAAATTGATATTGATATTGACATTGAAATTGGCATTGAAATTGAAATTGAAATGGAAATGGAAATTGAAATTGAAATTGAAATTGAAATTGAAACTGAAACTGAAATTGAAATTGAAATGAAATTAAAATTAAAATTGATTGAAATGAAATTGAAATTAAAATTTAAATAGAAATCGAAATTGAAATTGAAATTGAAAGTGAAATTGAAATTGAAATTGAAATGAAAATAAAATTCAAATTGATTGAAATTAAATTGAAATTGAAATGAAATCATAAATAAAATTAATTGCAATTAAATAGAAATTGATATTGAAACTTGAAATTGAAATTGAAATGAAATTAAAATTAAAATTGATTGAAATGAAATTGAAATTAAAATTGAAATTGAAATTGAAATTGAAATTGAAATTGAATATGAAATGAAAATTGAAACTGAAATTGAAATGAAATTAATATTAAAATTGATTGAATTGAAATTGAAATTGAAAGTGAAATTGAAAATGAAATTAAAATTGAAATTGAAATTGAAATTGAAATTGAAATTGAAATTGAAACTGAAACTGAAATTGAAATTGAAATTGAAATTGAAATTGAAATGATATTAAAATTAAAATTGATTGAAATGAAATTGAAATTGAAATTAAAATTGAAATTGAAATCGAAATTGAAATTGAAATTGAAATTGAGATTGAGATTAGGATTCAGATTGAGCTTGACAGCGAGATAAAAATCGAAGTTGTGACTGAGATTGAGAATAATACTAAGATTGTGACTGAGAGTGAGGATGATATCGAGATGTAGATTAATAAAAGCTAAGAGAGGAAAAAAGGATTTTGAATTAATATCCGTCATAATATTCTGCAGCTTTTCTCAATCTAAATTTTTTTTTAGCATCTGATTTAAACAGTTTCAGAGTTATTCATTAAAGTCATCTTTCACATATCCTTACCCCAACGTTCTTACCTCTTTTAACTCCTTTTTATTTTATGGAAAAAAACCAATGCTCCAAATTATGGTCCTTTTTGCACTCATCCAGCAATCTACCCATCGACCCAAAAACCAAAAAAAACAAAAAGAAATCCAATGAGCGAGTCCAACCATTATTTAAAATTCAAAAGCTCAAGCATATAATTTTGTTTGACGCGTCCAAAATGATAAATGCAATCATTATCTACAGACTTTTTTAAGAGTCCTCCATAAGGTGTATTCTTTGTTGTGCTATTCTCCTTCGGTGTTGTGCTGTACTATGATGTACTGTCGCAGCAACAGGCTGCGTTCGTGCTGATCGTGCAACTTGCCAAATGTTTATGCTGCGCTAATAATCTGTTCCAACTTCGACGCTTGCGTGAACTGCGTGGTTCTGGCTCATCAACAGCGAGGCGCTGCTGATATGCCTCAGAGTCTTTCCAGTAGCTGCAGCTACAGTTTAGAACCTTTTTTCAGTAAATTTGTATTTTTTTAACAAAGCAACAGGAGGGGGTTCCTAAAGAAAAATACAACATTTACGGGTTTCATATATATATATATTTTTTTTTTGTGTTGGTTGTTCTTTTATTGTGTCTGTTTCTCATTTTTTTTTTTTGCGTTCTAATCCGTAACACTTGCGTTTTATGAGGTTCTTTAAACAGCGTTCGTGGCTTGAGTGGATTTCTTTGAGGTCTTTAGTGGGCTTTGCTTGCTTTCTTCAGATTTAAACGATTCTTTTTTTGAATTTTTTTTTTCTGTTTCATTGTTGTTGTGCTCTATTTTGCTCTGAAGTTTGAGCTTCAAGTTGGGTTGAAGAAGTTGAAGCAGGCTTCGTCCCGCGCAAGAGAGACAGACCAACAGTCAAAGACTTGTTCAAAGTTGTTGTTTTTTTTTTTATTTCTGGTGGTGTTGCTTATCGGTCTTGTAGAAACGCGTGTATGGCATACATGCATGTATCTTTTACTATAGCCTCAACATAATAACAAAAAAACCAATTTTTTTTTATTATTTTTTTCTTAAATCATAGCAACAACAAGCCTGGCAATAAGAAACCCAGCTACCTGTCTTACACCGAATGAGTTTTGAAGTTTTTGTGCTCTTTTTTTTATTTGTGAGTATTTTATGAGTCTTTCTTTTATTCTTGCTTTGTTTAAATTGTATTTTTGTTGTATTTATTTTAAGGTTATGCGTTTGTTGCATTTTTTTTTTAAATGCACGCTCAGGGAAAAAACCCTTAAGGCTACATTTAACATGACAGGCTGTGTTGTTGTTGTTATTTTTATTACTGTCTCTGATTATGTATATGTTGGCATATATTGTATGTTGGAGACTATAACGTATGCTGTCTGATCGAAAGACGTGCTACTCATGCTTATACAGGGTATTATCTTCATCATCATTATTATTATTATTGCTGTTGTTGTTGTTGTTGTTGTTGTTGTTGTTGTTGAAGTAGAAGTTTTTCTTGTTGTTCTTGCTCTTTATCATATTTTGGCAGCCCGAAGTTATAATCAGCGTTTCACCGCTTTACTCTCCTGCCGTTAAGATCCATTCTTACGGGTGTCGCGTTTTCTCCCGATTCTAAAATATAGCTGCTTGGTTTTTTTGTTTCTTATTTTATTTATTTTCACTTTATTTTGATTATCGTGCAAATGCGTTGCTGTCGACGAAGTATAAGAAGGGTAAAAAAACTCAAAAGATTAATTATGCCCACTTTTCTGGCCAAGCGATAGTTTATGTATTGGTTTCGATGGATTCGACAGCGACGACTTTAAGGTGTAGCTATAGGGAGACGAAAGAAGAAGCAGTCATACACTGATTTTTTTGTGGTCTTAAATAAGACCTGATATTATAACAAGAGCTTTCTGGAATAATAATGCTTTTCAAATGAATTTATTTTATCTAACTTATAGCCCAAAATAAAATTATAGCCCAAAAAAACAAAATAATAGCAAACAAGTAATATTCAATTTCAATTCCAATTTCAATTTCAATTTCAATTTCAATTTCAATTTCAATTTCAATTTCAATTCAAATTTCAATTTCAATTTCAATTTCAATTTCAATTTCAATTTCAATATCAATTTCATTTTCATTTTCATTTTCATTTTCATTTTCAATTTCAATATCAATTCAAATTTCAATTTCATTTTCAATTTCAATTTGAATTCCAATTTCAATTTCAGTTTCAATTTCAATTTTGATTTCAATTTTAATTTCAATTTCAATTTCAATTTCAATTCAAATTTCAATTTCATTTTCATTTTCAATTTCAATTTCAATTTCAATTACAATATTAATTTCATTTTTATTTTCATTTTCATTTTCATTTTCAATTTCAATATCAATTCAAATTTCAATTTAATTTTCGATTTAAATTTGAATTTCGATTTTAATTTCAAATTCAAATTCCATTCCAATTTGAATTTCAATTTCAGTATCAATTTCAATTTCAATTTCAATTTCAATGTCAATTTTAATTTCAATTTCCATTTCAATTTCGATTTTTATTTCAATTTCAACTTCATTTTAAGTTTAAATTTCAACTTCAATTTCCATTTAAGCTTAAATTTCAATTTTAATTTCAATTTAAATTTAAATTTCAATTTCAATTTCAATTTCATTTTCAACTTCAATTTCAATTTCAATTTCAATTTCAATTCAAATTTCAATTTCATTTTCAATTTCAATTTCTATTTCAATTTCAATTTCAATTTCAATTTCAATTTCAATTTCAATTTCAATATTAATTTAATTTTCATTTTCATTTTCAATTTCAATATCAATTCAAATTTCAATTTAATTTTCAATTTCAATTTGAATTTGAATTTCAATTTCAATTTCAGTTTCAATTTTAATTTCAATTTAAATTTCGATTTCAATTTCAATTTCAATTTCAATTTCAATTTTAATTTCAAATTCAAATTCAATTCAAATTTGAATTTCAATTTCAGTATCAATTTCAATTTCAATTTCAATGTCAATTTTAATTTCAATTTCCATTTCAATTTCGATTTTAATTTCAATTTCAACTTAATTTTTAGTTTAAATTTCAACTTCAACTTCCATTTTAGCTTAAATTTCAATTTTAATTTCAATTTCAATTTAAATTTCAATTTCAATTTAATTTTCAACTTCAATTTCAATTTCAATTTAAATTTAAATTTAAATTTAAATTTAAATTTCAATTTCAATTTCAATTTCGATTTTAATTTCAAATTCAAATTCAATTCCAATTTGAATTTCAATTTCTGTATCAATTTCCATTTCAATTTCAATGTAAATTTTAATTTCAATTTCCATTTCCATTTCAATTTCGATTTTAATTTCAATTTCAACTTAATTTTAAGTTTAAATTTCAACTTCAATTTCCATTTAAGCTTAAATTTCAATTTTAATTTCAATTTCAATTTAAATTTCAATTTCAATTTCAATTTCAATTTAATTTTCAACTTCAATTTCAATTTCAATTTCAATTTCAATTTCAATTTAAATTTAAATTTCAATTTTAATTTTTCTTTCAATTTCAATTTCATTTTCAATATTAATTTAATTTCAATTTTAATCTAAATCACAGTCACAATCTTAATCTCAATCTCAATCTCAATATCCATCTCAATCTCAATCTCAATCTCATTCTCAATCTCAATCTCAATATTAATCTCAATTTCAATCTCAATCTCAATCTCAATCTTAATCGAAATCGAAATCTTTATCTCCATCCAACTATCTCAATAGCAGTCTCCAATCTAGATTTAGCTTAATCGTTTTATTTTTTCAGTCGTATCGACGAAAATCAATATATGAGCCATAGCTTTTTTAACGAAAGTTTTGTATAAAATATGTAGTTACAACAGATATTTTCGAAATTGAACCATATGAGTGAATTGTGCCAATCAAGTGAAAGGAGCATACTCTACAAAACTGTCTTTAAATTTTCCGTTCCTAAAATGAAATACTCTGATGCATTGTACCAACGGCATCTCAATCACTTCTACCAACACTTGGTGTTTCTTTTACTCTACTCTTTTGTTATATCTCTCATACGTAAAAGGACATTTTTTAACCTCTTATTTTTACCGAAGTTTTTATACAAATATTCAATATTCTAAAGATTTGTTCTAAAATTTGAATGGTACATAAATTTTAATTTTTCCGGTCCTAAAATAGTTGGATCAATAAATAGTTTCTAAGGAATTTTATTTATTTAGGAATTTTTAAAAATTTCAGTGCTATACTGTAATTTCAGCTTAGAACTCTAGAGTTAAGATACTTCATATAAAAAAGTTATTTATTTTTTTTCAATCAAATGTGCAGGCTAGAATAACACGCTAATTTTTTCCTCTTCCCATTTAAACATAGCTTGTATCAACATCTTGGGAATTCTTTTAATATCCACAATACTAAAATAGTTTGACATACATATTTCAGATTATATCCCAGAACATTAAAAGTGTAAATATTTTGTTTAGGTATTACGCGTTTTGAACATAAAAATTACAAGCATCAGCAAGAAAAAAACATTATGATAATATATTGCATTTATATATTTGTGTTTCAACAGCACGTTTATCTCACTAATATAGGTAAAATAAATAAATTACGATCGATAAAAAAGTACAAAATGTGAAAAAAACTAAGCAAAATAATATATGTACTGCCACTGCAGCACGCTCTTAAAGAGTTTGGGAACGTATGTTATGAGTTCTGATCGAACAACGTATCTCAAGACAGTCAATTGAAAAAAAAAAGAGTTGAATTGTTTTGATGATCGTGTATTATGTAAAAATGTTGTATATTGGCTTTAAAAAAAAAATAAAAATTTTTATGTTCGAAACGAGCATTTTTTTTTGCTCATGTGACAGTGGAGGGATCATTAAGACTTTTATACAGTGACTATTCAAAAATCCGAAATATTCAAATTGCGAAACGAAATCACACAATAACGAAATGTACAAGTATGTTAGACAGGTGTTGAACTAAACATTATATTTTCATAATTAGAGGAGAATAAACAAGTAAGTTAATAAGATAGACTTAGAACATCGAAAATTTGAACCTATTACATTTCTATAATATCTATATCTGTCAAATTTCGAAAAGAGAAATAATTTGGAAAAAAAGGTCAAACATGTATTTCATAATCGCTTATATCTTGTCGCATAATTCAAATATTTATTTTTGCTTCAGTTTTAACTCTTCTGTTATAACTCTTAATTTATCGGTTGATGTTATGAAATTTTATATTTCGGATAGATGAGTTCATTTTTAAGAAAATATATTAAAAAAATAGTACTTATGGAAATGAATATTTCAGTTATTTAATGTTAAACGTTTTATGAAAGTTAAATATACGCTGAAATATTACTTTTTAAAAAACCCTGTTAGTTTCAAAAAGTATAAAAAAGATACATTTAATTAAAAAAAAAAATATTAGGAAATTACATAAAGAACTTCCAACAGTCTTAAAAAAATAATAAACAAAAAGTTCAGCATTCATATCATAAAAAGCGGCAAACCTTTTCTAATTTCAAATGGAAAATCTGACTGTATGGCTACATTTTTCTCAGTAATATCCAAAAATCATGACTCAATAGGTGAGTTTTCAAAATTTTTTAATACAATTTTTAAAATTATTATTGTAATTTAATATGTATGCTTTAAAGTTTGAATTAGATAATGCTCTCATGATATTAAAAAAAAAAAATTAAAGAAAATTATTTTATATACATATATAATTGAAACAGATCTTTTTCATAATAATAATGGTATCAACAAGAGGTATAAGATTTGTTTTTTAATTATACAATGAAGTATTTGAATTTCTTTTCAGTTTTATTAGATTATAGAGAATACACTTGGAGATAATGTATGAAACTCAATATTTCTCAAATAGCTACCTTGGGTTAGCTTGCAGACCTTGATCTTTTATTAAACATTTTCAATAACTTTTCCGCATAATTGGGGATCAATATTCTCTTTGAGTGTTCGAATTGTTTGTTCGATTGTTTTTGTTTTTCGAAGAAGAATGGTGTAATGGTGTAAAACAAAGTCATGGCATCCAATTAATGTCTCCGATACGCAAAATGACGCGACCAGCAATAATTTAATTGTTTAGCGGCTTGTTTGGCATATAACGCCATCCGGTTGAAAATAAACGTCGACCGTGTCCATTCATCTATATCTACAACCACAAAAAATTGTAAATCACGTCTCTGTAGCGTACTCCGTTTACTGTAACGTCTCCTCCGTCGCACTTTTCGAAAAATTTCGGCTCTATAACGCCTCCGGCCTACAATCCGCACCAAACAGTCACTTATAAGTTTTTCCCAATCTGATAATGTGAAAATGAGCTTCGTCAAAAATCAATATTTTTGTTGAAAAATCAAGGCTTTTCAAGACCCAAACAGAGAACGTAAGTCGCTGATCGAAGTGAACAAGCTACTGTTGTGTAGACAATTGTACCTTGTTCTAATACAGAGCCAAATCCTTCGTCAATATTTGCTACAATGCGGATGTGGACAGGTCGATTTCTTTAGCACGGTGGCTGGTGATGAATTGAGTGGTTTTGGTCGTTTTCAAGACTTCAATCACTGGGTCGATACTTGCGTCCGACGCGAAGACGTTTCGGTGTTTTAAGATCATACACTGAGCTCTTCTCTTGGAAAATTTTGATTATGTTGAGCACACAGGAGGCAGGAAGGTTACGAGGAAGATTAGCTCGAAAAATTGCGCAATATATCCGCTATCGAACGTGAATTTTCTATTAAATCTAACAAACTCTGTTGTTTCTCTCACTGTATAACATTCCATGGTCGTTTTTATGCATTTATAAATTACAAATGTAAACCAAACACAGATTGAGTGGGTGGGACCATGAGATTGAGATTATCAGAACCATAGGCGTCAAGTTCAAAGGATGTCAACAATTAATATATTTTTATTTATTTTCCATACATACATAACAAACATAAACTCATATTTTCTTTGCCTTAAAACCCAATAAACCAAACGGATTCGTTTCGAATTTGAGGTGAAACCGAGATCTCGTATATTTCGGTCTAATTTCGTTTTCGAATCCGCGAGCGGAAGATATTCACTTCGTTTTCGAAACGAGATTTTTAGAATAATCGAATCCTTTTCGAAACAAGATTTTTGGAACAATTGGATCGTTTTCGAAACGAAATTTTTTAAATTTACTTATATTCTCAAATCTTATGATTTCAATAGTCTTCTTATGAAAGCAAATGCCTTTTTTAATAATATATAGATGTATATACTTTTATTTTAATCTATTTTTAAAAATTTTGAATTATAACGTCATTGCAGCTTATAGAATTCTTTTTGTACTCTAAAATTTTTTTAAGAGAAGCCGTTCGGTAAAAGGAAAATTCCGCACTGCAGTTCACGGCCGTGACGGAAGGTGCTGGACAAAAAGGTTATCTAATTGCAAAAAAATATGTAGATATATCTCGTTAACATTTTGTGCAATCCTTTTTTTAGAAGTAATTTTCCTTTTGCTTCTACAGAGAACTTCTTATGTCCAGTAGCTTCAGTCACGACCGGGAACTTCAGTAAGAAATTTACCCCTCTACCTTTCTTAATATTCTCGAATTCATCTTGAATTCGAATAGAAAGCGAGAACTCGGATCCGTGATTTCGGCTCCATTTCGAATCCGAAACGAAACCGAGTCCGCTCTGTGATTTATATATGAAATAAATGTTCATATATTTCAAAACATAAAAACTCGAAACTCGAAAAATTCTACGAGTTATTCGTAAACTCAAGGCAATCGAAAATGCGAATTATCCGATTCGAGTTCGAGTCGAATAGTGATCGATGCTATTCGCACAGGCCTAGTAAAAACCATATTTGTGGCAAAAACAATATGGTAAAAAATTACATTTTTACGATTTTGAGTCACAATATGCAATTATTTTGGGTAAGTTTGTTTTGAATTTTTTTCACAAATTCAATATCTTAAACTTCGCTTAAGGGGGGTTATATACCCAGAACTTTTTTTTCAAAAATTTTTTTTTGTATTTTCTTAAATGTGGTTAAAATTTCAAGTCTATATCTCAAAAAATAACAAAATTATAGCCTTATGAGTGAGCTGCCTTCCAGAGCGCGTAGTGCTGGCCCTTAGTTTGAAACGCGTTTTTCTCGAAACCATGTTTTCAAAGTCGGTGACCAAGATTTCTCGAAACTCAGTGAGCCGATCGTTTTGATTTTTTTGCAGGCTTATTATTTACATAATAATCTCATACTTGTCATAGGATTTTTTTTCGTAGTTTTGTTAATTTTTTATACGCAAAATAATGACGAATTTTTGGTCGAAAATCGTAACTTTACGTTCGGAAGTTCGCTATTCTGTGGAAAAGCAATATTTTCAAAATCGGCTTAGACAAGTACGAGTTTTAAGTATCTAGTTTAATAATATTTTTAATTTTTTTGTTTCAGCAGCGCTCTATAAAAACGCTGTATCTACCTTAATATTACATTTTTTTTAACAAAAAAAAAAAAAAAAAAACAAAACATACTCTTGAATGTGTATATTTTTAAGTATACAAATCCTTATTTAAAAATATCCCTTAGGTTTCCCTAAAAAAATTCACAAACATGACATCTTTCGGTCTGTGGGTGTATAACCCCCTTAAGACACCAAAACAATATTCCCTACGATTAACCACGAAACAGCCATATCAAAATATCGAAAAAGTGCTCAAAATCCACTTTGAGCCAAAACATGGATGAAATCGTAAATCTCTTATTAGAACGTAAGTAGGCAAAAGTAATGATGCAGAATTTCTAGTTTTGGCAAGTTCTTTCACGTGAGATTCACAAACATGAGTTCCAAAATCATGAGTTGCACTGTGTAATACGCCTTTGCAACCTTTTATTTTCGTTATCGTCGGTACAAAATCATAAAGTTTTTAGCCCTGTTTTTAGAAATTGTTTATTGTAGGTGTTTTTGATAGGAATTTTGAAAATATTTCAGATTTTGTCATCCTAGTGTAATTGAACTAAAGTATCTCTAACAAAGACCACAATAATTAAAAAAAAAAAAATTGAAACAGTATCCATAACTGATCATAACTGATTACAAAGACGTTAAAAAATTTTTAAGCAACGCCTCTGTTTTCATGCTTTAATGTTGCTGTGCATTGACAACATTCGTTCTGTATTTGGAATGAAAACATTTTGCAAATCATGCAAAAAAAAAAATAAAATATATAAAAAAGCGTTGCATTGAAATAAAATAACTAAATAAATAAATAAACAGACATTAATTGAGACGAAGAAGTCATGATTTTTTTGCATTTATCGCTTGAGATACGAGGGGGCTGATAAGCTCGTATGGTATGGGTCGTGGGGCGGGTACACATACATATGTCGTATGCGTGTGTGTGTGTGTGTGTTTAAGTAAATATTTATGTATGTAGTTCCAGTGCCAGTTGAAGTTTATTTATAAACTTGTACAAAATGGCAAACAATTGCGCATTAAGAAAAATGTAGTAAATATAACACCGTTGCAGCAGACACGTAGGAGACCCACAAAAACAGGGTGCAGCTGCATATATTCATTGCTCTAGCAAAGGTAAGAAAATAAGTTTTTTGTAGAGCCAAAGTTCTTCAATAATTTCATTAATATGCTGGATGAAACAGGCTGGGCTGCCGTTTTCGTTCAAAAATTATGCCCTTTGGCATGTGGGCCAAAAAAGGAAGTATTTAGCAGGCAGAACAAACATTAGAATAAAGCTTAAATGGAAGTTTACGTTCATAAGTTGGATTGTGTGCGGCATTTTAAACAAGGCAACCCTAAATGCGTGCAACAAGCTGTACTTTTTCTAGTACTTTTGTTGTTGTTGTTGTTGTTTTTGTTGTGTTCCATTGCCATTTAAGGCGCTAATTTGTACGCGATTTACGCGCCTTTTCCGCTTAAATGAAAACCAAAAATAAAAACTTAGTCATTAAGCGCGACGAGCGTAGAAATGACAGCAACAAAAAAAGAAAAAAGAAGATTTGAAAGATAAGCAACAACAAAAAGGAAGAAGAAAAAAAAAACACGTGCACAAATATGAGCAATTGTCAGCACAGGTCTTGCATCAAATGTCGCGTTACGCGCGCTGTCAAATGTGCCGTTGTGCCGCCAGAGCTGTCATTCTTGACATGTGCGCTCTATGGTTTTTTGTTGTTGATTTTCTTGTACTACAATTTCTTTTTTTTTGTTTTTTTTTTCTTTGAAGAAATAATTTTATAAGCTTGGAATTATAATAAATAACTTGTAATAATAATAATAATGCATGGAAAAATTTTATAATGCGATTTTAATAGCTAACGTTTTTGTAGATACAAAAAAGAACTCATGAAGCCTTCATTAGTGCGATTTTTTTTTCAAAACGGGAAGGTTTTTGCCTTTAAATGGATTAAGAGGAGGTTCTAGTAGAAATCGATGGAAAATTTTTGTTTTTGTTTTTTGCTTTATTTTCATCCTAAGGATTTTGAAAATATGTAGTCAAAAGGATATTTCCCTTCTTGTCTCTTTTACGAGTCATAGCGTATTAGATGAGAGAGAAGACTAACGACCGGCGTGTGACGTCAGTGGAAGAGAAACTCTCCGAGTTTGCAAAAAAAGCCAGAATTGAAAAAGTTGTCACCCTCTAGCGGCAAAACATGCTCTTTGAGGATGAGGAAGGGACCCTGTATGGTGCTGGAATAGCTGATTAGATGTAAGTGTCAAAAAACAAACATTACTTACGATGTTTTTCTCTGTCAAACTTTAAACACGTTTTTCCCGAAACACCGTTTTCTCCGCGCTGTACACGATTCCGCTTCAACGACTTCACCGATTTCAATGTTTGACGGCTCAAACTAAAGGGGCCTTCAATTTCAATTTAGGGGCCTTCAGGAAGCGTTTTTTTTTATGTATTATCATTATATTTTAACGTTAAAGCAAAAGAAAAGTAGGAAAAACAGGGTTTTTTCAAAGAGCGGTCATTTTTTTAAAAAGTGTTTTGTTATAATCGGAAATTTACAAGTCTCCCCCCAAAAATTTCATCTAGGTCAACAATTTTTTTTGGTTTTTTCGTTTCAGATCACTTGGCAGGGCTGTAGAGTGTACAGTAGACCGTACCACCTCCTATGCAAAATAAAAAGTGAGCCATATACCATTGAATATGACGCATTTTTGCAAGACAATTAAGAAAAAAATGTTTGTTTTATTTTTTTTTTTTGACCGAAAGTAGGGGTCGCGCATTGACATATTTCTTTATATCTCTGGTGCTTACAGTTGGATTTCGAAGTTTGGTATATCAATGTTTTTGTGCCAAGGAGACCAATATGACCTCTATAGAGGTTATTGACCTCAGGTGTACCGTTATAGTACTTACCCTCCAGATCTCAGTTCCTAACATCCTAATTTGCCACCCTAATATCAAAAAAATAAAGCTCTTAAAATATCATTAATCGTTTGCTCAGGAAATATATCGATATTTCTAGCAGAACTATTTTTAAAAAATTTTTGAAATTTTTTTACCGAACGTAGGGTTCCCTTTTTCCATTTTCATCATATCTTCGGTATTAAAAGTCTGATCGTATTGAATGACATATCAATGTTTTTGCCTGAAAGAGACCACTTATTTTTTCTCAAAAAAAAAAAAAAAAAAATATTCCTACTATGCGCATATTCGCTGGTATACGGCGCACTTTTTTTTTTGAGATACAGTCTAGTGTACAGCGCACATCGGCTATCGCCGTGCACGGCTTTGATCAGCGAGACCTTCAGCAGCCATTTGAATTATTTTTCATTGAAAAAATTGCATAATGTTCTTGAAATAAACATTAATAAATGCTACAGAAGATTTTTTTCAAAAAGATTTACGTTCGCTCAAAAAAAAACTAAATTCTGAAATTACGTTACGTTTCTACTAGAACCTCCCCTTAAGTCACAAACTTTTTTTTATGTTAAGGAGTCCACGGCTTTTGTTTCCAACATTAAGTTTAATCTATACTACGGGCTCAATTAGGCCAGTATGCTCCAAATAAATAAAATTTTTTTAAATTCAATATTTTGAAGTACATCTTCCAGAACTAAAATCAGATTTCAGGATATACCAGGGCATTCAAGATGCTGCGTTCAAGAATATATACGATTTTTGCCAAATTATTGTTTATTCTTAATAAAAAATAAAAAATAAAGATAATCCAACGATTTTCTTACATTGTGATCGATGCCCTTTGAATAAGATTTCTCATGATTTCCGAAATACGCTTCAATTTCCAATTCGACCTATTCATTCGACGCATATCTCCTTCCCTGAAGCCACCTTTTTAAGTTTGGGAACAGATAATAGTCGCTGGAGGCCAAATTTGGAGAATATGGGGGATGAGGAAGCAATTTGGCCATGGTTTCGATCGATTTGTGAGCTGGAGCATTGGCTTGCAGAAAAAAATATTTCTTTTCTTCAATAAATGGGGCCGTTTGTTTGGGATTTTGTTCTTCAATCGGTCTAATAATTTACAGTAATAATCGCTGTTGATTGTTTTTCCTTTTCTCAAATAGTCGTTGAACAAAATGCAACTGGAATCACAAAAAATAGACGCCAACACCTTACCGACTGTTTGTTGACCCTTCGCTCGCTTTAATGCACTTCCACTGGGACCTACCTACTCTTTTGCTAATTCCTTCGATTCTGGTGTATAGTGGGGGATCCATGTTTCATTCATGGTCACTATTTTATGCACAAAAAAAACAATCGGATTATGTTGTTCGTTCGTTCGAACATTGTTGGGAAATGCGAAGGCGTTCAGGTTTTTGATTGAATGTTAACGAACTTGGCACCCATCTTGCAGTCAGCTTTCTTATACCCAAATATTCATGTAAGATTGAAACCACCGACCCACTTGATATGCCTACGGCTGTAGCTATCTCACGCACTTTCACTTTCCGATTGTCCAATACGAAATCGTGGAGTTTTCCAATACATTCTGGAGTGATCATTGTTTTTGATGCTCCCCCGGCGTGTTCATCTTTTGTGCTGATTCAACCTCTTTTCAACTGTGCATTCCAATATTTTACGGTTAAATACGACGGACCAGATTCCCCATAATATTTATCGAGCTTCTCTTTTGTTTCTTTCGCACTTTTTTTACGCAAAAAGTAATGCTTAATCAAGGCACGAAATTCTTCTTTATCCATTTTTATAACAATACCATAAGTATTCGATTCGTTGATAGATCGATTTGACATTTATGGTGTGTTCATGTTAAGGTTGCCATCCATCAAAAAGGTTTTTTTATTAGGGTAATTCACGATTTTGTTGCAAATGCGTTTTTGCAAGAGAAGATTTTTGTGAGCACACCTTTAATATTATAATGTTGCAAATGCCTTACAACAGCTATTTTTTGTTTTACATTCTTTCATCATTAGTTTGTGAAAGTTGAGTTATAATGAAATGCCGAAAAAATCGCAAAAACAAAGTATTATAGACGTAGTGCTTAATAATGCTGTTGAAGATTTAATGGGTATTTAGCCTGGTATCCAGTGATGATGAGTTTAACAAGGTCCATTCATCAAAACAAATTCCTATTGAACTGCAAGTGGCCATAGTCATGTTTAGATGAAGGAAACAGCTGCTCAATCAGCGGTTGTCAAAACAAAAAAGTGGTTGTGTTCAATGCAATATTATGAAATTCATTCACAATAGAGTCTTGCAATATTATTGGATTTGCACACGCAACATGCTCTTATTATTGCAAATGCAAATATATTGCAAATGCATATTAATGCTTTTTGTTTTCGTAAAAGCAGCTAATTGTGCATTTGCAACGATGCAATGAGATCGTGAATTACCCTATTTTTTTTTAACAAATATGAAGACCGAATTTTTTCATTTTGAAAAAGAAAAGACAACACTTTTTTCATTTTTTGTCACGGTCCACTAAAGACCTTAAACGTGTCATTCTTACTTTGATTCTTGATAATAAGAGGTCAAATTTTTTGACGTAAGTCTCTCAAAGAATACTTCTGAAAGTGTGTGAATAAAAATTTTTCGGAATATTTTTAAAAACGGCTTTTGGTCTTCTCGTGATGAAGTGTTTTTTTTTTAATTATAATTTTTCAAGTATATATTGCTTTTAATTTTTCAATATCTAAGGGAATTATTGGTGATTCCTTTGCAGCATTACATGTTTTATTACAATAATTTTAAATCAGTCTGTTACTCGGGAGATTTAGGAGATTTCGGTCGCTGATCTAAGTAAGAATTTAAAAATTTTGAAAACCGTTAAGGTAAACTCAATACGGCAGACCAATTTTTGTTTTAAAATATTTAAAATATGTGTTAAATTTGATCAGTTTCGAATTAGTTCAGAAGACATTGATCTCGAAAACCTCTGAGTAACAGAATTGAACAGAATCGTTTGAGTTTTAAAGTCGCAGATAATTTTTCTTAGAATAATTAGGGTTACTTACCGGTGAAAATGGTGCGTAATATAATGTTTTAAAAATCATTTAACAGTCATTCACAGAACTCCTAAAAAGATTAAGTATCCGAGTATCCGATATTTAAAGATTTCCTAGACAGGTCTTAGACAAAACTTCTTTGGATGCTTCCTACAAATTCAAGTAGGACCCCTGGAATCAAGTAGGAACTAGACCCTTTTTTGTTCCATTAGTTTACGAAAACGACTAAAACTAAGTTTAATTAAAACTTTAACCAAATACAGTTATTTCCTCCTACAACATTTCAAATGACATTTGTTGTCGTTAAATAACGAGAGTACGACAAAAAAAAACAATACAACATGACAAATCAGAAAGTTTTACAGTTACAGCGCACAGCAACCAGTTACCAAAAGTTCAAATCGCAAAGAAATCAAAATAAAAAAATCTTAAAAAAGTAGCTAATGAGTGAAGAATGACAGTATTTGTAGCTACAGCCAAGCCAGACCGCAGACGATGATGATTGAGAACTTTAACAAGATTTCGATGCTGATTAAAAGTGAGCAACAAGAAAGACCAAGAATCAAAATCAAAAGCAGAAAAAAACTCAAAATTAAATTAATATCCAGCGACAAGAAATGTCATGGCATGCCGTCGATGCTGCTGCTGCTGCTGCTGATGATGCTGTTGATGATGACGAGTCAAAATGTGGTCACATTGAAAAAAAAAAACCTTTACATTGACAGATGACTCGCTTTTGACAGCTACAAATTAAACGAGCGCGATTTTGTTGCATTAAAACGATAACAATTACTTCAGCAACAATAAATAAGAACAAGAAAAGCATAGCCACATCTGTGTTGCAGCGTTTAATAGGCACTTTTACAAGGGGGGCGTGCCGCTTATTATTACTGCTAAGGTTGCATGCAATTAATTATGCAAAATAATTGCAAGTTGGCAAAGATGCCGTTGTTTTGAGCGCTATGCGTAACTAATGCATTCTAACGTTATGGACATGTGTTGTCTGTCTTCAACATGTATCTGTGAGGCTGCAACATGTTGTTATCTTCTACTAGTCGTCAGTGCGATTAGACTCTCAGTCTTGTTTAGTTCGATTTTAATAATAATTTTTTTTTTTTTATTCTGTATCAATGCATCGATCTTTGCTGATGCCACGATTGGATTTGATGAACGAGTTGCTATACTTCCGGGTGGGTCAGCTGCTGAAAAGCTTTTGACTTTGTTGTATTTTATTTAAACCATTCTAGAACAAAGGCTAAACAGAACACAAAAGATTTTAACTGATTAGCTGGAATACTAGCCAGCACATTAACCCCACTTAAAATGTTCCATTTCAATGCCTCTGCATAGTGTTTTAAATTTTGACATATCCTTGTCACTCATTTAACTGTCATAATATGGCAAAATACACACAATACTGTGAGATGGCGTTAAAAGCCTCTTTTTCCAGAATTTATAATTAACTGCTATCTACATAAACCATAATCCGTTACGCTTGGAGTGTTTTTACATTAATATCCAATTTACCGACATGAAAGTTTGAACAATTTTTTTTTCTGCCAGCCACAAGTAAACGTCTTATAACGATGACTAATAAATAGTCGACATGACTGTCGACAGTGGTGTAGTGGTTGTATTATTGTATACAGTGCATAATAAGTACAGTTCATAAGACCCAACTAACCCTTTTCGCAGAAGCCTCTGTTTTTCTTTTTTTTTTTTCAATGCATTATAAGTTGTGGGTCGCATGCGATCTGTACATAAGCTCAAAATAATCTTTCACTAACTTTGAAACACTGATGTCTGCATTAATATTTTTGCTATCTTTGTTGTTATTTTTTCTTTTTGTCGTGTCCGATGACGAACCTGTTGAATATTCAATTTATTTTTATTATTATTTTTTTTTTTTTTTTGAAAAAAAAAAATTTAAAGCATTTAATTTTGCTGCTACAGTTAGCAGCAGATGAGTCAGTTAACTGCATTTGGTTTTTTGCCTACTGCCATAACGTTCATATAAATCCCAGCAGGCGGTCCAATCATGGAAATTAGGTCAACAGCAGCAGCCGTTTACGTATGCGAAAGAAATTGAGTTATGGTCGAAAGGTAGGTGGTGGAGTTATGAAAAAACTACTGTGAATTATTGGATGGAAAGAATGATACACATAACATGCTCTTTAAAACAGTTGTAGTATGGAAAAGTATCTAAGTGTATTTAGAACTTACACAGTCGTAAAGATCGTAAGGTGCTTACTAAATAATTCATGTTTTCCTTTAGCTTATGGTGATGAAAACAGGATCATGCGGAAGTAAGTATGTTGCATGTTATATTTAGAGCACATTACGTCTTCGCTTACGATTGCAACTCCAAAAGGAATGCACGGTTAAGTAGATTATGTCTTTTGTGATCATTTCCATATGTACTTTATTTCGTAAAGTAAGAAACATGCAGCGGCATGAAGTCATAAAGGTATTTGATTAACGAAGATATGAAACCAAATGTTTTATTTCGTAATTTTTAAAAATTGTTGTCACTTACATTCATTCTAGCAAATATTTAATTTTTACCATAACGTTCTGGTTTTTAATTTCTCGTTTTCAATGCCAAAATGTAACTGTCACATAAAAAACCAATAAAAACATGAAATAAAGGGAAAAGAGAGCGAAAAAATAAGTACGATTCGTGACCTTACCTTCACCTTCTTTTGTAAATGAAAACGTAAGCAGTGCTTACAATTTCCGCTGCGAAAAAGGTTTAAAAGGATAATATGCACGTCGTATATCAATACAGTACGGGTGCCTTACGTTTTCATGCATACATCCTCTTATTAAATAAAGTGCATTAGAATGAAAACACGAAAAATTCCGATCGTCAGGAGTACATTCCCTGCACTTTATTCTAGTAAATGGGGATTCGGAAGGGACCTTTGCATGCCTCGCGGACAAAAAGTGAGTAGGCTATAAAGCATTATGGAAGGATCGTTTTTTTCCACTGGGTAGATGTACAGTCATTACAAGATAGATGAAAAATGTAAAAGGTGTCCCAAAAGTTACTGATATTTTCATTTTTTAATAAAATGCCTTCTTTTCTTGAAATGTCTCTGAGTTTTTATTGAATTGTGAAGTAGAGAGATGGAGGTTATTGATGATATATAATATTGCTCAAATGACCACCTCGACTCAGCTTACTCAGGCGAGCCCTTTTCATGAAATTTCCCTAGACATTCGGGCATAATTGGTCAGCATATTGCAATATCGGGCACCATTCACAGTTACTGCAGTTCCAGCAACATTTTCGAAGAAGAATGGCCTGATGAAACCGTCAGCCCAAAATCCACACCAAACAGTTCATCGTTTTGGGTGCATGGGCAGCTCTTAGAGAGGTGTGCGGGTTATGCGAATCGTCTCAGCAAAATATTCACAATTTTTGTAATGAATTTTCATAATTTCTTCGTGTTGCCCGACCGTACATTTCTCCATGAGTAAACCTCCATGCTGTTTGTTGACAGCTGTCATAGATTTAGTACCTACTCTACGCTTGTCACAAAAAAAGTTGTGCCTGAATCACCCTTTACTGTAATTATTCCAGTTTATTACTAAATCACGTTTTTTTATTTGTATTTTTGGAGTTTCTCATAAGAAACTCTAACATTTTATTTTTTTTTTTTTGAACTGTGTCATAACTCAAAGCACAATATCAGTAATTAATTTAGTTAAATTAATTTAAATATAAATAAAATAAGAAACCTCAGGTTTTATTTCAATGTCGTTAGTTTACCAACCAGAAATTTAAGTGCCACAATTTTGTTGTGTTTTTTTTTAAAACAAAAACTTTTCATTGATTTATGTTGTTAATTAATTTTTATGAAATTAAAAAAAAGTCGTGATAAACACATAAAAAGTACTTAAAAATATAGGCCAAAAATCAAAAAATTGCCTACATTTGTTATTAGAGATGAGAAACAAAAGAGCGGAATTGTCGAGATGTCATTAATTACAGAGGAACAAATGTTGCACTATAAACATTTGGACTCTTATAATTAAATAATACACAAATATCTTTCAAAAGGCCGTAATTAACTCTTTGCAGTTTGGTGGATTCATTTGTTTTTCAATAAAACTGATTTGTTGGCTTTGGTAAAAATGTTGTACAACTGACAAATAATGGCAGGTAGCGAATTCAGACCAAAATAGTTTAGGGATAGAGTTTTTTCTAACAAGAAGTAAAAACCTCTTCCTCCTTTAGGTAAACTTTAAATTTCTTATATTGACCCAGTTGTCACAAACGACAATCTGCGTTTGCCACATTGACAAAGCACCTTCCATACATTAAATATCCGAGCGAAATTTTTCCGTTTTATTATTTTACAGTTTTCTAGAATCTTGGACCTTTTAATTGCAGAACAGTATTCCAAGTCACGCAGCGATTGAAAGTCTTTTTTAATAAATTTATGTGTTATCGTCAAGTATGATTATTGTTCAAGAAGTTCAAGTTGAATGTTGTATGAGTATTTTTATTGTGCATTAACCTTAAATCTGAAAAATTCTCTAATTACGTAAATTAAAACAAAAATATAGATCTTTTTCTCAATAGCACATTGACCCCTTCATTCTGTATCACGAAATAGCACACTAACGATAAGCAAGAGACGAGAAGGAATAGATTGATATATGGAAGAAAGTAGTGCTGATCGTTTCTGTTTTGTTGTTCATGCCTTGTTTCGTGATACAGAATGATGGGGTTAATATCGCTCTATCTGTAATTATTTTTTGCTATATCAGTGCCTTTTAAAATTTTCAGCCTGAAAGTATGCACAAAAAATTAATTTTTTGCAAAGTGATTTACATAAATCGAACAAATTGATTTTGGACTCTTAATCGTTACAACTAGAAAATGGTAGAAAATGGGTTAATGACGATCTTTAAGGCTGGTGTCTGCATCCCATCAATATTTTAATTATACAAAAAATTGATTCTTGTTTCATTGGCCGACGTAATTTATACTCAGTAAAGGCCAACTTACTCTGCCCGGTGACTGTGTTATAAAAAATGAAAAATTCTTCATTATAGAGGAATTTTGTACTAAAAATTCATTAGTTGGTAATGTCACGGAGTATGGGTTAACAGTTGGTTAATTGGTTGCAAACTAATTTTTTTATGCGAAAAAGATGAAATAGTCGCCCCGCTGAGTCGTCTGCCGAAGTAGGGTTAAAATATTTTTTTTTTTTCAGAATATAAGAACAAATGATACACTCAGAAAAAAAAAACTGGACTAACAGTGAAAACTGTTAACACCATCCAACAGACGAGTTTCTTCTTAACAGTCTGAAATGTTAAATTAACAGTGGATTGATTAAGTAAAACCATTATTTTGTCAACATTTCAGATTGTTAATTTGTAAAAATCGACTGTTTGATGGGATTTACCCATTTCTGAGTATTCACCCAGTTAATATTTTCTGAGTGTAATAGAAATTTTTGAATTTTTTTTTTTTTTTTTGCCTGCCAATAATGGTCAAAATCTCAGTTTTATTAAAAAATTTTACTTAGTTTTTGAGTAACTTCACTTTAATTTTCATTGGCTTTTCTGAATTCAAATATTCTGGTCTAAATATTTTGGTCTAACACAGTCTTCAGTTGGGAGTGAAGAAAATGTTTTTTTTTTATTTATTTATTTATTTATTTATTTCTTAGAAATATAATTATAAATAATTACATTACTTAAAATTCATGACACGAGCAACGCAGGCTATCGGTCAGTGTTTTTTTTTTTTTTTTTTTTTTTAATTCGAATGCTGCTATCCCGCTATAACACAAAGAAAAAAAAAAATATTAAATCTATCCAAAAACTTTTTTAATTTATTCATAACCGGGGTCATTTTTAGTAAGGGTCGAGTACGTAAATATATAAAATTTATTTAAATACTTTTTTAATTAAATTATGCATGCGTATTGTTAATTTTATGTTATATAATTAATATTTAAAATAAATATTAAAGTATTTAAACAGAATTAATAAAAAAATTTTAAAAAATATAATTTTTTTTAAAGAGCTTTCAAATATTTTCTATTAAAAAATAAAAATACCGCATTTAAAGAAAATTGAAATAAAAATATTGAAATTAAAAAACAACATATTTAAATTTAATATGTTACATCATTGTTTAGCCTAGATGTTTAGCCCAGATGCTGAGCTTCGCTCAGATCTCCACAAAATCTCACCCATCGCACTCACAAACCATCTTGGCTAAACATCTAAGCTTAACATCTAGGCTTTATAATTTTCATTACAAAAACCAAATGAGAACTATAACAAACCGGGAGTATTCAGCGACAAGCAAGAATTTTTTGTATTCTTTAAATGTTAATAAATATATGTGCAAACTTCAAAAACGATATCTTTTTTCCTTCTATGAAAAAAAATCCCGAAAAAAAAATTTTTTTTTTAATTTGTAACCTATATGTCCCCTTAATTCTAAAAATTTAATTGATAAACTGCAGGAACAAAGTTCGTTTTGTTGCTGCTTTTCGGCTATTTCAACTGTTTGAAATAAGTCGGAAGCTTCATTGTGTGGTATAGATAAAATTTAAATACGGAAAAACACGAGTTGTAAAGAAAATATTTGATTTATCCACGTAAATATTTAAATAAAATTTATACACAGGCGTGGATAATGTTAAGATGCGTTATTTTCCTTAATGTAGTTAAACAATAAATGTTTAAGAAAGATTAAAAATCTCTTTAATAGTCATAGCGATTATTGCCTGTGGGTTGCCTGACCTTTTAATCGTCCATATGTTTTATTAAATTGTAGTACAAGAATAACACCAACACAATCACTGAATCTTAACTAAGCGCGGTAGTTCCGGATAGTGTATGATGTTTCTACCGAGGTGGTAAAAATGTATGACCTTGGTAGGCGAGTAGGTAGCATTCTTGACTGCCACTCCAGAGGTCCTGGGTTCGAATCTCGACCAGTTCATGGTTCTACGCTTTAACCTTTCGCATTTACAGTTCTCAATCCTCATTTCTAATCAACTGAAATTGAAAACTCATCAAAATTTACGACATGAAGTCGTAGTTGGTGATAGAGAAGTTCGTGTGGACGAAATTGCTTTATATTGCTCCGATTCACTTGCCTCAGATTTAAATTCACATGTTTCTGTGGCTTTCTACTAATCACCCCATTTCAAACCAAGAAAAATTTGACTAAGTAGATATTATTCCTGAAATGGTTGGTTTAATTCTTAAAAAAAAAAAACACAAAAAAGATTTAATTTTAATGAAAATGTACCGGGAAAAACTGTTACTTGCATTTCTTTACTCAGATACTATTTCAAGCAGACCGCTAGGCTCCACTCTTTAGGGCTGACTTAAGTATGTCAAGAATACTCACCCACTTGACTATTTTAGCTGTTTAGCAAACAAAGCGTTGTTAAACTTTGCCGAACAAAGAGCTCATTTATAACTGCACAACCCCTAGTTTTGACCACCTCTCACTGGTGGCCTTATCACTGGAAACATTTTGTTTGTCACTCGCAATGAAAGTGAATAAATCACAAGTGAAATGTTGAGCAAGCAACTTGTTTCGTTTGTCAGAAAAAGAATGCCGCAAGATTTCAATTAAGTTGGCAACCCTCCTTTAGTGTTATACAAGAACACTAAGAAAAAATCAATAGTAAAAAGTTAGTAAATTTAAGATAATACTTTTAAGTTTCAAACCTACAAATTACACGGTACAACGGTGAAAAAATCTCAAGAGGTTTGATAGCCGTTCCTATATAAAACGATGATCCTAAACAAGATAGCGTACTTAGATTTTTGCCATCACACTTTTTTTAAAGTCGATTTCATTATAACGTGTTATTTTACAAAAGGTTGCCAAATAATCAAAATAACATTGACATATCAATATTTTTTTAAAAACTTAAGAATAAATTAATTCGAAAAATATTGAAAGTACAAGTAGTCACAAAAGTAAGTATACACATATGGCTGTAAAACATTTTTAATAAAAAAACAAAAACAATATAAGTGAAATATAAAGAACTATATTTTGTTTATTTAAGCAATTCATGTTCTCACAAAAAATCAAACAAAAATAATTTTAAAGCAAAAAAAAAAAGTATTTCATATTTATTTAAAATATATCATACATTACCTCACAAAAGTAAGTATGTATACAAGTATGGATTGTTGTGAAATTAATATTTTTATTTTTTTGTTAAATTTCGTTATATTAGTACTTTGTTGGGTATCCTTTTGCTTTTATTACAGCTTCCATTCTTGATGACATTGAATCTAATAAATTTTGGGTCACTTTACGGTCTATTTTAGACCACTCATCCAGAAGAGCCCGTTTCAAGTCCTCTTTGGTTTGAATTTCATGTTTTCTTACTTGTCTGTCTAAATGCTCCCATAAATGTTCAATAACATTCATATCTGGGAACTGCGGTGGTGTTCTAAGTTGTCTCCGAACATTGTTTAGTAGCCACTCTTTAATAACACCTGGCTTGGGAGTGCTTGGGATCGTTACCTTGCTGGAAGATAAACCATCCCTCCAAGCCCAATTGTGTGGCACTGTCCAGTAGATTGTCCTTTAAAATGTTAAGATAGTAGTATTTATCCATTATTCCATCTATAAATACTAAATTTCCCAACCCAGCTGCCGACATGCGCCACCAGGCCATTACTGAGCCACCGCAATGTTTAACTGTTCTCGCTAAATTTTTTACTTCAAGCTCTTTGTTTATTTTTCCAAACTTTAGCACTTTCGTCCGACCCGTAGATATTAAATTTACTTTCATCCGGAAATATAAAAGTTTGCTAGAAGGAGTTGTTATGACCAAGGTGCGCTTTTGCAAAATATAATCTCTTTTGTCGGTTGACCTGGTTGATAAACGCCTTCTTTCGAATATTTCGACCATGATATTCTGCATTATACAGCACTCTTTGAATTGTCTGGGGGTTTCATGTCGTACCAGTATCACTCGTGACCTCCGTTTGAATTTTCGGTGCAGTAAACATGGGATTTTGCTTTATTTTTGACAACAAGCCGATTTTCTTGATCCGTAAACATTCGTGGGCGCCCTTTTCTTGCCTTGTTTTCTGTGTCCTTGAGTTTTATATTTTTCAATAATTTTTTACACAGTCGCAGAGCTTTTATCAACCAATTTAGCAATTGTCCAAATGGATTTCTTGTCTATTAAATGTTTGATAATTAAATTTTTAAGATCACTTGAAAGTTATTTTTCCTCGTGGCACCATTTCAAAATTTTATTGAACCTTTACAAATCAAGAATATCCTTTTATTAAAAATTGCACCTCAAACACTTCTTTATCTAACATTTAAGTTTAACAGTTTTAGTAAAAATAATACTCACTCTGCCCTTTTGCGTTCACTTTGATTGATTTAATATTAAAATTCACTTACTGCAGACTTACTTTTGTGATGATATTTTAAATGCTTTCATAAAAAGCGCAGCCTTCTACTTAAACAAATATAAATATACTGTTCTTTTCTTAGTTGACAGATTGCTAAGGTGCTTGAAATTAAGGGTTGCCAACTTTACTTCTTAGATTTAAAAAAAAAAAAATGGCATGACATATTTAAATATTATATTGAGTTGAAGTGCGTATACTTTCTTTTGTGACTAACTGTACCTACGAGTATTCAAATTGTTAGTGAATTCACAGTAGAACAAAAGATCTTATAGTATAAAAATGCACCCATTGCCATACAAAGCAAGGGGACAAAAAAATTCAAGTTGGACTTACATATAATTCACATTTAACCCTCAACGGGTCAATATGGGCCTGTCAGGCCCTCGTTAAATTTTAAAGAATGAACACTTCCTCATGACTTTCGATATCTTAAAGAGATAACCATGTATTTTCCAATTGAAATGTCTATAAATAATATTTTACCTAAATATAACGACCCAACGACTGCACAATATTAAATGATTCATATGTGTCAATAAATAACTTGCAATATAAGCACTTTTATTGATTTTTTGCTTATAGGGCCTATCAAACCTACCTTAACCGGATATGTTTGCTAAATATTTTGACGATGCTAAAACAGAATAAGTGAGAGCGCCTTTGAAACGACTTTGACCGAACTTCTTATGATCAAATTGTGTTGTGCGTGTTATTAAATGTTTGCACACAATTGATCGAGAAATGGACCTACTAGTTTTATGCCGACTCCGAACGGCATTTTCTGAAGAAGCTTTAAATGGAATTTTTTACTCTCTTAGGTTTGCCGTTGTCTGCAACGAGGTGACGGCCGAACAGAAAAATTAACTCAATTGAAAAAATTGTCTGTGTCAGATGGAAATTGAACCATGGTGCCCTGGCGTATGGGTCATGCACACTACCCACTGCGCCACGGCCGCCATATCTAAAATTTGGTAAATTTGTTCCGTCTTTGGCAGAGTTCCAAAGTAATTATTGTATTTTTCAAAATATTTTTTAATAAACTTAACGGATGCAATATTTTTCTTAGTGTCGAATATGCAAGGGGCTTCAAATTACTTAAATGTGACCTAGTTTTTTGAAATGTTCCCACACAGTGGTCTTCTTGCTTTAGTGTTGTTTGAGCTTTAATTCTAAAGGTGTTGCCACAGTTTAAATAACAAGAAATATGTTTGACTGGGGGATGGCAGTTTATATGCATTAGCTGGTTATCTATTGAAGATCTATTGATAGTTATATAAGTCATGTCAGTTCTTGTTCTGGGGCTGCTACTTCTTCTGTAATTTTTCCAAAATGTACACAAACGCCTTAAAGCTGTCATAACACTAACGTCATTTATTTATTTATTTTTAAGTGCTGTCATTAGTTGCTGTTGTTTTTTTTTTCTTACTCATCGCTGGGTTTCGATTTCAAAAGCTAAATTTTTACAATTTCTTCACGCAGGTTTGACATACATTGTTGTATTTATTTGTGTCTTTGTTAAACTAATAATCATTATGCGGGATGCGTTTTATGTTGCTGTTGTTTTGATTGTTATAAATATTGTTGTTGCTTTTTTGTTTTTGTTGTTGGTGCTGTTTATTTTTCCAACCTAATGCGCTATTGAAAAGAACTTTTGTGAGAACTAAAGATACACAACTCTATAAATTTTGCTATTTAAGCTGTCAATATTTTTCTTGTAATCGATTCTAATACGTTTTAATTAATGTCGAGAAATGCGTTGTAAGTTTCGTGAAATAGCTAGGCTTTGTTTTCCCGATTTTTTTATGCTTAGCGGTATTATTTTATAATTTGACGTAATTTTCTTTGCATTAATGGATTTTTGTTTTATTAGTTCTCATCGAGTTTTGAGTTTGGTTGACTTTCTGTCAGTCAAAAATGACAGAAATAGAAAATTTATTTTTCATGCGAACTTTTATGAAGTGATAAGATTATGTGGTTTTTATTGATCTTATTCGTTTATTTATGGCTATCATAATAATAGAAGAATATATATCGTTCTCTCAAAAATTCATGTTCTTCTCATTTTATATTTTTTTTTTTTTTGTTTTTTTGCTTTGAGCTAAGGATTTCATGTGTAAATGCTAAACCATAATTTCTCTATGATGGGTCATGTGCGGCTATGGACACCAGAGAGCTGCACAAGCCTACTTGAAGTTCAAATAACTTCAAGTACTTGAAATATTGAATGTATCCATACTTGAAAAACCAAGCTTTAGCCTGCTTACAAAAATAGCTAACAGATACAAGTCATATCCCTGCTTTTTCGTTGACTTGACTTGTTGTGACTTACTTTGTCGGGTCTGAAAGTTGAAAAGCTTGAAACGATCGTCAAAAACTTGTAAGCTCACAAGTATCCAATTATTTCAAGTATCCAAATAATTCAATGAAGTGAAACTTAAGCGTATTAAGACCATTTATGGTTCTGTAGATTTCGTGTTAAGCATTTTAAGGGAGTAGCTGATTTCGAATCCGATTTCAGAATTTTAAAATTAAAGATAGCGGATAGGGTTGCCAAATAATTTTTTTATTTTTAAGAATTTGGTGCTGGGATGAACACTCGGTAAAAATGGGTCTCTGAATCCGAACCCGATGTCAGAATTTCAAAATTATGATATCTTAACAACAGGGCTGCATCCTAATAATATATATATTTTAAGAGTTTTAAACATTATCCAACAGTTAGAGGGGTCGCTGATTTCGAATCTGATGTCAGAATTTGATACTTAAGATGGCTGATAGGGTTGCCACCTCATTTTTTTATTTTTATGAATTCGGTGCTGGAGCAAACTCTAGATAAAAATGGGTCGCTGAATCCGAATCCGTTGTCAAGATTTCAAAATTGTGAAATTTTTAACCCTATAGGGTTGCCACCTAAAATTATGCTTTTTTTAAGAGTATTAAACATTATCCAACAGCTGATTCCAAATCTGATGTCAGAATTTTAAAAATAAAACAAACACTAGGTGGCAACCCTATCCGCCATCTTCAATTTTAAAATAAAAAATCATCAATTTTTGTCCAAGTAGGCCACAGAATCCTAAAAAGTCCCAATACGATTAAGCGTTTCCCACACAAGCTCATTGAATTATTTGGATACTTGATTTAATTGGATGCTTGCTTTTAATTTCAAGCTTTACAAGCTTTTTGCCGAACACATCAAATTTTTCCTTTACTTTGTATTTCGTGTCGTTCGCTTGTAAGCAAGCTTGAACTCATATTTTAGGCAAGTACTTGAAATAGGTTTCAAGTAGGCTTATGCAGTTCTCTGATGGACACCACTAAATTTAAAGCTTCTGTGTTGTTTGTGCTGCTTCATAAGCCTTTGCTCTCAATTCTTGCTCTCAACAAAGCGCTCTCTGCCCATAGCTGGTTATGTGCCTGATATGCGGCCTCGTTAGTCGAATTGTAGCGCGCTTGACTGCCTCTCCAGAGTCTCGGGCTCGAATCTAGGTATGGGCAAGGCCCAACGCATTAACCTTTTATTATTTCTTTTAACTACAATTAACAATTATTTAATACTTACGACTAAAAGTTGAAGTTGTTGGTAGAGAATTTGTGGAATTGATTGCTTAGTAACCAGAATGGACTAAGGTGTAGACATAACACTTGCCTCTATGAGCCTCCGCCACGCTTAGAACATTCTACATATTCTTCATTTGATTTCCCCTTCCTTACTACATAATCATCCACCATTATCATCCCATTTCGAAACAAGACAGTCTTCATTGAATAGATGTAACACCTCAAATCCTTTGTTCAAATATAAAATACAAATAATTGTGGATCGAGTACCTGACATTGTGAAGGTCGAGTGCCTGACATATATCATTGAATGATATAGTGCTTTCTTATTTCTGTTTGGAAAAATTCCTTTTTTTGTGGAAAACGAATTAAAATACTACTACAAATTTTTATTATAACTTTTTGTTGATAAGAATATTGTAATATTTTTCTTTTGTTTTTGGTGAGACTTTAAATTCATGCTATTTTAAAGCAGTCCTTATCAGCAATTTGTAAAAGGGACTCACTTCAAGAATTGAATTTTTGTGAAATTTGAAATTTTTTCTCAATTCAAATAGAAAACCTTAAATATTCTCTACAGAGCGTTAATTGAGCAAACGTTCACACATCTGCATCGTTTTTTTTTTCTTTATGCAAAACCTGATTGTTTCTCAAGGGTTACCTAAGCACCTAAAGGATCTCATGGTAGTTCTGATCATTAAGCAGACCCCTTAACAGAAAACGTTTAACAAAACGTGACAAAGTGTTTAAAGTTTACATTTTTTTTTTTGCAACTTTTTATTTTTGTCGCGTCATCTAGTGCGTACATCTTAAGAGTTATTCTCTATAAAAAACCCAAATTTAGGGTGATCTGCTCGTTAAGCACCCTTCAGAAATACCCTCTCACCAACAATATGAATAAATTACGCGCAGAAAAAAAAAATTTCATATAAATGATCGCACAATGATTGCAAAAAACCCATGCATAACGATGCATCATTAAAAAAATTCGGAAAAAAACACTAACGTCACGTGAGACGCTTAAAATCACGTGTGCAGCATTTGTTTAAAGTAAATTGCCTTAAAAAAAAATAACGCGTTATTCTTGCTTACAAAGTAAGAGTCATGATTTTGCAGATTAATGCGTGCTCGATCGATGAGGATCGAGCGAGCCCTCTTTTTTGTTGACACTATTTAGTATGCTAGCCTTCAATGATAGTATTGTTGTTGTTACCGTTGTTGCTATTGCGGCCTTAGCAAAGCCCCACTGACACTGACAGTTTTAGTTTTGATCTTGCAAAGATAGCCTGCCTAGCTTATGATGAGATGCGCATTAAAAGTGCATTAAACGGCATGACGTTGAATTCTTCACGTTTTGTCTTTGCAAAGGTTCTTTATAACAAAATAAAGAGAAAAAAAAAAGCAAACATGCAAATTACTTTTCAATAGCATGGCGAAGCAGACTGCTTCAAAGGTGTGCTGCGTATTTTTTCTTTTCATTTGGAATTTTTTAAGCTATACTTTTTCTATGGGTGACAAGAATTAACACGAGTCATCAGAGATTTATGAGTTTTTTTTTTGTTTATTGTTCTATAAGTTCAGGAAAAAGTTCGATATTTCAGTCATTAATGTAACATCAAATAAGAGTTTTTCCAAGTGTCCCTTAAATGTTGGCTATAAAAAGAGGCTTTACATAATTTAAGACAGCTGGCTGGGTGTCATTAAGATTGTTAAGACTCGATAAGCCGTTTAAAATTGTTGCTTGAATTATGAATATTTTAAATATTTTATAAGCTGTACATGTTTAATGAGCTGATTAATATTTGCATTATCAACATGCCCCTAGATACCACCACTTTTCAAGATATACGATAATTCCCAAAATCAGTCATTTTCTTTTGATAGAGAATCGACTGCATTCAGAAGAAGCGTGAATGGCTCGACGTTAATCGGATGTTTTATTCAAAAGAATTAGTTGTTGGTTATAAAAATGAATACAATAATCTTTACTTTCATGAAAACAACTATTTTAAAACATATATTTTATCATAATTGTATCCAATAAAAAATAAAACTTATTTTGACGTTTCGTATAAAATAT
The DNA here is from genome assembly GCA_943735915.1 of Pherbina coryleti. Lineage (NCBI taxonomy): Eukaryota > Metazoa > Arthropoda > Insecta > Diptera > Sciomyzidae > Pherbina > Pherbina coryleti. The sequence goes on from OX030952.1 coordinate 6,441,809, forward strand.
TTTTTTTATGATCTGCTTATGAAATTTCTCAAAAGAAATGATCTGCAAGCTATTTCTCATTTGCATTGGTCGAATATAGTCAAGTGCGTCACAGTTTTCATTTTTTGTACTGAAATATTATGTGGGGTTTGTGGCCATACCTCAAGGCTCAAGGGTCGAGTCCCAAAAATACATCATATTTTTTATCACTAACCAATGAGATGAAGAAGTGCTGTACCAAAAATTATAACGATCGTTTAAGGATTCTTTTGAAATATAGGGAACATCTATTAAAATTATTTTGAGCTCTTTTATTTTTGAACTAAACTTTATAAAATGAGAAATTTTAAAAAATAATTTTACAAAATTCACTTTTTTCTTCATTTTCGATATAAGTGTCGCCTCCCTGGAGGTTTCGTTATTAGATTACCACCTAAATTTAGTTTATGTTTCCCTAAAAACTGAATATGGAAAATTAGTTAACCCAATATGGAAAAAGGGTTAACCCTTTCAGTCACGCATTTCAGTTTCTATTGGCACAGAATTCTTTATACACGTTATCTAAGTATTTTTCGACGCTGATTAAGAATCTTTTATCAAATTTAGGAAATTCCAAAATGGCGGCCCAGTACCGCACATGCGTACTTCGGAAAACCATTAAAGATTCATTAATTGCCCTAAACTTTGCTACTTGGGGGTTTTCAGGGTCGCAGATTGCAAATTAAATGCTATATTTGTAAAACTCCGAAATGCGAAACAACCTTCTCTTTTCATATACGGGCTGCTGGGGACCGGCTGCGGCAAAGTTGTTTCTTTTTTTTTTAATTTTTCGTTTTTGAAGTTTTTTTTACGGGACCGGCTACGGCAGCATTATGTTTAATTTTGTTTTTGTAATTTTATATTTTTTTTTATTTTATTTTTATTTATGACAAATAATTTTTTGCATTTTTTTATTAATAACAATTATAAATTATGATGAAATGATAAAAAAATCCAAACAATTACAAAGGTCAAATATTTTCTACCTGAAGATGCAAAAATTCCACAATTTTACTTGAAATATAAACAAAAAAATGCCGATAACAAAAAAGAAAAATGGGCGCCATTAATGAAATTATAGGTAAAAAAAGCAATACACTGGACGATTTATTGATTAAAAATTTCAAAAACGATGATTTGCAGACAATAACAAATAAATTTGCAACAAACATTGATCAAAATATACAAAACACGATACATAAATGCGATATTAAAGCGTTGCAAAATACAAACTTAAACATAAACAATTCAATTTACATGGAAAACGCGAGTGAAATCGAAGTTCTGAATATACTTTACGGTCTGAATACTCAAAAAAGTCCAGGGCACGACGCGATCCACCCAAAAGACCTGAAAAATAATGCTGTAGTGATGGCGCCAATAATAACAAGACTTGTCAACATGAGCATCGAACAGAACAAGATGCCGCAAGCTCTAAAACTCTCAACCATACGACCGATATACAAAAACGGTGATAAATCAGATGTTGGCAACTATCGACCAATATCGATATTGCCAGTGCTAGAAAAAATAATTGAAGAAATAGTGCTCCGCAGGCTCAAATCCTTTATTGAAAAATATAAAATTATAGCAAGTAACCAGTATGGCTTCCAAAAAGGAAAAAATATTAACAAGCTTCTCGGTAACTTTGCAAGCGGTTTGAACAAAAATCTGAGCAAAAATTATCACAGCCTAGTACTCTTCGTCGACTTTAGTAAAGCTTTTGACACACTCTCGCACAAAAAACTCTTGGAAGCAGTCGAACGCGCCGGTCTTCGAGGTGAGTGCCTCAAATGGCTTGAAAATTATTTGTCATTTCGCTCTTACCAAGTAAAAATTAAAGAATATCTAAGCGCGCCAGTAGACATTAAGCACGGCGTTCCACAAGGCTCCAAAATCGGTCCGCTTCTCTATATTATATATGCAAATGAAATGTTAAGAGCACTCCAAAACAGCACAGTTTATCCCTACGCCGACGACACTGCCATCGTGGTTGCTCATAAAGGTCCCACAATCGCAACAAAACTAATGCAAAATGAGCTCGATGTTATTGCAAGATGGTCTCACGATAATGGCCTATCGATAAATGCGTCAAAAACAAAAATTATGCACATTCGTACGATACACATGCCACGCGTCCAGATACAAATTAAATTTCATAGTACATCATGCCTGCACAATCATCAAACTAGAAGTCCCTCAGATGATAACTGTCAAACAGTAATCGAAACAGTGGAAGAATTTAAATACCTAGGCGTGGTCATAGACACGCACTTAAAATGGCACGCTCACATCAATCAACTTCGAGCAAAACTACGCAGGACATCATATATGATACACCATCTCAGCTACGCATGTAACTACTCGGTGCTCAGGTAGGCTTACTTCGCGCTATGCGAATCTTATATCCGACACGGCATCACCGCTTATGGCTCGTCAACCCACTGCTCCGACTTACAAAAAAGTCAAAACGGCATTCTTAAAATATTGGCCAAAAATCAAAATTACCACAGTCAAGACAGTAGTATTCCAGTCTGCAAACAGCTCCAAGTCTTAACGATTGATGAACTTTTCAAGAGCAGTCTACTTAGTGAGTTTTTCGAGGACAGACGTTTCAGAAATCCAATTCAGCACGAGTATAGCACACGGCACCGAACAGACGGGAGACTTAAAATTGCACAGTTCTATAAGAATTACGGAAAACGCACTCTCGAGGTTACGATACCTAAACTCCTAAATCAGCTGCCACCAAATATAGCGAACAATCTCCAAATTCGGAAATATCAGCGGAATAAAATCATCAAATTTCATTACATCCAAAACCAATGCTAATAATCACTTTTAAAGTCATCTCTAAATATGAAATTATAAATGTATTAACATTGCTTTATATTAATCACATTCTTTTTCTTAATTTAGTTACTTATGGTACATTATTAACCTTTTTTTATTATAATTATGTTTAAATATTTTTTATATTTTATTATCTTTTGAAATGTTCTTTTTAATCTTTTATAATTTAATTTACTATTTCAAATTTTCTCGCAGACAAGCCTTAAAGGCTTCGCGAGATACAATGTTATTGTAAACAAAAATTGTAAAACGAAAACTTGAAATAATAATAATAATAATAATAAAAAAAAAAATAATAATAATAATAAGGAATTAGTAATTAGTATTTAGTAATAAGTAATTAGAAAAGTATTTAGCAACTGGGCATTAGAAACTAAAAATTAGTTATTCACAGTTAGTAATTAGTAATGAGTAATATCAATTAGTAATTAGTAATAAGTAATAAATAATTAGTAATTAGTATTCAGTTACTAAAGTAATTAATTATAAGTAATTTTTTTTAGTAATTAGTAATAAGTAATTATAGTTATTAATAATAAATAATAAGTAAATAATAATTAGTAATAAGTAATTAGCAATAAGTAATTAGTTGAGATTAATTAGTGATTAGTAATTAGTTTGGAGTAATCTATATATATAAAAAAATGTTGTCAAATCTGTTTGTGACGAGTGTTTGAGAGTTCGGCTGGGTAAAAAAAAAATCTGCTGATACCATTTTGTAGGGTACGTTCTCTAGATGGTTTTAAAAAAAAATTGTTTGAAAATGACAAGGGGGCGTGGCACCTCCCATACAACCCAAATCTACGGTAGCGAATAGCTCTGAAGTTATAGTTCGCATAGCATCGGAATTCGGTGTTTTACCTTAATTTACAAGAGCCGTTCCACAGGTAAAATTTTATGGGCGTTGAATGTGGGGCGTGGCACTTTTTCAGCAGACCAAATTTTCGGTATAACTTTCAAGCTATAAGTCACACATCAATGAAACTTGGTAGGAGCGTACTATTTAGTCGCGTCCTTCGACTAGCAAAATTTATCAAGTATAGGCCAAAGGGGTGTGGCACCGCCCATACAATTCAAATTTATGATATCGAATAGCTTTGGAACTAAATGCCGTATAATAATGAAATTCAGTATGGAGTTTCCACTTGGTGATATATTTATACTATAAAACTGGGATGGGCTTTGGAAAAGGGGGTGTGGCTACGCCCATACACTTAAAATTTTTGATATCAGATAGCTTTGGAACTAAACGTCGTTTAACAACGAAATTCAGTATGGAATTACTTTTGGGTGATATTCTTCTACTAGAAAACTGAGACGTCATTGAACAAGGGGGTGTGGCTCCGCCCATACAAGCTAAATTTGCGATATCGAATAACTTTGGAATTATAAGTAGCATAGCCTCGAAATTTGGTTATCAATTTACACGAGTCGTTCCACTTAGAGATAGAGATAGAGTTAGAGATAGAGATAGAGATAGAGATAGAGATAGAGATAGAGATAGAGATAGAGATAGAGATAGAGATAGAGATAGAGATAGAGATAGAGATAGAGATAGAGATAGAGATAGAGATAGAGATAGAGATAGCGATAGAGATAGAGATAGAGATAGAGATAGAGATAGAGATAGAGATAGAGATAGAGATAGAGATAGAGATAGAGATAGAGATAGAGATAGAGATAGAGATAGAGATAGAGATAGAGATAGAGATAGAGATAGAGATAGAGATAGCGATAGCGATAGAGATAGAGATAGAGATAGAGATAGAGATAGAGATAGAGATAGAGATAGAGATAGAGATAGAGATAGAGATAGAGATAGAGATAGAGATAGAGATAGAGATAGAGACAGAGATAGAGATAGAGATAGAGATAGAGATAGAGATAGAGATAGAGATAGAGATAGAGATAGAGATAGAGATAGAGATAGAGATAGAGATAGAGATAGAGATAGAGATAGAGATAGAGATAGAGATAGAGATAGCGATAGAGATAGAGATAGAGATAGAGATAGAGATAGAGATAGAGATAGAGATAGAGATAGAGATAGAGATAGAGATAGAGATAGAGATAGAGATAGAGATAGAGATAGAGATAGAGATAGAGATAGAGATAGAGATAGAGATAGAGATAGAGATAGAGATAGAGATAGAGATAGAGATAGAGATAGAGATAGAGATAGAGATAGAGATAGAGATAGCGATAGAGATAGCGATAGAGATAGAGATAGAGATAGAGATAGAGATAGAGATAGAGATAGAGATAGAGATAGAGATAGAGATAGAGATAGAGATAGAGATAGAGATAGAGATAGAGATAGAGATAGAGACAGAGATAGAGATAGAGATAGAGATAGAGATAGAGATAGAGATAGAGATAGAGATAGAGATAGAGATAGAGATAGAGATAGAGATAGAGATAGAGATAGAGATAGAGATAGAGATAGAGATAGAGATAGAGATAGAGATAGAGATAGAGATAGAGATAGAGATAGCGATAGAGATAGAGATAGAGATAGAGATAGAGATAGAGATAGAGATAGAGATAGAGATAGAGATAGAGATAGAGATAGAGATAGAGATAGAGATAGAGATAGAGATAGAGATAGAGATAGAGATAGAGATAGAGATAGAGATAGAGATAGAGATAGAGATAGAGATAGAGATAGAGATAGAGATAGAGATAGAGATAGAGATAGAGATAGAGATAGAGATAGAGATAGAGATAGAGATAGAGATAGAGATAGAGATAGAGATAGAGATAGAGATAGAGATAGAGATAGAGATAGAGATAGAGATAGAGATAGAGATAGAGATAGAGATAGAGATAGAGATAGAGATAGAGATAGAGATAGAGATAGAGATAGAGATAGAGATAGAGATAGAGATAGAGATAGAGATAGAGATAGAGATAGAGATAGAGATAGAGATAGAGATAGAGATAGAGATAGAGATAGAGATAGAGATAGAAATCATTTCCGCTACGACAGCAACGCGTCGGGTATCAGCTAGTTCGTTATAAGTAAGCAGTCATAAGTAATAAGGAATAAGAACTTAATAATTAGTTATCCGTAGTTAGTAATTTGTAATCAGTAATTATAACAAGTAATTAGTAATAAGTAAATAGTATTTAGTAATTAGTAATCAGTAATTAGTAATAAGAAAGTAGTCATAAGTAATTAGCAATTTTTAATTAGTAATTAGTAATTAATAATTTATAAAAAGTAATTATTAGTATACAGTTAGTAATAAGTACATAGTAAGTAATAAGTAATTAGTAATTCGTTTCTAATTTGTGGTAAATAATTAGCAATTAGTTATTTGTAATTAGTATTTTGTAATTAGTAATTAGGAATTAGTATTTAATATTAAGGAATTAGTCATGTTTTATCCATAAATTTTTATAGTGTAAATCAGACCCGTATCCTGATCAGGTTTTTGGTACATGATTTGAATCCTCGATTGGCTCGAAAAAGAAAAATCCATGCAAAACAGATCATTAATCGAGAGTGGTTATACAGGGTGGACCATCAAGAGGTTTTTTATTAAAATCATAGGTTATTTTGACACTGACAGCTGTTTCCCCCTCGAAATCTTGACATAAAGTCAGTACTATACCTCCGCGGAAAGAAATTAGTCGCTTTACGCTTGAACAACGTTGGGAAATATTGAAAACTTATTTTCAAAGTGAGTAGCGCAAAATAACGCAAACAGTGCGTTATTTGAAAAAGGCGAAAAATCATCTCTTCTGACGAGGCGCATTTTCATCTCGGCGACTACGTTAACAAACAAAATTGCCGCATCTGGGGCTCGGAAAACCCGCACTTTATTGTCGAAAAGCCGATGCATGCACAGAGAGTCACAGTTTGGTGCAGATTGTGGAGTGGTGGCATTATTGGACCATTTTTATTCGAAAATGAGGTTGGGAGCAACGTTTCGGTCAACGGTGGGCGTTACAGAGCCATGTTAACCGACTTTTTTTTTACTGAAATTGGAGACATGAATTTTGACGATCTCTGGTTCATGCAGGATGGTGTGCCATACCACACAGTCTTAACAATTGGTCTTTTGCGCACCAAATTGCCAAATCGTGTAATCAGCCGTCTTGGCGATGTAAATTTGTCGCCCCGGAGCAGCGATTTGACCCCTTTGGACTTTGTTTTTTTGTGGGGAACCGCGAAGGACCAATGTTATGCCAACAATCCTGAAACGATTCAAGCACTTAAGGCCAATATCGTCTAAGCAATCCGTAAGCTACAGCCCGAAACCATCAACAAGTTCTTGGAAAACTGAACTACGAACTACGTAGTTCGCAAAACACTTGAACTACGTTTTGTTCCATAATTAATGGGAATATTTACTCTTACTAATAAAGCCATAATACATGGAAAAAAATTTAATATTTTTCTTAATTTTATTGCATTTAAAAAAACAACTTGTATTTGACCCACCCTGTGTATTTTCAAAATCAAAATCCCCGTGGAAAAATCCTGACTACGGTCCTAGTGTAAGTCTAGCTCTGATTTAAAATTGTTGTGAGTGCTAAAAAATATCACCTCATTGTTAAAATCTCCCCTTAAAATATTCTTATCTACCCACACTCTAGGCATAAACGTTGAAACGTAAAAATTCTTACAAAATAAATGCAATCTTATCTTAACCTAGAAATGATCCTAAGAAATCGCAGATCAATTTGGTCGGTGATAAGGTCCACTCATGCACGCTTAGCCTTAGTCTTAGACTTCCACATCTTCTGAGTAGTTGTCTTACTTCAAGCTCTTAACATATCAAAAGCTTTGCAGAAAATGCATTTATTGGCGATAAGCTGTCTGATCTTGACATGCTTGACCAGCATTTCTGGACGCAACAATATAGTGGGTAAGTCTAAACTATTAGCGAAAGCAGCTTTTACAAAATAACCTCTGCCACAGCCAACAAATATTTTCTGGAGAAGCAAAAATTTCTACTAGAAGTGCTGCTGCGGCTCGAAGATCCTCTGCTGAAACCAGAATGGATACGCACAGGCTCAGAGTTGGTGTTGCGAGATGCGGACTATGCTGTAAGTATATAGCTTTGTTAAAAATTAGACATTATTTTCTTTAATTTTTTTAGGAGCTCAACGAGCACATGCTTGAGTTCTATAGACATTACAAGTCCAGGTTATTGTTGCCCAGAGGTGAATATTTTAGTGCATTGCTGCCCAGACATGCCCAGCAAGCTTGGGGTCTTTATAATGTTCTCTACAATTCACGCGATTGGAAAACATTGGTCATCAACATATGCTGGGCACGTCAGCATGTTAACGAGGGCATGTTTCTGCACGCCTTGACACAGCTGCTCTTTAAGCGTGAGGACTTAAAGAGCCTAATTTTGCCAAAAATCTCGGAACTTTTGCCGCATCACTTCTTCAACAGCAAATTTGTGCACGCCGCAGAAAGTTTTGACTTTGCCAACTGGAGTCGCTTCAATCAGCTACAAGTAGCGGATCATAAGCAGCCAGCGAAAAGCCGCTCGTGTCAGCGCTGTTGGCCCTGGCAGTGGTGGCGCTTTAAGCGTCTTGACGAAGCAGTTTATGAGGATGCTGAAAACTTTCTGTTACCCCGTAACTTATCAAGTCTTCGCAATAGCACCCAATGGCGACAAGCTATGCAGGATGTTAAGCTTTTATGGATGCCGGCGGACTACACGCGCGAACAACGACCTAAAGCTGACGTGGACAAACTTAGTTATCTTACACAGGATGTGGGCTGGAATAGCTACTGGTACTATCTGAACATGGGCCTGAGTTGGAACGTTGAAGCCAGCTACAAGCCTGCTATGCGTGACTTGTGGTTCTGGAATCTGCGTCAGCTGCTGGCGCGCTACAAGCTCGAGCGGCTAACGCACAAGTTGGGTGAAATGCAGACCATTGGCTATGAACCGCTCCTTATGAGCTGGACGGGTGCCAAATTTAAGCCAGTGTACAGAGATAATGATCCTATGATGTGCAGTTTAGACAAGCTTCTGCAGCACACTCGCCAGGCTTTGAATGAGCAGAGCTACACGCTTAGCAATAGAGAGAATGTGGCTTTTGACAGCAATGCTCATCTCAACCTCATCATGGACGATATGTTCGATAAGCTTCTCGAAGAGTTTACGCAACATTTGGGGCTTATGCCACAGCCAACGCTACTGCACCACTTCGAGACCATGCTGCGAGAGCCTGCCTTTTACCGCTATGCGCAAAAACTGCTGCAAATCTATTGGCTGCTTCGATCCACGATGCTCTCGTACAGCGCTCAGCAACTCATGCTGCCTGGCATCAAGATCGAACAGGTGCACGTGAGTCCGCTCGTAAGTCACTTCGAGCTGGTTGATGCGGATGCCTCAAATTTGCTGAGTAACAAAATGTTCTACTACGAGGGTCAGCTGATGCGTGAGAAGGCGCTTATGGCGCGACAACAGCGTCTTACGCACAAGCCGTTCCGTTTGCTTTTCAACATCACTGCCGATCGCCCACAGAACGTGATCCTGCGCACATTTTTGGGTCCGCACCCACAGCATGCTGCAATGCTTGACTGGCAGAGCTTTTATCAGCTGGACACTTTCATCACTGGAGTACCGGCCGGCAACAACATAGTACAGCGTCGTTCGATGGACTTTTTGGGGACGATCAAGGATCATCCCCCCCATACGGAGCTCTATCGGCTTGTACAACTGGCGCTGGATGGTGGGTTTGATTTTTCGCTGAACATTAGCACTGCGCACTGCGGCTACCCACAGCGGTTAATGCTGCCAAAAGGTTGGTTATCGGGGCTACCACTACAAATGTTCTTCATTGCCACGCCCTACAACTACGTTGCAAACGAGGCGCACAACTTGGAATGCGACTTTTTGAATGGCATTGAGAGCTTTGATGAGCTGCCCTTTGGTTTTCCCTTCGATCGTCCCATAGAGCGGCAGGATCTACTAGTGCCCAATGCTCACATGTTATCCGTAAAGTTGTATCACGAAGATAGACGACTCAAGCGGTTCAAATAAAGTCACAATAAAAGTTTTTTTAACTGGCTCAAAATGTTTTGCTTTTTTCACGCTGTAGTGTCCTTGATATTTTCTAGCTCATTATCAATCATACAAAAGGAAGAAAAAAAAATAAATCAATAGCCTGACTGCACTTAAGGATGCGAAACCCTCATAAATTTCGCTTCATTGTTATTCTACTCGACCATCATATAATTTCCAGATTTGACTGATTATTTTTTATTTTTTTTTTTTATTTTGTACCTTTTAACTGCTCCACAGACAGTTCGACAGTCATGTGTGTGCCGTTTATCAAGTGTACCCTTGACTAGATCCCGGTTCCCTGCCAATTTAATTTGTTTTTTTTTTGTTTTGTGGAACATAAATTAAACCATGTCTAGATCGAGTCGAGTCGTAATTTCGTACGATTCATTTTCATTATTTTTGAGTTTTTATTTTTATTTTTTTTTTTATTTTTTCAATTTCGATCCTTGAATTGCGCCTTCGTAACATTTTCCATACTGCTTGCTACTCCTCCGCATTGTGTGGACCTTATTTTATGTGTTATCTTTATGTGGCTCGACTCGGCTCTGCTTCTACCTGCTATAGGGTATTTTCTACGGCTTTGTTCGTACGTTTCTTGCCTGCCTGCCTGACTTCATTTTATTTTTCAATGCAAAGTTTTAAATTTCTTGGAAATAAAAGCCTGGGTTACGCTAAGCAAGGCTTTTGAAGTGAAAAAAAAAACGAAGAAAAAAACAAAAAGGTTCTATACAGAGCTACCTAGTCTACGCTGAAGACGATGATGATGATGTTGTTTAGTATGATAATGATGTTAGTTTTGTTGTTGTTATTGTTGGTGTTGGTGGTGTTGTTAGTAATAGTAATAGTAGTAGTAGTAGTAGTAGTATTGGAACCACTTAAAACCTAAAACAACAAGAGGGAAATTTTTCAATAAGTTTTGTTCTTTTTATGGCTCTTATTCTTTTTATTATTCTGTTTTTTTTTTTTTATTTCTGATATTGATTTTGATTTTATTTTCCATTTTATATTTGAAAACGCTTTTTTCCTTTTCTTCTCCTTCTCTATATTCAATTTCTGTTCTCTATTTGTCTTGCGTTTCGAATTTTATCAACGTTATTTTACTCTTGTTTTTTCTCATCTACTCTTCGATTTTGTAGTTTTTTTTTTTTGTTTTTTCATTTTGTAGGTGCTTCAATCTTTAGCCTTACGATGTCGTTTTTTTTTTTGTTTATATTTTTCCTATACGCTAGATTGCAGTGTCTTTTGCGTCGTTTTTGTTGTGATTCGAAACCATGCAGGTGTCCAATTTTGTCCGTCCTCCACGTTGTCGTTACGTTTTCTGAAGAGTAGAAAACTAGTTCCAGGCACTTGGCAAACGACTACGACAGCGATAGCGATGACGACGACGACGACGACGACGATTCAGTGCTTTTTGGATAACAAGTATTTTAGCTACAACGTTGAGACATTGAAGCGTTTTACTATACTTTATAGATAAGTCGCAAAACACATATGTATCTAGATATGTAGCGATGCAATGAGCTCGGACTTTGTTGTGCAATAGAGCATAATTATTAAATTGAGCTACAATGAGCCTGCGTTTAGTGGTTGGAGTGAAGAGACAGATAAGCCTTGATAGTAAAAGTGGATTATATTGTCTTCGGTTATGTTAGGGTTTAAGATAGAAAAATTTAAACGACCGTTTTTGCATTTCTATTTTTCCAGGATAACAATTGTAGACTATTGGAAAAAATTAAGAAAATAATAAAAACATTTTTTCTTTAAAAATTTTTGCAAATGAACCATTTTCTAAAGGTTCATTTCTAAAACCCTACTGCTGGATGAGAAAACCATTTCTTTAAACTCATAAAACTTTGTAATAAATTTTTTTTAAAAGAAATTAAAAAGAAATTCAAAAGGGAATGAATGTGGCCTTCAGAAAATACCTAATTTTCAAGGGCATATTCATCCCTTTGCCTACCAGACCAACCCCAAGTCGAAAAATCTTTACTTTTTCTCCCCCTTCTTCTTGCTGCAATATTTTGAGGGTGGGAGGAGCTAAAGGTACAAAATTTTTTGAGAAGTTGCGGGCAACCTTCTACATTCAAACACAAAATATCAAAAAAAGATAGTCCACTTCGACTATCCATGCAACCAATACATGGTACAATACATAAATTTTATAATTTTCATTTCATTTTCTTATGATAAATTTTTTTTTCGAAGCAATTTCGAGCAAATGGTTTTTGGCAAAAGGCACAAATAGCATTGGTTCGATGATCTTTGTGTTGTTTTTAGCAGAAAATACATCTTTATTTGCAGTTTTATTTATGCAGAGATAATGATCGGACAGAGTAGTGACCTCCGAAAGTTTGAATCGTTTATGTCCCTGTCTTAAAACTTCAGGAGGTGGTCTCTTGCGGTTGGTGAATGAATCAATCATTTGAGTAGCCAGTTGCGCTTGGACTTCTAATGCAGATATATTAAATGAATCAGTATTCTACATAGAGATTTTGTTTTAACCAATGAACGCATTATGTACACTCAAATCAAAGCGATTACAGAAATGATGCAAGTTGAATTTGGTCTTTGATTTGCGATCGTTTTATTATCGTTTTGTTATAAGGCTGAAATAAAGTAAAGAAATCAAAAACAGTTTCATTTTCTTTCCAATGGTGGCAGATTTGACCTCTCTACGACTTATGGTTCTGAAGATATTTCCAAAATAGTGTCCAAAATTTCGTTAAAAAATCTCAAAAAATTGAATATCAAAACCATCTTTATTTGTTACGGAGTAATGTTTGGCATCGAATAAGAGATAAATTGTTTTGGAAAATTTAACCTATTTTGTGAAAATCTTGAACGAACACTCGTAAGGGGGTCAAAGTACCACCATCGAAAAAGTTATTTTTTAACCTTTGATTGGATGCCAAACATTACGCCGTACTAAATAAAGAATGTCAGATATTAGATTTTTTTGGGGTTTTTTAACGAAATTTTGGGCTATTATGGGAATATCTCCTACAACATTAGCCATATAGAGGTCAAAGTACCACTATTGCAAAGGTTATTTTTTTAAACTTTCATTGGTTAACTTTCAAAATAGGATAAAAAATAAAAGTAAATCAAAATTCGACCTCGAACTTTTCATTCGGGTTCTGTCAACGAGAGAAAATAGTTAGTCGCATACATTTTTACCTTTGAGGACAATTGGGACATATAGGTCCCATGATTTTTCACACCTTTGCAGTTAAAAAAGAAAGTTTTTCGTGACAATTTTGTTTAGTAATTTGCGATCACTGAACAGGAATTCGGTGTCCGTTCGCGAATTTCCTAGCTGCTTACGAGCGGTCATCAAATAGTAAAAAAAAAACAGTAAACAAGATTATTTTAAACTGTATTTTGATCATGTAATTAATTTTTTTTCGAGTAAATACTTTTAAAAATCATAATGTTGTGGCCGATTGAAGCGTTCTGGGAATTGATGATCGCTGCACATACGATTCGACCCCTTTAGGTATTGAAAAGAGTGCTTTTTCATTTAAGTGCTACGAGGGGTACTATTTATATTTCGGGAATAGCAAATTATAACAAACATTTTCAAATGAAAATGGCTTTATTGTTTTTTAAAATATTCCCCTTGATGATCTATACACTTTTGCATTTGTTCAAATCATTTGTCATAGCAGTTTTTCCATTCCTCTTGAGACACCTCCAAAACATGGTTTTTGAACGCTTCAACTGCTTCTGCGGCGATCGTAAATCGTTAATCGATCACGCAGCTTATTTGACGAGATGTGTGAGAGCTCGAATTGTCATGATGGAGAATGATTCGTCTTTGGGGGTTGGTTTTGCGAATTTCTCCGAAGACTTTCAAATGAAAATGGCTTTATTGTTTTTTAAAATATTCCCCTTGATGATCTATACACTTTTGCATTTGTTCAAATCATTTGTCATAGCAGTTTTTCCATTCCTCTTGAGACACCACCAAAACATGGTTTTTGAAAGCTTCAACTGCTTCTGCGGCGATCGTAAATCGTAAATCGATCACGCAGCTTATTTGACGAGATGTGTGAGAGCTCGCATTGTCATGATGGAGAATGATTCGTCTTTGGGGGTTGGTTTTGCGAATTTCTCCGAAGACTTCCGGCAAACAAATGGTCGTCTATCATTCAGAACTAACCGACCTACGTTGGTCAAGCCTAACAGTGGCCACATAACCCATTCGGTGGAAGAAACAGGCGACCATTTGCTTCGCAATGCTTCGTGCGCGAACAACTTTTGTTGGACTTGCCTCGTCTTGGAATACCCACACGGTCGATTGCTGTTTTGTTTCCGGCTCATACGCATATATCCATGATTTGTCACCTGTCACGATTTTATAAACGTCTTTTGAAGCAACGAGCACTTTTTTTGAGCGATCGTTGAATGTTTTACTTCGTTCGTTATTTAAGTTCGTTAGTTCTTTTAGTTCGTTTGTTCTTTTGGTTCATTATGTCTTTTAGTTCGCTTGGACAAATCAAAGATTCAAACCATAGCTGGGTAAATTTAATTATTTTTGCTCTCGTTCGTTTTTTCCTACTCGCTGCAAAATCAATTGAACTAAAAGAACGAGAAACACTGAACTAGTTCACATCGTTCATTAGTGGGAATCGTTCAATTGAACTAGTTCGTTCATGAACTACTCAAGCCTACAAATGTGCAAGGATGCCTCTATCTTACGATATGTTAGATATGACTAATGTCATGACGATCTTGCATTATTAGTTCACGTACTGCATCGATGTTTTGTGGCACAACAGCCGATTTTAGACGACCTTCCCGGAATTCGTCGGCGACCGAGCTACGACCACGATTGAATTCACTATACCAGCGATATACTGTGGTTTTTGATGGTGCTTTTTCGTCATACAAAGAACCGAGTTCATCGACACATTCTTGTTGAGATAATCCACGTCGAAAGTTGTGAAAAATAATCCAACGAAAGTATTCTCTTGAAATTTTCATTTTTTGAACAAATTGATTTTCTTAACTCACTGTAAACAAAACAAATAGCACTTGTACATCAAAACGTTGTGAATATATTTATGCAAACAAATATCTAACTTTATTATGGTGATGCCAAATTTTAGCTATTGACATAACTGTTGCCAGTTCCCGAAATATAAATAGTACCCCTTGTATTGTGCAAGTAACTAAATAAAAATTAGTGAAATTTCTGTGGTCTCGCAGAATCCTCCGCCTTCATTTTTTGGAAGGACCTTATCTTCCCAGTCCAAATTTTTCAGGATTGCTAAAAATTTCCTTTTCCTGGGAAATCACATCACATATATGTCCAGATTACAAAATTCGTAAATGTCTTCCTCTCGATCGTGTCTTCATCGTATTTAAAATATGTTTTTAAGTAAGTAACAATAAACTGACTTCTGTTTTTTATATTCGTTTTATTGCAAAACTATAAACAATAAACTTTCCAAATTATTTGCAAGATTATTTGCAAACATACGTTCATTACATACCGACCGCAACGGTTTTTAATTGATTCTATAACAATCTAAGCAGGCGATCTTGTGGCGATCAGTTTCTTGGCGCGCTCTTAATTTTAATTTGTGCAAATTTTTAACGATCAATTCATTGGTTTCAATTGCAAACATTAAGAGACTAGCACATTGCAGTAGACACTTGATTCAGGCGCAAAGTTGCTGCCAGCGGCATAAGGCAGCAACATGCTGCGCATAATAATATTGCGCATAAATTTCGTATTCATGTTTAGCGATCAACGGTTGTTCGCTGTTGAATATGACAACAAATGGCGATTGGTGGTAAGGCGCAATATTTATTGATTTATCACCAAAGCTTTTAGCGGCAATTTTATTTTTTTTTTTTATTGTCGCGCATATTTTGTGGGCCACCAACGATCACTTGGCATCATTTGACAAACAAATTCAAATAATTATAAGATTTTTTTTTCGGCTGTGTATCGAAAAGGAACTGCATCTGTTTCAACAATGAGTCAAGCTTCTTGCATAAGTAGTGCTTGACCCAAATTATGCGCTCCTCTAGAATTACCTTAAATCCAGCCTACGCTGATGTGTATTCTTTTCGGTGTCTTCTTTTTCATAATTTTCATAAATAAATCTTCCTGCTGACGACTCTTAAAACAAAGCAGCAAAATTATTCACTTAACTGAAATGTAAACGCGTTTCTTCGCTCTGAACGCTCTATCAGTTTTAAAGATCTCTTTGTCAGCATTTCAAGCATGTCTGGCGATTATTTAACGATCGCAACTGAACTGATCTTAAATTGATGTTGACTGGCTAGTGGTGTTTATTGTTTTGTTTTTATTATTCATCCTTTTAAATGAGTTAAGTGCTAATGTTCAAGCTCTGGCCGATATCTCGGACATATGTAAGCAAAGGATTTTGCATATTATTCGGAAATTACTTTAAGATCACTATCGATCGACGGCAGGGTTTCTACTTTAAGCGTGGATTGGCAATTAATTAATTAAGCTTAAATGGCACAGAACACAGCAGATAAGGTGAGGCAGTGAGGTTTTCGAGTCATGTGTGAGGCAGGCACAAGAAAACTACATTCATTAAGTTCGGTTTTTAATGAATATCCTTTGAAGAGTAAAGCGATCTAGCAATGATCTTAAATTGTACATTATTAGCAATGAATATAAATAATACAAAAACTGAATAATTTTGGTTGAATAAATAAGGAATCGAGCCTAGAATGTCTAATTTACCTTTTCAAAAGTTATTAACACTCTTTATGCAAATTGCTTTATCAGATTCTTACCTGAAGGCAATAGAAGTCAAGGCATATCTCTTCCATCTATATCGGGTGTTTCAAGAAGAGGTGTAGGATTTGTGTTTAGAATAACAATTTGAATAACAAAAGGAACAATCCTTTGGATGCCTGCTATATTTTGATTGGACTATAAAGATCATTTAGATATCTTTTAAGACTACCAAGCAACCAACTGTTAGCTATAACGCCTTTGAAACCCTACACCTCTTGTTGATACACGCTTTAATTGCATTGAACATTTTTTAAAAATAAATTGTTTTTGTTTTTGTAATTTATTCTTATGACTCATTTTTGAGCATTTCAAATATATTTCCTTATTTTGTTCCCGTACTAGTCCGAAAGTTCATAGTCCGAAAAGCTTTCCGGAACTTTTTCAGGTTTTTATCTCTCTAAGATATTCTTTTTTCGCCGGTGTGAAGTTAGCCCAAATTTTTTATCCCAAATTTTCAACTCAGCCCAACTTTTGAATTCGCCGTATAAAAAATAAAAATAAAAAACTGGCCATTTCAGCCCTTGAAAGGACTTTGACCTAGCTTCTTATGATCAATTGTGTTGTACGTGTTATTAAGTTTGTACACAATTGACCGAGAATTCGCCGTATACTCAACCCAAAAAAAATTTAATTCGCCCTAAATAAAGAAATGTAAGAAAGAAATTAAAAAATATAAATATGAAAGAAAAAAAAAATTTTAAATACTGTTATACTTCATTTCACGGTATGAAGGACGATTGATAGCAATTTGGGGAAGAGGAAACAAAATCATCTTTATACCATCAGCTATCACATATCAAAAATCCAGGATGTAAACTTTTGTTTTGGGACATGTTTCGGGGTGTGGAAATTTTCCCATATTGGCTCAAATTTTCAAGGACGATAGAGAGAGACTTAGAGAGAGATAGAGACTTGAACATAGTTTCATTCGATTGTCCGTATAAAACTACAATTTTGAGTAGAAATCCAGGTTGTGAACTTTTCATCTTCTGCCTCTTTTGTCGTTTCTCCAAAAAAAATGCTTCAAAATTGCTGATAACTCATTTCATGCAACTTAGCCATACGAAGGACTATTTTTATTATCAAAAGGATAATGTAAATTTTTTTGTCTGACAGTATGAAGGTGTTATCTGTCCGTTTTTAAGCAAAACGCGTTACTATTTTGACTTTTAGAGCTTTCTCCTCTCATAACATTTTCATGACCTGACTTTTTTACTTCTAGGCTATGTTAGGGTATGAAGGACCATTGATAGCAATTTGTTGATGATGAGACTAATTTGTGTTTTAAATTGAATTCTTTTGTAAAAAATTTATCAAACTCCCTTTTTTTTCATTGCGGCGAATTCAGCATTAAATAATTTTTGCGGCGAATTGAGCGAAAATTTGGGCTGAAGATTTTAAGCTATCTTCACAGAAGTTATTCTTTCTACACTCTCACTTTTGACAGTTCTATTAAAATTCAAGTTAAAAAAGCTAATATCTGAGATTTGTGGCGTCCGTGGCGTAGTTGGTTAAAGTGCGTGGCCGCTATGTCAACGAACCTGGAGACCCAGGTTCGAGCCCCAGCAGCGACAGAAAATTATTTGAATTAAAATAATTTTTCTGTACGGCCGCCACCTCTCTGCAGACAATGGCAAACCTCAGAGAGTAATCAAAATGCCATGTAAAGCTTCTTGAGAACGAGAACACTCCGTTCATCGCCGTTCAGAGTCAGCGTTAAACATGTAGGTCCGGTTCTCGGACCATTTTCGGCCATTTTTGTTTTTTCGACATGAACATGATTTTATTTCGACACCTAATGAATTGTTAATAAACAGCTCTGGGGTACCACCGGCGAGCGTACAAATTTTTAGTTCGTTCCGAATACGATTGATTGATCAATAAATTTACTGCAACGCTATCCATGTTGACCAAGCGACAGACAACATGCGATCGATTCAAGAAGTTGACATCCTTGGCATGAGTTGCAGTGCGAGGTGCGAGGTGCGAGGTTGTTTTTGTTGTTGTTATTACTACTGTATCGTGCATTTTTCAATTTGCGATGAATTTGCAATTTTTATAATTTTTGAATTGCAACAAAATTGTGGCAAATTGTTGTTCTACTTGTTATTGTTGTTGTCACCTGATCATGAGTAACTGTTGCCAAATTAACACACTCCATGAAAGGCAATAAAAAGGTTGCGGAAAAAAATAACATTTTCGGATTGACGTTTATGGAGTCTTTGATATAAATTATAAAAAAATTTTAAAACAAAATTTAAGAGAATAAAAATGTATGAGAATAACGTGGTCCAGCAAGTGAAATTTTTTTTCACAAAATTGACATTTAAAACATTCTGTACATAAAACACTTTTTGAATTTGTTATTGCACTGGACATTAGAGTGTCTTGATAAATTTTTTTTTTGGCTTTTTTTAACACAGGACAGGTAATTGATTGTAGATTACAAAAATAATTTAAAAAATTATTTTTTTTTTTTGGAAAATTTTAAATTTTATAGTGATATTTCGCTATCCTTAATTTCAGTTCCTGAACTAAACATAAAAAATATTTACACTGTTAACGACAATTTATACCAAACATGCCCACGTAGTTGCCCATATGGCCCGCGTGGCCCTTCATAAAAATTTTTTCTATCTTAATTTCGTCTTTGCGATGAGCCAACACCTGCAAAAAACAACAACACAAACCGCACTCGTTCAGTGTTCAGCACATTTTCCAGCGAACTTTACAAAAACACAAAAACAAATGCATGCAAAATTAAAAAACGCACACTTGATGATGTTGATGCTGAAGCTGAATGTCCCGTTACTTGTGTGTCGAGTAATTTTTCATGCAAGCATTGTTATTGTAATAAAAAATGAGTCTTCTAATTGTTTTTTTGTTTTGTTTGATTTTTTGACGAAAGAACGTTTTGTGTTTGTTTTTTTGTTTGTTTTTTCTTAAGCATTGGACCGCGCTTAAAATCTTGGGCCCCACTGATTTATACATTTTAGTGAATCCCATGCTCCGATGTAGCCCTGTTTTTGGTTTGACATCCCTGCAAATGAGTATGGTAGCTAAGCTCGAGTAAAAAAAATCTGCGATCTGCTCTTAAATCTTTTTGCAGTAAAAAGCTTTCTTTTCTATTTGGGAGTAATATATACACGACGTTAAGATTTGCAAATAACATCACATAATGAGTTATAGGTTTAGTGGGACTACACTAAGGGAAATAACGCATATTAACATTATCCACGCCTGAGTATAAATTTTATTTAAATATTTTATTTAAATTTTAATATTATTTAAATATTAATTCGTGGATAAATCAAATATTTTCCTTACAACTCGTTTTTTTTCCCGTATTTAAATTTTATTTATACCACACACCTACATACCTTTAACATACAGCTGAAATAGCCGAAAAACAGCAACAACATCGCACTCTGTTCCTGCAGTTATCAATGAAGTGTTTAGAATTAAGATTCTTGCTTTCGGTTTCTTATAGTTCTCATTTGCTTTTTGTTATGAATATTATATAGCCTCGATGTTTGGCCATTTTTTGTGAGTGCGATTGCTTATAGTATAATACAATCATGTAAGGTATGAGTTACAACCGGACATTTACTCACGAATGTCTTGCACCGATTGTCATTTGCCTGCATATTTTGCTTTTTATTTTCTTTTCTACTTTTTTCTCCTCTAACGAAAAAAGTAAAAAAGAAAATAAAATATACAAGCAAATGGTATTTGATGGACGCAGCTCGTAAGAAGTATTTAAATATATTATTTTTAAAAATTCAATATTTTTATATAAATTTTAATGACTCGTTTTTTTGATAAATTAAAAAAAGTTTTTGGATAAATTTAATATTTCTTTTAATGTACTTGTGCTATATTGGGACCATTCAAAGAATTGGAAAGTCGGCACCTACCAACTTAAGGGACGTCATTCAATGCATTATATTTGTCAAAAACGACCTGAAATTGAAATATAATGAAAGGGATCCATTGAATTCAGGTACACATACGATTTTTTTTTTAAGAGATCAATAATATTTGGACCAGAGCTTCAATTCTAGTTGTAACTAAGGAACTAGTTAATCAATTACTGAAATCCGATTTCGAAAAGTACCTCAATTTGAAAAGATAACCCAAAAGCAAGCAAATTAATACATTGGAAAACAAACTAAAATATTTTTTAGAGTCATCTGAGAAGCTTTTCGACGTTTCTGCTTGTAAATGCATTCGGTGTTCTAAGCCTAAGAACACTTCAATGAGAGAAGTTGTTAATTGGATCAAAGAATGTGCCGGAAAATGGTTATAATCGGTGTTGATAAAAAAGAAACGGCTAGATGAATGAAACGACAGCAGAGACAAATTGAAGAGTCAGTAAGGGTAGCAAAAAAGTCATGTTCTACACAAAAGGCCGATTCTGTTTCAGCAAATTGTAATGAAAATTCGGAATGCGAATCTTTCCCAGAAATATATCCGATAACAGAGGCATCTCTCACAAACACGCCCTCAACGGAGACTCCATCGACTTTAACGGCAAATCGGATTACATTACCGTTGCCAACAGTTGCTAAGGTCTGTGATAGATACGGTTTATCGTAGCTGTGCTGTTGCTTCTGCGGTTTTGGCCGACTTCGGCTTGGTTTTTACCGAAGATTTAACTCTGGCTATTGATAAAAATAAGATTCACAAAGCTGTATCTAAAGCCCAGACAGAAGTTTCAAAAAATATTCGAGGTATTGCTATAAAAAGCATTTACTTTGATGGATGAAAAGAAACAGAACCATGTTGCAATCTCGAGGGAAATGCCAAATTTTAGACACGAAAATAAGTTTAAATTCTATGTTTTTGTCATTGATTAAAAGCTGTATTTTATTTTATTTTGTTTTCTTGTGCTTTTTTAAAATTAATGTCAATAATAAAATACCTTTTGAACTTTATTTTTATAATATTGTACACTAAGAGAAAAAAATATTAAATTTATACAAAAACTTTTTTTAATTTATCCAAAAATGAGTCAATTTTGCACCAATAACACATTTGCATAAATCGACTATGTAAATATTTAAAACTTATTTAAATACTTTTTTAATAAAATAAAATATTTAAACAGAATTAATAAATAATATACTAAAATTATGCACTAATTTTTTTAAAATATATTTCACATATTTACTATTTGAAAATGAAACTATCGCATTTAAAGAAAATTTATATAAAAATATGGAATTTTAAAAACAACATATTTAAATTGAAAAGGAGGAAGAAAAGATGAAGAAAAGAGGAAGGAAATTATGCAGGTAAATAACAACCGGTGCAAAATATTCGTGAGAAAATATCGAGTTGTCACTCCACCCTACATAATTTCATCTTGCGATCAACCATCGCACTCACAAAGACTCTTTTCCAAACATCCAGGCTATATGTTAACACGCGTTATTTCCCTTAGTGTAGGCCTATGGTGTATGTTTTCAAAAACGTAAAACGTACAAAACTACTAAGTCGGTAGACAAAAACAAACTAAGTCGGTAGAGCCCTCAAAATGACACGCAATTATATTTTTTTACCTTTTTCATAATCTGTGTAAAATATCGCAAAATTTGATACCTATTGTGATAGTGATCAAAAAAATTTTTTCTCATACATGGACGGGACACTCCACTGGACATGTCGAATAAAAAAAAAAAAATATAAATATAATTAAAAATTATGTAGTTTTTTAAAAATAACGCTATAATACTAAAAAAAATCATGTCAACATAAAATTATCTGATCATTCCAGAAAACCTTATGTTTTTATCGCATGCGATATATTTTTGTTTCGTATAATTCCATTGATTTTAGAAAGAAAATTTGTTTGCTAAGCAATTATAGTATCATGAGATATTCACGAGTATATTGTGAGAAAATATATTGCAGCTGATCACTTCTCTCTATTAAAAGATGTGATTTGATGGTAGTCACAACTTCTCTTAAAATGTACAAAGCATGCAATTCAAAATGAGTTTTAAAGTTTCAAAACAGGTGGTAATATCGCTTTAATGTTATTTGAACTGAATGGGGAGAATCAATCAATTCTTAAGTATTAAAGAATTATTTTTCCAAAAGCTTATAAAGAATTTACTGCATGTCAAAAAAATTCAATGATGATAAAAATGTAACTTCATATTTCAATAAATAACTCTCCCTATCAGAAAAGTCTATTTTTAATGTATTTGATTTAAATGAGAAGTAGAAAATTTTTAAAATATATTCCATGCGATAAAAATTAAAAAAAAATTTATTTAAGCTTCCATCAATTGGAAACTCTGTTTGGTGTGAGTTCTAGAGAATTCTTTGTTTCTATTTATTGCGTGTTAATTCAATATTTAAATGAGAGAAAAAGTTAGTCATATCAGTGATATTATTATCCAAATTGAATGATACCATTTATTCGACGAAAACATTAATTTCTGGCAATATTATCGTGAGGTATAAAAATTTAATACAATACATTTCTTAAAAACTAACAATTTTCATGAAAAAAAAAAATATAGCATGCGTTAAAGAACCCACAGTACGGGTACTATTTATATTTCGGGAATAGCAAATAATAACAAATATTTTTAAGTGAAAATGGCTTTATTGTTTTTCAAAATATTCCCTTTGATGATCAATATACTTTTTCATTCGTTCAAACCATTTGTCATAGCAGTTTTTCCATAGCAGTCTCTTGAGACATCTCCAAAACATGGTTTTTGGACGCTTCAACTGCTTCTGCGGCGCTCGTAAATCGTTGACCACGCAGTCTATCTTTGATATTCGGGAACAAGAAGAAGAAGCGGGAAAAATGCTCGCATTACAAAAATGCAATTTGCATGATATAAAAAATTTGAACTTTGAAAAAAATTGAACAAATTTGAATTTTATCATGCGATATAAACTGATACATGCGATCAATTTAAACAAATTATGCGATTAAGATTTAAAAAAGGACATTTCTTGAAAATTGCATTATATTTTTTTATTTTTAAATACTAACAAAATTCGGTTCAATTCATTTTTACAATTTTTTGTTGTATATTTAGAATTTTTGGCGTTTTCACGGAATGCTCAAAAGTAAAAAATCGCATCCAACACTTAAACGCTGACACAATCTGTTAAAATAAAAAATAAAAAAAGTAAATAAATAAAATATCTGCATAAATGAGAAAAAAAGAAATTTCCAAATTCATTCAGAATTTATCCATTGCAACATGTCAAAGAATTATTTTTTCGCAGAAATATTGCATTGCAATTGCTTCGTTGCAACAGTAACAAAAATCTAACAACCAAGTACAATGAATCCATCAACAAAATCACTATAATTGCAAATGAAATTCATAAGTTTTCCCATTTTTTGCCAACACTAAAAAAATATCTAGTGAAAATCAAAATAAGAAAAAAGCCGGCCCTGCATAAGGGAGGCCTTAAATCCTAGCAATTTTTTTTTTGTTGCCAGAAATGAATGCAGCGGAGCGTATATTTTTGAAGTGAAAAATAATTTTATGTGTTATTGCAATGCAAGCAAAAAAAAATCACAATTTAGAAAATTTAAAAAAATATATCGCATGCGAACTTTAGTTGTTGCAGTGAAAATTAAAGCAACTTTAATGATGACAGCAAGCGGAGAGCTGAAATGTGTGGAGCTGCCGCTAATACGTTATTTGGCCTAAAGCCAAGGGCCCCCAGGGTGATAAAGATTGTTATTAGATGGTGATGATGTTGTTGTTATTGTTGTTGTTGTTGTTGTTGTTGTTGTGTTACTGCTGTGGCAGTTGTTGCTGTGGTTGCTTATGTTGCTGCTGTGGTTGTTGCTGGTGCATTTAATATGCATAAAAAATGGCGTCGTCGCCTTAGCACACATGTGCTTCCATCTTCAGCCATTGCCAAGCGTTGCCATTGAATGTGAAATTTACTATTTGCTCTAAGATTTGTTGGCACTTTGCCGCTTTTCGGTCGGCTTAATTGTTCTGTGAATTGAATCATTTTCGCAAATAAATAAAAAAAAGTAAAATGCTAGCAATGGCATTAATGCGATTTCAATGAATTTTAGAAATATAGAAAAAGAAAAAATATTACGGAAAAAATTGGAAAATATGAGGAGGAAATAATTTCATGAAATTATTTTATGAAAAAAAAGGCAACAACCAACAGCAACAACAACGGCTCTGTATAAAGCAAATCACGGTGTAGCGGCCAACGAAACAGTCTGTATAGTCTGCTGTGTGATTTGATCTACACAGAGCCGTTGTTGTTGTTGTTGGTTGTCGCCAAGGTCATATTCAAATTTTAAATGAAAAAAAATTCATCATGTTGAAGATTTGTCAATTCAATGAATTTTAAAAATTATTTCCTAGCAAGAAAAAAAAAATATCTCATGCGATAAAAATTTTATGAAACAAATTTAGCAAAAATAAATTTGGATGCGATAAAATTTAACAAAAAAAAAAAAAAAACAAAAAATTATGTTCAAAATTTGTCAATTCAATGAATTTTGAAGATTATTAAATATAAAGAAAAATAAATTAAATGTAATAATATTTTGTATGTTTTTGATGGTTTTTGTATAAAATGTTCATGCAACAAAAAAAAAAAAAATAATGATATTCAAAATTTGTCAATTCAATGAATTTTAAAGATTATTACATATATAGAAAAAGAAAAATTTTGGATGCGATAAAAGTTTCGTGAAATAAATTTAACAAAAATGTTGATGTTAAAATTATGATGTTAAAAATTTGCCAATTCAATGATTTTTTACCGAATTTTTCCAAACAATTAAAAAAAAAAATTGCACCCAAGATCAGCAAAAATAAGGAGAAGAAAAAATTAAAAAATTTCTATCTAATGCAGAAACCTTCGCATCAAGATTATTTCATTTAAAAATAGAAGAAATTTGGATATTATGTTGCATGCGATAAAATTTTTCTATTCAATTTCATTAAATTGTGAAAATAATCCATATATAGCATGCGATAAAATTGTTTTAGTCTTACCAAATACAAATCGACTGAGGCCGAATCGCCGCATCCGTGAACGAAACGGCTTTCGTATGAGAAAAAATTAATCGTATGAGAATCTCATGAGATACGATATTAATCTCATGAGATTCTCGTTTCGTTCACGGAAGCGGCGATTCGGCCCCTGGTCTCTGACTGAAGCTCGTAAGTCAAAAAATCGAGGTATTCAGGAAAAGCCAAAAACTGATTTTTTTCCCTAAGGAGAAATATAATCTGTATTCAAATTATAATTTACAAATTACAGACTTAAAATTATATATCTCCGTAAGGAAAAAAATCAGTTTTTTGCTTCTGCTGAAAACCTTGATATTTTTTACTTAGGAAGTTCAGTCAGAGACCAGTCGAAATGATTAATTACGAAGAAATAAGATTTGAAAGATATAAAAATTTATGTCGTGCGATAAAAAATTCTCTGTTATGCATTACTTCATAAGGTAACGAATGTGAAATCAAGATAATCAAGAAAAAACGTAAACGCTAATTTTTTTAATTATGTTGCAAACAATTAAAATGTAAAAGCACATTTTTTTATTATGGTGCAAATGATAAAAATGTAAGAGCATTTTTTTCAATTATGCTGCAAACGCTGTAAGTTTACAATTTGAATGAATGCAATTTGAATAGTTTTCACTTTATTATATTTTGATGGATTTTGAAAAATACTCAATATGTATAACATGCGATAAAAAATTGTTTGTGCTGTTTACGAAAAAACATTAAAATTTAATGATATGCAGAACTATTTCATGCGATTAACAAATGCTATAATCTACAATACTTGACAACACAAGAACTATAAAATCAAAATAGTTTCGGTTTACAATAAAAATCAATTAAACAAATTATTTTGCATGCGACAATAAATGTTTGCAATCGAGCTCTTTCCAATTTCAATGAATTTTCAAAGAAATCAATATGTATCGCATGAGCCAAAATTTGTTTAGTGTTTACAAAAAACTTGAATTTTTATTATTATTTTATTTTATTTTAAGAAACGATGATTTTAACAATTATATGATATGATTATTTCAATCATCTGATTTGATTTTATATTTAATGATGCAGAAATAAAAACATATTTCTTATAAGTATTAAAAACTTTATGTTATGCAATAAACGCAAATACTTTATTATAAAATACTCAAGGTCAGAACTGTCATGTTAATATTATTTTATTTGAATATAAAAGCAAATTATTATGTTGCATGCTATAAGTTTTTTTTTGCAGCTGAACTCTATACAATTTAAATGAGTTTTAAAAACAAATTTTGCATATTTATAGCATGCGATAATATATTCGTTCTAAGCAATTTAAATGAATATAAATATTACGTATTGAGTATTATTTCCGTATAGAGCGATATACGTATTGAGTGATACGATTTGTTGCTTTGTTTATGAAAAATACTAATATTTGTTAACGAATAAAAATGATGTGAACAATTTTAAATTTCAAGTAATGTGATCAAATACATGCTTTTATATGCAATACTTAAAAACATAAGAAATATCACAACAATATTATATCAGTTCTTACTAAAAGTTAATTTGACAATTATGATTTTATGGTACTTATTTATTTTATTAATTTTTTGCATTTGGCATGCCTTGTTTTTTATGCAATTTGTCTATTTATCTCAATGAGTGTACTATTACACTGGGAAATTAAGGCATAAATTATGTGAAAATTCACTTTCTGTAGCATGCGAGAGTTCTAAATGACTGACAAATATCGTAAATTAGCTAAGAACACCAACATTATGTTTCTTTAGCAGAAATATCTTTAAGATTTTGAAATTTTTATGAGGGTCCATTGCAAAAAAACGTACACAAAGAGGTTTTCATGTTTTGTTTTTAAATTTTTTTTAAATTTTCCCGTTAGAGTAGTCAATTAGAGTAGTAAATTAAGTGAAAAATAATGAAGAATTCGAAGTTGTTTTTAGGCGCTGCAAAAAATAATTTTTTCTATGGTTTTTATACGATCTTTGTATCGAACGTCACTCAGCAGATATACGGAAAAAATCACTAAAAATTTAAAAAATGTTGTAAATTAAAGCTAACTGTGATACTTGTTAAGTTATTTAATAAGTTAAATCAGCTTTTGCAAAAATCGCCATTTCAGTTACAGAAATAATAATTTTTTACCAATAATACCTACATATTTTACAATTTTAACGGGAAAAAATTAAAATTTTTCTCCAAAAAGACATCAACAGAGAGGTTATTTTCAAAGTAGTAGACTTGCAGCAATAAATATAAAAAAACTGTTCAATAATAAGCAATTTCAGAAAAAACAACAGGGTGACGTTCAATACATTTTGTGACGTTCAATACATTTGTTCCGCTTAACCAAATAATGTAAATAAAATTGGGAGTTTAACTAAAAACAGGTTTATTCTTTTACAAAAAAAAAAAACCAAGAAGTAAATAAAAAGTATATATATCAGCTATACATAAAATTTTCATTCAATTTTTTTTTTCTTAATTTTTTTACAAAAAATTAAAAAAGTCAATAGCTAGTTGACTTTGTATTGAAACTTTATTAAGACTTCACGTTTTACAATATAACTTCTGAACCCTTTAAAACCACATCTTCATTTTATATCACTGGAAAGGTATAAACTGACGTAAAAACGTAAAAAAATGAAAATTATAAAAAAACAAATAATTATAGCACGTGTTGCTGGCATGGTATTGAACTTAAACAAATTAAGAATGAGTCAACTTATGGCAATATTTTCAAAAATGTTGTACTTTTCCTCAAAATAGATGAAATAACTTTTCCAATGATACCATATTACCGGTAATTGGTCTTAAGTTGATTGAGCTACGTTATCTCAAAATAGACCCTATTTTGGACACGAAAAACTATTCTAAAAATTTATGCCTTCGAATTTGGTTTTCAAATCAATAAACCAATACAAGAAAAATATTTGAGTCAAATCGCAGATGATCAGTGCAACTGATCACTTCAATGTGAAATGGGCAATATCAGTTAGTAAAAACAAAAATCAGGTCAAAGTTAAACATAGGTACCATTCTTTTTGCTTTCGTTTATATTTTTCATTTCGTTCTTTATATAGCTTTATTTTTTCCCGGTATCTTCGTGCTCTTTCAGCAGGTTAATTTTGCTATTTAACTCTTAAATATACAAAAACGAAATACAAAATTAATACTTCAGCCGGTGGTGTGACATGTCTTAAAAGTGACGTTCAATACATTTGATGTAATGATTTTAAACATGCATTTTTTTGATTTACTATTTTTGCTTTAATAAAACTCCGCGTGACGTTCAATACATTTTTACACATACTTATCATGATGAACTGAGAAAAGACAAAAAACAAATACTTTAACATTATTTAATCGTCATGTTTTTTTTTAGAATTTCATGAGAACTAATCTCTGCACTTCCTTAATATAACTTACTTGTCATCTATACCTCTCCTAAATTAAAACTAACGAAGTGTAAAAAACAAAGTGACGTTCAATACAATACTTGGGGACTAAATGTAAATCGAAAGCCAAATTCGCAACAAATAACAACACAATAAAACATAAGAAATAAATGCTATCATTACAAAACAGTTATTATTTGTTATATTTTTGCATTGTTTTCTGGGGACATATGTTTTTGTATTAAGCGAGTACGAGAGAGCAATATAATATTCTTCAAAACACATATGCAAACAATTTAGGGATTCTGAAAAATATATTTTGTCAATAAATATTCTTCAGTGATCACTTTCTCAATTTTTATTTGTTTTTTTCTTTTTGTATTTACCTAAAAACAGAGGTAAAAGAGCGGGGACAAAAAAATAGCTTTTTGTATGCAATTGACCCATTAGTTATTCTTTTCTAATTTCTTGAAATTTATTTTTTATAGCATGCGAGAATTTGAAATACATGTCAAATAGTGTGAAATATTTTGTAATGTCAAAATTGGAACTGTCAACAATAATTATTTTAAGCAAAGGAAAAGCTAAAGAAATTTACAAAACAATGTTAATTTTTTACATCATGTGAGAAATTTTATTAAATTACGAATATTTCAAAATATTTAAACATTTCATACAATATTAAAAAATTTTCTGTGTAGAACATAGCTTAAGCCATAAAAAAATAGATTATTTTCATAACTATGGCATGAGAGAAATTTTTTTATAATTAGCTTTTGCCCTTTTGCAATATTTCACACTTTAGCTATAAAAAAACTAGCATGCGTTAAATTTTGTTTAATCATAGAAAATCATTTATATTCAAATTCCTTATTTATGGCTCATATTATGACAACAACAACAATAACTATATTAGCAACAACAACAAGCTCTCAACATCACACCGTGACTCATGCAGCTTTATTGGCTGCTGTACCATTTTAACCTAAATTTACAGTCATAAGTTGAACATTTCTTAGCCTTATTCTGCGTGTTGTTTTTTTTTTTGTTTTTGTTTGCTGTCGTTCAGTTTGTTTTTTTTACTCGTTTTGACGGTTAAATCGATCTTTGCACCATTATTTTTCGCATTCTCTGAGTTTTCAAATAAATCTACCTGTGGGCAACTACCAACAATTTAGACCCTCTTAGGCCGCTTTCCTTGCTATTTAACGAGGAAAGAAAAAACAGCACTACAAAGTCGTGAAAGATCGCACCATATCAAAGTTTGTCTAAGAGCATATTACCTCTAGCCTACCTGTTCGCCAATTCCTGGGATGAGTCATCAACGTCGAACTCCCCGTTTTGGCGACTTCGACTGTGTTCTCACTTTTTATTTAAATTTTTCTTTTTTTTTTTTATTTGTCGAACTCAGTGCACCGCTAAGCTCGTGCGCAGCAGCTTAGCTACCGCTCTTAAGTAACGCCCAAGCCGAGCTTCAAGTCAAGCTAACTGGGCGGCTAGCTGCTCTGGCTGGCTGGCTGGGTGTCTGCCGGTCAGCGCAGGTAGTCACAACCATGGCCTCAACATTGGCTTCGCCACGGAACAAATTGCAACAACAATTACAGAGAAATATATCGAAAATAAACGAGCAAAACATTAACCTATGGGAAGCGCAAAAAATTTGAAAATCAAATAACAACATCAAGACGTTGTTGTTTGTTGTCTGCCTGTCGATGACTCATGCTCAAGACTCAGGGGCAACTCTTTGCTACTTCTTCATATTTGTTGTTTTATAATTGAGTCTAAAGTTTCAATATAACAACAACAATAACAACAACATTAACAACAACTATTTATACTACTGCTAACACAAAAAGTAAAGGTGAAGACATCAATTCCAGCTTAGTTGGCAGAACTTACGTGCATCCAGCAAACATCAGCTATATGACCCAGTAGGAAAATTTTGGAACTTGATCAAAACGGCTCCAAAGAAATAAGTTTCTTAGCAACATTCAGTTGAATTTGAATTTGAAAACACCAATGAATTTCGATTTTAAAATTAAGGTAAACATTTTTTTTTTAAAAATTTAAAATTGTTTGGAGAAACCCCATTTCTAAGTGTTATGCTTCATGTGATCAGTAATATGATCAACGAATTCAAGTTTTATTGTCACAGATCCAAGCTCCGAAACATCTTTCTTCATTGTAACAACACTATCTTTCCCAATGGAAGAAATTTGTCAAAATTTTTTCTGTATACTTTTGAAAACGTCAACTGGTTAAAATTTGAAATTTCAAACTAAACACGAATTTCGATTCAACGATCCTAAAAGGTCCTTAAAGTTTGACAATTTTCGTGGTTATTCAATCCCAAATCCACTGAATACATACTGAAATTTTACTATTTCTCCCCAAAACTCCAGTTCTCTTGATAAAATTAAAAAAAAACTTCTCTTCTGTTATTCTCTTTTGTGCTATTCTGAATTTTAGCCCAAAAAACTCATTAAAACCTGAACCAGAAGACACAAAACCGTAGAACTTTAAAAATTTCTCAGTATTTGCAGCTAGGAATCGGTGACACTGTGTTATTTTATCTTAACATTATTAATGGCAATTTTTCAGTATAAAAAAAACTTATTCCACTTAAATAAACGTTTTCAAGAGCTTTAATTTACTTAAATACATTTTTTGGGACATAATTTTTTAAATTATTATTTGGTTAATAGAATAAAAAAATTTTATAATTAAATTTGGTTAATAATATAAAAAAAAATATATGTCAAGAAGTGGACAACACAAAGGCATGTTGAAATATATATTTCCTACTAGGTATTTGCGATCAGTATCGCAGCAAAAGAACATAGCAATAATTTGGATATTTTAATACGATATGTTGAGCGATCAAGAAACGGAAATGCTTCAACAGACTGAGCTTTATTCGTATATTGCTAAGCATAAATTTAAAAAATTGTTAAAGAATTACTGTCAAAGAAAGTGAGAAATTTGTAAAAGTTTGTTTTTAACGAAGAGTATCTTCACAGAGAGGTTGGAAAGTGAAAGCTGACAAATTTGGAAAAAAAACCTCAATTTATAAGCAAATTGTCATTAAGAATTGTCGAAATTGTCATGAATATTTCCTGATTGAATATTTCCTCATTAATTTAACCAACAAATATTTTTTTTTTTTTTTTTTGTTTAATTTTTTGGCTTGAAAAAAAAATAAAACACCAACCTGACCACGACAGCGAAAGTTATAACGATATCGATATAAAAACAATTTATAGGATAAGCGATAGTGACAATGACAATGACAATAACAATGACAATGACAATGATAATGACAATGAAAATGACAGTGACAATGAAAATGACAGTGACAATGACAATGACAATGAAACTGACAATTACAATGACAATGACAATGGAAATGACAGTGACAATGACAATGACAATGACAATGACAATTACAATGACAGTGACAATGACAATGACAATGATAATGACAGTGACAATGACAATGACAATGACAGTGACAATTACAATGACAGTGACAATAACAATGACAATGACAATGACAAGGACAATGACAATGACAAGGACAATGACAATGACAATAACAATGACAATAACAATGAAAATGTCAATGACAGTGACAATCACAATGCCAATGACAATGAAAGTGACAATGACAATGACAGTGACAGTGAAAATGACAATGACAATGACAATGACAATGAAATGACAATGACAATGACAATGACAATGACAGTGAAAATGACAATGACAATGACAATGACAATGACAATGACTATGACAATGACAATCACATTAACAATGACAATGACAATGACAATGACAATGACAATGACAATGACATTGACAATGGCAATTACAACGACAATGACAATGACAATGACAATGACAGTGAAAATAAAAATGACAATGACAATGACAATTACTATGACAATGACAATCACATTAACAATGACAATGACAATGACAATGACAATGACATTGACAATGACAATTACAATGACAATGACAATGACAATGACAATGACAATGGCAATGACAATGACAATGACAATGATCAAAAAAATTTTTGGTTGTATTGACGTAATTTGTTTTACTGTGTAGTTATAATGATCCGATTAAAGACAAATATGCACCGTTTTGATCGACAACTTGTTGCCATTTTGAAGGAATTTGTCTCTATTGGCAAAGAACTGGGAGAGTCGATTTTCGCATGCTTCGTTAACATGCGTTAACTCGTGTGATACCCATACATTGAGCTTCTTTTTGTTTCCAGCCTTATTCAAGTGGTTCGAAACGGTTTTTGTGCAATGGTTAGCTCCTGGGCAACCGAAACCGTGCTTAAATGACGGTCGGACTCGATGATTTCCATGATTTTTACATTTTCGACAGTTGGAATTCCAGAGCGTTGTACATCTTTGACATCCAAATTACCGGAACGGAATCGACGAAACCAAAATTGCGCGTAATTGGCTATTACAGTACCAGGTCCATAAACACTATTCACATTTTATCGAAATATTAATTTGGATTTTATCATTTCTTTAATAAAGTCAGAAAATAGCAAAATCTAAGAAAACAAATTTTAATTTTAAGGCCCAATCAATGATTTCAAAAATGAATGAAGTCAATAATTTACAGCTCTGATGCGGGGCGTCTGTGACGTCCTATAATTGCAGCAGGATGTTGCTACGTGCCATACAAGCCGCGAAACAATCAAGATATTGCGCACGAAGTTCCCAGGTCGCATAGTCGCATTTCGGAGATATAATTTCACCCCCACGATCTTGCGATTTAACAACGTCATCGCAAATCATCCGCAATTTACTCTTTCGAAGCGAATATTGAAATCACCATCGCCGAAATAGAGGTCAATTATGCGAGAAAGTGATCGAAAATTTCCTAAAAAGGACTTATGTCTGCAAGTTAAGCTGACACGGCCATTCGAAATATATCTGATAGATATTGTGATTCATAAATTATTTTTATGAGTTCATATTATAGGCCAATAAAAACTAAAGTTGTTCGTTCGTAGTAACAACAACAACGACAACACAAATAATATAAATGCCAAAGACACCACAATACAAGGAAAAATTACAAAACTCAACAAAACTCAACAAGAATTAGGTTTGACCTATATACTCGTAATCTATGAAACTTAAGGGGGGCATTATTTCAACAACAAAAACAAAAAGTGGCCTAAGAAGCTCCTGGGGTGCAGTTTCTAAATTGTACAGTTGTGCATGCAATAAAAAATTTCCAAATAAATCTCTTCACTGCTCTTGGTTGACACAAAAAAGTTATCGCCTTAAACTGCTAAAAATGCTTAAAAAAAAATTTGACATTTTTTAATCATTTTCATTTGTGGAACACTCAATTTGTTGTTGTCAAAGCGTTGACGCACATAAATTAGCAACGACAACAACAATAATAACAATCACAACAGCAACAGCAAAGAGCAGCTACAAAATCGACAGCACAAAATAATAAAAAAAAAACTCAAAATTTAATTTTGGAAGCGTTAATTTCAGCATATAGCTGAATGTTTTTTTTTTTATTTTTTTTCTTTTTTTTAGCTCATTCACTGTATTAGTGGGCGATAAATTTGTCTGTTTTGTTTTTGTGAAATTTTTTTAAAATAAAATTTAAATGTAATAAAAATGACAGAAATGGATATGTCATGAAATATATTTCATTTGAGTGTTTGCTTTTGTTTTTTTTTTTTTTTTGCTTTGTTCCTTATGAGTTATCTCAGAAACTCTGACAAGCTGTTTTGTAATAAGGTAGGTTCCGTAATTTGTTTGTGTGTCAGTGGAATGGTTGGAAATATTCTCGCTGTAACGTTTTTATTCCATATTTTAACTGGGTCAAGTTTTGAGTTGAGTCTTTTGGAGTTTTTTTTTTGCACTGTGTCTGATTCAAGCTTAAGAAGCATGCAGCGGAAAAATGGATTCTTTGAGATTTCCGAAATTATCTCCGGTATATCTTGGTTAAACTCTAGAGAAACTTTGTAAGAAGAAAATGTGTTTTCTAGCATAAATTTAACGCTTTGAGAGGCGTATGATGAACAATATGGACATTTTGTTTATAACAAGAATAGACAACAACTGCCAACAATCCTTTTAAATCGTTCTTTTCAACTCTTATCAACGGCTCTTAAGTTCGTTTGAAGTGGTACTGAGCACGTGCCATAAGGGACAAGCTAACGTTGAGTTAGCCCAGCTTTGTCATTCTAAGGGCAGTATTGTTCAACTCTGGATATCTTTATTCAGCGGACAAAGTACTTGATATTCAGTAGTTTCAGATAGCAGCAAACAAGCAAATATCCACTAGTTAAAGATATCCACAGGTGAATAATACGGCCCTAAGAAATTTGATGAAAATCAAAAAGTATATTTGAAGCCTCTGCTTCGAACATGTCTTGAAAAGAAAACCGTTTAAAAGCAACTCAAACAACCACAACAATTAATTGAAAGTTCAATTGTTGCTCCTTAAAAGAGCTAAAGCTTCAGAAAAAGTGCAGAGGCAGCTGAACAAATTGTTCTTAGAGTTGTTTTTGTTGTAATAATTGCATCTTAGCTAAGAAGCTTTCAATGCTCTTAACGCACTTTGAGCTAAGGTTATCGAAGCGACGCATGGCATCATCGCATCGCTTCGCATCTCATCTGTTCGCCCAATTTTATGACTTACAAGTGCAGCAGAGTGGCCTAAGAGCAAGAACTACTTCGAAAACAGCAACAACAGCAACAACAGCAACAACAACATAAACAACAAAAACAACAACAACAACAAAAACAACATCAAAAGCAACAACAACATCTGTAACAAAAACTGAAACTTTTTACATAAGTAACCCAGCAAAAGTGGGCGTTCAAGCAGGCAGTCTGGCCGCGAGTGGCTCTCCAACAGGCGTTCTTTTAGTTTTATTGTTGCTCTTTGCTGCTCTTGCAGTTCTTTCGTTCTTTCAGCATCTTTTGATTAAGCCAAACTTTAGCTCGTGCCAGCAAGTCGACAATTTTTTTGTTTTTCTCCTGTTGTTCTTTACTTCATCTTGCATTTATATGCGTTTGATAAAAATAAGTTAATCCATCATGTTGCAGCAGCAGTTGCACACGGTTGGAGGCCTTGTGGCAAGATCTGGATGCTTTAGAAAACACGAGTTAAAAAGCACTGTAAACAATTTTAACAAAAACCCAGAAAAGTTTCAGCTCAAAGCTTTATTATTCCCCTTGCCCATAGTGATCTCATTGAAGAGTACTGAACTGATATATCACAATTCTAGGTTCAAATCCTAAAAGTGATAAAAATATATACTTAGTTCGTGGTGGTTATAACGTTTGTAGTAAAAAGCACGGTTTAAATAAAATTTGTCTCTATCATTTGAATAAGTTTTAAAAAAAAAAAACTAACCGTAGTGTAATGGTTACGGCATAGAACTTTCAGTCAACAGAAGTTGGGTTCAATTCCTACAACGGGAAAGAAATTATTTTTTATTTTACATTTTCTTGTTGCAATAGCCGCAAGCAAAAAATTACATCAGTTCTGAGAAAAAAGGTGTCGGAGAGAAGTATCGTTTTTCAGATTTCACTCCAGCAAACCGCAAAACGAGGCCACTGGGTTTCGGTTTCGCTTTAAAAAAATGTAAAATTTATATTTTTGTTTCCCTCAAGGAAAAATTGGAAAACTTCCATATGGAACATTCCTCATCTATCTTTTGGAAACTTACGGGTGTTTTTTTCATATATTTAGAAAAATATGTTTCCAAATTCATTTTAAATCCAGCAGAGAGGAATATTTCTCTCCAATGACAGTATGTAATATAACCGAAATGGAATTTAGTGTCCAATGAAAGGGAATGCTTCCCACATTCTATGGAAGTTTATACAGGGGAATATTTTAACACTCCGACAATAATGAATTTCTATTTCTATATGTTACAAAATTGATGTTCAAAACAAAAACAAATCAAGCGTTTTGTGTTACATAACTAACGGGACAATCATCTCAAGCTCAGCCTAGTCGAGTGAGGCTTTGTTTTTGTTGCCTTTGCATGAAATTGTTGTTGTTAAAGCGAGTTAAAAATTTGGTGATTGTCGGTTTTGTTGTTGTTGTTTTTTGTAAGTGTTGTTGTTTTTAAAAATGTGCAAACACAAATTTGATAAAAGAAAACAAATTTGTAGCTGGGCCAACTGGGCCAATTGTACTTCTGGAAGCTCATGTCTATCCTAGAAGGTTATTTAAATTTTATTTGTTTTTTTTTTTGTTATGATAAAGACTAATATTTTATTTCTAATGCTTTTTTGTAATATGTATTATTTTCAAAATTTTTTCGAAAGATTATTTTGAGTACTTCGATGATGAAATCATTTTGTGAATATAAAATCATTTCCTCTATTGAATTTATTTATAATTTATACAAAAGTTCATTGTGTAGGGGCTTCAATACAATTGAGCAGGGCTCGTGATATACTAAAATTCCTTATATGGATTAATATTTTATATTGTCCATGAACAAAAGCATGTCCCTCTAGTTAAAAATACCTAGATTGAGAGAAATGGAGTCAATTTAATTGTTTAACAAACTTGAAACCGGTAAAACTAATGAGGACCATTTTAGAATAGAAGATCCTCACATTTATTGTTTAACAGTACATGTTTTGAGAACTTTGTAAAAAGTATGCCTTCAATATTAAATATTACTAGCATCGCCTGAAGTCGAAATTCGACATTATAAAAAATCAATCCTAGTTTTATTTTGTTTTTTTATTATTTTTATTGAAAAACGTTTGGCAAAATTAAAAAATATTAAATAGGGACATACTTAAGGGTAATACAATGAATGATATTGAAATTAATTGTTATTAAAGTAAATTAAGGATTTGTTTGATTTATTTCATAAAAATTATATTCAAAAAAGAATAAGTTGGCATGCATGCTTGGTGAACTGCTGTATATCTTTAGGTTTCAAAGTCTTCTAGATTATTAACAATAAATTATCTAGAAGAATTTGGCTTCACAATGCATTTTATTAAAATTAAATTTGAAATAATGAAAATTTGAAACAAAATTAATGTAAAAAGCTTAAGTTTTTCCATAAAAATTTGGCATTACTTTTGCTTTCCTAATGAATTCGCCACCAGTTCTCTCGCCTAGAAGAGAGCAGAATGTAAGCGCCGAACTGAAAATAGAAAAATATTTTATTATGGCATCAAGTGGCGAGCTTGCTTTCTCTTCACTTTGTGCGGATCGTTTATATGGAACTTTCTTTGCGTGTACTTTCAACTACCTACCCAGCAAAAAAATGTTCAATGCGCATTACTTGTATACACATAAAGAGCGATTCATTCTCCATGCAAATATTTCTGTGTATATAGCGCTATATTTGTAGCACTTTCTGTAACGACAACGTAGCACTTGAAAGAAGTTTAGATTTTAATGTCAAAAAACTTCATTTCAAAAATGGAAAAAAATCATCAAAACGTCCCACGTAAATTAATTTAATGCTTCAAAGCCCGGACTTCTATTCGAAAAAAGTTATGTTTTAAACTGAAATATAAAGCTTTTATAAGCTATGTTTTCTGTTTTTCCTACTTCAAGTAAAAAAAATGCATAAAAATCCATAAATTTCTATATTAACAACAATGAGAACAAAGCGCGCGGTTATTGACACATTTTTATATAAAATACAAGGAGAACGAAGCGCGCGGCTTTCGCTACGATTGCAAATTTGCTACAGTGAAAGCCGAAAGCATACATCTTATGACATGCCTATGTTAAAAAATGCGCTATACGCAAGGAGAATGGAGCCTCAACTGTTTTTTTGGAGCGCTTCAGATGCACTCATGAAGCGCTCGGTTCCCTTCTGGGTATAGAAGGAGAGTTTTTGTATGATGTAGAAAGAAAGCATATTGTAACGTAAGGGTATCCTATGCGCCTTCTCTCCGGTCAGAGTTGGATGCTTCAAGTTGGATAACCACGGTTTTGTTGAAATATCGAGTAGTATAAAGTAGAGCAAAGTATCTAATGCTTTTATAGGAGTATTTCACAATGTCCCGCAGATGCATAGTTAAGCTTTGAACTTTGCGTAGTACTCGTATGATGGACAACTGGACCTACTAAGTTCACGTGCTCCTTAACCTGTGTTGTCTCTGAGTGCTGCCAATATCAACAGGTGGCAGCTCATCAGAAAAATTGATTTCAATTAAAAAAATGATCTTTGTCAGGCGGGAATTGAACCACGACCCTTGAGGTTAGGAAATTTGCATGCAACGTTTCCCTCATATTAACGCGTTTTAGTCAAGGCTGTCACTCTCTTTTAGTTGATGCAGTTAAGAAACATTCATTGCATAAAATATAAATTTCTTGGAAATTATTGAGAAATTACTCAATTGATTTTGCGCCGTGTAAAGTGCCAAACATACAGCACCACAGAAATCACGCTGTACAACCGTTAGAAGATGCTTAAAAATTTACGCTTCAGATTTGGTCAGCAGACGCTTGGCGATGGTCAGCACTGAAAAAAACCTAAAAAAACACACACACACGAACACTCATGGAAAAAAAAAGGAATGAGTCGTTCTAGAAAATAATTACTGTTCGAACCACACTATACAATCACAACAACAACAACAATATTGGGTGAAAAGGGCCCCCAAGTGGGCGACGAGAAAAGAAAAAGAAGCAGACAAGCAACGCAATTGTGGCAGAAGATGCGGTGTTAGTTGTTCACTACCGCTTTTTAGTAAATTGTATGCGTTAAAAGGCAGGAAAAGGAACAACAACTGACACAACAACAACAATTTACAGATGAAGTGCAACAATACTGAGATAAAGATGCAAACTGCAAGATTGGATTTTAATGGATGCTCTTGGCTTGCAGTGGTGGCTTCTGTGTTACTTACAACAGCAACAACATGAATTATAAGCAGCTTTTTCTTGCAAGCTTCATTACGAGCAGCTCCCCGCGAACCCACGGATTGTGGGTTGTCATATTGGTTGTGTGTGAGGGTAAGTGTTTGTATGTGTGTTCTAAGTACAGTTGCAGCGCCCGCAGCTGTTTGTATGCCACACTTAAACGAATGCGCAGTAGCGGTAGTTGTTGCAACACCAAAAAAAAAAAAAAACAAAAACATTTCTTTAACACTTATTTTTTGGTTGTTCCTTTATGTTTTTACTTATTTTTTCGACTTAATTTTATAAGCAAGCAACTTGGCTCAATTGCTGTTGTTGCGCACGCCTTTACGCTCGCTTTTCTAAGCATTTTTCAATTAGTACCGCGTTAGCGTTTTGACCACGCGCCCCATTTTTATTGTTCTCGTTGTCTTTGGCTTTTATAGCATTTGTTGTAATTTTTTTTATTTTTTAATTTTATACGATTGCAGGTGTTCTTTCAAGCGTTGCTCTTTCTTGTTGTTACCATAAAAGCGTCAAAATTTGTTATAAAACAAAAAAAATTATTTGATTGGAAAAAAAATGTGCTTCTTGGACTTTGGTCGAGCATTGGCTACATCAAGCTGGGCTGCTGTCATTTAGCCTAGTTTTGGACACGTTCAAAGAAAAATGGCCTTTAATTTGAAATTATTGTGGGAGCAGGATTAATAGTTGAGTTTTTTTTTTGGCCATGACAAGCAATGTTTGCATTCGGCAAAGAACGTCCCCCAAAGTGTTAATGAATGAATTTGCTAAAAACATTAAAGCAACAACAACAACAACAACAACAACAACAACAACAACAACAACAACAACAAAAACAACAACAACATCAACATCAACATCAACATCAACATCAACATCAACATCAATATCAACATCAACATCAACATCAACATCAACATCAACATCAACATCAACATCAACATCAACATCAACATCAACATCAACATCAACATCAACATCAACATCAACATCAACATCAACATCAACATTAACATCAACATCAACATCAACAACATCAACAACATCAACATCAACATCAACATCAACATCAACATCAACATCAACATCAACATCAACATCAACATCAACATCAACATCAACATTAACATCAACATCAACAACATCAACATCAACATCTACATCAACATCAACATCAACATCAACATCAACATCAACATCAACAACATCAACAACATCAACATCAACATCAACATCAACATCAACATCAACATCAACATCAACATCAACATCAACATCAACATCAACATCAACATCAACATCAACATCAACATCAACATCAACATCAACATTAACATCAACATCAACAACATCAACAACATCAACAACATCAACAACATCAACATCAACATCAACATCAACATCAACATCAACATCAACATCAACATCAACATCAACATCAACATCAACATCAACATCAACATCAACATCAACATCAACATCAACATCAACATTAACATCAACATCAACAACATCAACAACATCAACATCAACATCTACATCAACATCAACATCAACATCAACATCAACATCAACATCAACATCAACATCAACATCAACATCAACATCAATATCAACATCAACATCAACATCAACATCAACATCAATATCAATATCAACATCAACATTAACATCAGCATCAACATCAACATCAACATCAACATCAACATCAACATCAATATCAACATCAACATCAACATCAGCATCAACATCAACATCAACAACAACACTACCAAAAACAACAACAACAGCAACAATAAGGCTTTGGAACAAAAAGAACCGAGTCTTTTATGACAGACTTTTTGAACACGCTTTGTCAGAGTGCTTGTTGTTGTTTTTCTATTATTGTTGTTGTTTAATCGGTTGCTGTCACTGCTACTTAAATCCAAGCTCAGTAAAATTAACAATTATAAGTAGTTGGGCAATGGTGAAGAAGACGTTGAAAATACATAAAAACTACAACATGTCATATATTTCAACATGTATCGTCAATTACAACTTTATTACAGTTATTTTCTGCCGCTTCTACGACAAAATTGAGACACAAGGAGAGTCATAAAAAAAACCACAATTATACAGAGCATACGCAGCCCAAGA
The DNA here is from genome assembly GCA_943735915.1 of Pherbina coryleti. Taxonomy (NCBI): domain Eukaryota; kingdom Metazoa; phylum Arthropoda; class Insecta; order Diptera; family Sciomyzidae; genus Pherbina; species Pherbina coryleti. The sequence goes on from OX030952.1 coordinate 6,484,011, forward strand.
AACACATTTGACGCTTGCGCAATTTACGAACGAAGGAAAGAAAGATAAAAATATAGACGCAAGAAAGCTCATAGATAGCTGAACATTAGCACACGTGAGCTGTCATAGCAAAGAACTAATGCTATTTAGGCCAGTCGAGGCCATAAAATACATATAAATGAGCCAAAGCTTATTTATATATAGAAATGTCTACTCCTCCAACCCTAATGAAATCAGTAAACTATTTGCGGATCATTTCAAAGATGTATTTGGAGTACCTACAATTGAGACTTTAGCTCCGTCTCGCTGTTTGAATACTTCACCCATTGTCTCTAACATCAGTCTAACTCAGGAAGAGATATATTTAGCCCTTAGGAGTCTTGTTCCAAAAAATGCTCCTGGTCCGGACCTTATACCCTCAAGCTTTCTAGTTTAATGCGTAGACCAACTTATCATCCCATTATATATTATTTTTAATAAGTCCTTGAAACTCGGTATTTTTCCATCCCACTGGAAACCCTCCCATCTAACACCCATATATAAAAGTGGTGATAAGAGGTCGGTTGAAAACTATAGGGGTATTGCCATATTGTCTGCTATCCCAAAACTTTTCGAAAAAGTTATATGTGAGAAACTAACATGCCTAGTTAATCCATTACTCAACAAACAACAACATGGTTTTCGCAGAGGCTGATCTACTATAATGAATCTCACAGTTTTAGTCTCTGATCTTCTTACTGAAATGGAAAAAGGACATCAGGTGGATGCAGTCTATACTGACTTTAGTAAAGCCTTTGATCGGGTGGATCATGAAATCCTAATTTTAAAATTGCAAAGGTTTGGTATATCGGGTTCTTTGCTAAATTGGCTAAGATCCTACCTCTGCGAAAGATGTCCGTTTGTTAAGTTTCAAGGAATCTTATCGAAAAAAATGTCTGTCACATCCGGTGTTCCACAAGGCAGTCACCTTGGTCCACTCCTTTTCAACATCTTCATCTCAGATTTATCAGAATTATTGAATGAAATTCCACATCTTATGTATGCGGACGACCTTAAAATATAAATAAAAAAAAAAATAAATAACTGGCCATTTCAGCCCTTGAAAGGACTTTGACCTAGCTTCTTATGATCAATTGTGTTGTTCGTGTTATTAAGTTTGTACACAATTGACCGAGAAATGGACCTACATGCTTAACGCCGACTCCGAACGGCAATGAACGGAATGTTCTCATTCTCAAGAAGCTTTACATGGCATTTTGATTACTCTCTGAGGTTTGCCATTGTCTGCAGAGAGGTGGCGGCCGTACAGAAAAATTATTTTAATTCAAATAATTTTCTGTCGCTGCTGGGATTCGAACCCGGGTCTCCAAGATTCTTTGACATAGCGGCCACGCACTTTAACCAACTACGCCACGGGCGCCACTTTTCTTGGTCTTGGTGTAGTTTTGGACAATAAGCTACGGTTTAATCTTCACTACGACAAAGTTTTATCTAGGGCTAATAAGCAGCTTGGGTTCATAAAAAGACGTGCTAAGGAGTTTAAAAATGTTTGGGTAACTAAGACTCTATACAGTGCACTAGTGTGCCCACTTCTTGAATATGCCTGCATTATTTGGAATCCTGCTTTTGAGTCACATAGTGAAAGATTCGAATCAATCCAAAAACAATTCCTGCTTTTTGCGCTAAGAGACTACTTTGATCCTCGTGATTTCAGAAGCTTGCCACCGTACAAACATAGACTCGGCCTTCTGAATTTGTTGCCTCTGTCATCAAGGAGAACGTTACTAAGTTCACGCTTTACCTTTGATGTTTTAACGGGAACTATTAACATCGAATATATATCGAATAAGATAACATTCAATGATCCTGTAAGGTTAACTAGGCATACAAGACTGTTGAAAGAATACCAACACCATACAGTTTATGCATACAATGAACCCATTAATAGATGCTGTAGAATATTCAATAATATTAGCGACTGTTACTTACCCTCCATGAATAAATTCACCTTCAAGAGTACCCTTTCAAAATCGCTCTCCTCAAATTAAAACAAAATCCACCTTCCTCGTTTCCTTACCGTAAAATGAAAGTACTTCCCCATCTCTTTTAATGCTCACCATTTATACCTCTTTGGTTTGTTCCCTATTAAGTATAAGCTACCACTACTAATTATGTATAAATACACTATACTAGTATACTAGTATGTAAGTACCTATTATTTTTACTTTCCTTCTTGCCTTTTCTTTTTGACGTGTTCGTGAAATCATTTCATTTAGGTGGGCGGATTACGCCCACGTTGAATTGCATATCTTCGAACACCAAAAAAAGGAAAGGGGAGAGAAAAAAACAAACAAAAAAAAAATAAAACCTGTTAGTATAAGTTAATTGCCTTGTTTGGCCAATAAATAAATAAAAAGAAACACAAAACAGTTCAGATTCTTGCCTAGATAAGAAATATATAAGATATATTATTACCGTCGGGCCAAATGAGTCACTAGTAGGGCTTTATTGATTTAGGCATGTATAAAAAAAGGGAGCATACAAAAAGTTGCATAGAAATCAGTTTTCCCTGCACATTGACCCAATTGAGCCTCATGCTGGCCACATTTGAGTTAAGCTGAATTACATAGAAAATCAAACCAAGACAAGATAAAATAAAAACTAGCAAAAACTTGATGAGGCGCAAATTGCATAGAAATCTGATTTTCCACAAATGTTTTAAGTACACAGAAGAAGAACAAAAAGAAAAACAAAAAGCAAAAAAGAACAGATTTCAGTTAATAACAGCACCTCAATTACAACTACAACATAAAAAAAAAAAACAAATGCTGCCGTTTTACTACCAACACCACCATTATTGACTCAATTGCTGCAAGGAACGTTTTTAGCCAGTTATAATTTTATTGCCACGTATTGCTCTTCGACTTCGGGACATCCTGACGATCGTTGAAGTAGGCGTTGCCAGCTACCATCTCATGTTACTGTTTACTTGTGAGCACTTTCAAGCGTGTCATTAATTGCTGCAGCTTCTACTCGATGCAAAGAAGCCAAAGCTTAAAATAGACTAGAGAAAATTTGAAATGGAACTAAAATTTCCCAATTTGGGAAATTATTTATCGCATGTAATAAAGTTCCTGCGTAATATCAACATAAAAATCATCAAAATTACTATATTTTTAAGTGTGTTTTAAAGTGATTTTTAGTGTCTTAAAGGCGGTGAAATTTTTAAATTTACCTCAGTGGCTTTTTATGATCTAGAAATTAAATATAACACTCACCACATAAAAATTGTAATAATATTTATAAGAGTTTTAATATTTTTGAGTGTTTTTTTATTAGGTTTTATCATTTATTTATCACATATTTTTACTAACTTCCTTAAATTTGTTCAATAATTGGTTTGAATGAAGGTGTCTGAAAATCATAATCATGGGTCTTTTACCTTGAGATGTATTAGAAATCTTGTTTTTATAAAAATTTCCTCTGTGCATTTTTTTTTTTTGCTTCTTGAAGTTTAGACTTCTGTTAATATCTTCTGTTCAAATTTGAACCGGATTGTGCGAATAAAACAACAACAGTTGTCATAAAGCTAATGATTTTTTTTAAGGTTGGTAGCACTGTTGTAGGCTTGGACGTTAATTTTTTAGCCTGCGAATTTCATAATGAAAAAAAAAGTTGAGGAAAGAATCTTTTTGAAATTGTGTTTCGGATTCATTAAAAATTTTTCAGAAAACCTATGGGAAGTCTGCTCTATTACGTACGCAGGCATTTGAGTGGTACAAATTGTTTAAAGAGTGTCGTAGATCAGTTGACAAATTGCCTCACCCATCTCGTCCAGCAACATCAATGAAACATCAACCGATGAAAATGTCAAAAAAGTAAAGGGAGTTGTGCTCAAAAATTGTCATGTAACCGTGAGAGATATAGCTGCACATAATTTTAATTTATGTTGTAGGCATGCAACGGGTTGCAGCGCGTTTTGTATCAGAATTGCTGAATTTCTCTTTCAAAAAGAGTTTCGCGCAACTGCCGCTCAGGAGATACTTTTAATGGACGATACGGACATTCAGCGCATCACTACTGGTGACGAAACTTATGTGTACGATTATGATGTCGAAACAGCTCAAGAATCTGCAGAGTGGCGCTATCCATATGAGCCGAAACCCTAAAAACCCCGACAAATTCGTAAAAAAAATGGAGGTGATGTTAATTGTTTTCTTCGATTCTCGCGGTGTCGTGCCCTCGGAATTCCCTCGCCAAAATCCATCAGTCAATTTCGATCATTAGAGTGTTTTAAAGCATTTGCGCGAGAATATTCGACGAAAGAGATCTGAATTGGATGGATGTTTAACTCTTGGTCTTTGCACCACGAAAATGCACCAGCTTTTCACACAACAATGTCAAAAACAATGTCAGTATCGTTAAAAAAGCACCATATCCGTCATGGACCTGTGTGTCTTTTTCCTACTCTCCAAACTTAAATTATTGCTTCGTGGAAAACATTTTGAGACGATTGAAGTCATCTAAAAGAATTCGCTGAGGGAGCTAAAGGCCATTCCGAAATCGGTCTACCAAAAATGCTTTCAAGATTGGAAAAAAACGTTAAAATATGTGTATCAGAGATTTGCATAAGACCATTCGTCATTTTTGCCACTCGAATAACATTCGTCGTCAAGCAAAATCACACTCAAAAATTAATGCATGCACCACTCGAGTTCGTAACCAACGATTGATACTTAACTCAGTTTGTCACGATTGCGAATCGATACAAAGGCAGCATGCAGACAATGCAGACATCTATATATTAATAGGCAAACAAAAAAGTTTGTGCTCCCTTTTTTTCTGTGTTACCTTCAACATATTCACATAATACTTATATCGATGGATAGGTATTTTCGAGTAGATTTGCACAATATAATTTTTATTCGAATATGTTGTCATTAAGATATGTAAAAATGAGCAAATGTAAAACGCTTTTTTTACCAATGGGACAATCAGAAACTACAAAGCGACAAAGCTCTGTTGAACATCACTGCTGTAGCTTACAAAAGCAAGAGTAGAATGCGGGAGTGACGCAAATACTTAAAAAGAGCTGAGTAGGATATGTTGTTGTTGTTGTGGTTGTTGCTTTCTCTTAATATCTCTCAGCGTTAAAAAAACAAAAAAACTGCTGCTTGCTTCTCTTATTTTGAGAATTATCATTTATCTTAATTTATTTGTTATACTTTTCTACCCTTTATTTACTTTTACTTTATTTAATTTACTTTTAATTTATTTATTTACCTTAAATGAATATTATGTATTGAATAAATTTTTGTTATTGACGCATATATGATTCCTTTTTTGTCCTTTACCACTATTTTCCTTATAGCGTCAAGGTAAGCATTAAGAATTTCCATACAAATTAATAACAATTCATTAAGTGAAAAACAACTTGAGTTTCGTTACCTTACAGAAACAGATGGCCGATTTCGGCCACAGGCGATACTAGTTCGTATGATTCGCTTAAAACTCGAGTTTTTGCTGCTGCATGAATTTTTGTTGTTTTGATACTTCTCTGCCGTTCTCTAGCAGCGCTTTGTGTTGTTTGTTATCTATTTCTTTAATATTTACCATTTAAATTCTTTTTACTTGGTGCGAATAGAGATAGAATATGTGAATATTCATTGCTTTTGGCGAATGTTGTGAATGTCTTGCTTCTTCGGGCATTCGTGAGTCGTATGCATTCGTAATCATGAGCGCTCGTACTGTATGGCATTCGTACCACAGCGATTGATAGATGTATTCCCGCATTTATTTAAATGCAGAAGGCACATTCGTAGCTCGTATATTGACGAGACATTCCAAACGCAATTTGAATGCACTCAAGCTGTTCACTGATGTGTATCGCCTCTGATGGTGATTATTTTGAAGGTGATAAAATAAATATTGAAGTATAAATTGCCGTTGTTATTTTATGTGCACAGTTTAGATAAATTTTAAACAGAAGGTAAGCTCGAACGAAAACCGCGCCTACTGACCATACAAAGTGACGTCATCAATACGATAAAATGATTTTTGAAAAAAACGAGCTACAGGTCAGTTTATGGTTAATTAATTAGTATAATTTAACTAACCAAAAATGGACCTGTAGCTCGTTTTTTCAAAAATCATTATATAAAAAGGTCAAAAATTTAATAAAATTAATACGATAAAATCTCAAAAAATTTCATAAAAATTAATTGAAAACTTTGATATTTAGTAAATAAGCTTTAATTTCAAATACGCACTCTACGTGTGAAATTTTTCAAAATCAAAAGAAAACCACGCCTACCTCCCATGCGAAGTGACTAATCAAAATGGTAAAAAATTTTCTAAAAATTCCATAAAAATTATCAAAAGCCATGTTTTTTTGCAAATCTGCAACCTACGTTCGAAATTTTTTAAAATCGAATCAAAACCACGCCTACTTACCATACAAAGTGACGTCATCTATACGATAAAATCTCTAAAAATTCCGCAAAAATTAATTAAAAACTTTGAAATTTAGCAGATAAGCTTTGATTTTAAATACAAACTCTGCGTGTGAAATTATTCAAAATCAAAAGAAAACCACGCCTACCTCCCATGCGAAGTGACTAATCAAAATGGTAAAAAATTTTCTAAAAATTCCATTACAAATTATCAAAAGCCATGTTTTTTGCAAATCTGCAGTCTACGTTCGAAGTTTTTTAAAATCGAATCAAAACCACGCCTACTAACCATACAAAGTGACGTCATCAATGCCATAAAATCTCTAAAAATTCCACAAAAATTAATTAAAAACTTTAAAATTTTGCAAATAAGCTTTGATTTCAAATATACACTCTGAGTGTTAAAAAATTATCAAAATCGAAGGAAAACCACCGCCTACCTCCCATGTAAAGTGACGGTTTTAAAATGGTAAAATCTCTAAAAATTCCATGAAAATTAATCAAAAACCATGTCCTTTTGCAAACTCGTACTCTACGTTCGAAATTTTTTTAAATCGAATGAAAACCATGCCTACTAACCATACAAAGTGACGTCATCAAAATAATAAAACCTTATAAACTGGGATATAATATAATTAATGCTAGTGTGGGGTATTTTGATTTCGGTCAAGCCGAAGATAATACAGTGTCCTTACGAGTTTTTATCATAAAAGTAGTTAGCATGGCGAAATATAATAAAAAAAAAAAAAAATCAGGAGAGTTCCTTCATACACTTAAAGCTCAAAAACGACATTGTAAATGAGTCTAACGTCAATCCTCTTTATATTCTTAACATTAATTTTCACCATAACTCTAACACCTGCTCTAATTTTTTCCGCAGGCAGCTTATTACACGAACAGCATGTGGCGCATGCGCAAAGCGCCAACAGCCGCACATAAGCTATACTTTATTACAACAACAACAACAATTTGTGACGCTCCTATCATAACTAAGAATGGCTTCCAGTCAGAATCTATGTATGTACTATGTTCAATTGAAGCTGATAAGCTGCGCCTCATAGCATAAAGATCAATGGAGATCGACGTGTATTCAATGAGCCACAAAAACAAGATCCATCTCTTGATTCAGTGAATTGATAAGACTGTAAAAGACATGTTTTTGCTATTAATGTCGGTTCATATTAATGCTCTTTATTCTAAACTCACAATCTAACCACAACTCGATATGGAAAATTAATATTGACAGAGCTGATTAAATAGAAGATCAGTTTTATACAGATTCGAAAATAAGCTAAAAACCCGCTATTCCCTTCCACTACAGTAACAATTCCAACTAACTTTTTAAGACAAACCTTATCAAAAGTTAAATTGAATCAGAAATACTCTTCAAACCTTTCAACAGCTCACTGAAGAAATACAACAAAAACACAGTAGCCAGTTCTTAATACCCAGAAGCACTGTTTGAGAAAAAAAAAACAGAAAATAACCACATCAATTAAAAACTATAAAAAGATCGCAATAACAATCAAGCTCTTAGAGCCTCAGGAATACTCGTTTTCAGAGAAGGAACAGAAGAAAAAAAAAAAAAATTCAAAAAAATTAAGAAACGAACCTGCGGCCATAGAAACGAGAACATTTCACGCAACTTATGATGGAAGTTCAACCAAATTAAAGCAAAAATATAACAAAAAAGAAAATGGAAAAAAACCAAATTAAATAAAAAAACACAGCAGCAACAATAAATAAACTGGTTTTAAAACACTTAACAATTCGAAAAACGAAAATTTATTATTACTAAAGAACACTTTGGAACACTTGATGCACACCTGCGCTGAGCTGGCTGACTTGGAGCTGCCTGTTGTTTGGCTTTGTTACAATTCCGAGTTGGAACTTGTTGTGGAAGACAACAAAAACGAAAACTAAATAAAATAAATTATATATTGTGACTACTATAACAACAACAACAACAACAGAGGGGGAAAAAAAGCTACACAGTAGCACTTTGTTACAGCCATTTGAGGGCAGTAAAAGACAGCAGATATGACAGAACCCAGCGTTAGTCAGCTTCTAGAAACGAGTTCCTGTGTAAGCTGATGATAAATCTTATCTCTAGATACGTTGACAAAAAATGTCCACTTCACAAAAAAAAAAAAAACCCCAACGACACTACAGCCTGGTTTGTTAGAATCTTAATACATGCCTTTTCAAGCTCTGCCCAGTTGCTGTTTTATAATAACTGTTAAATTACTGATTTCATTTCATGACGTTTCACCGTTAAAATTTAAAATTATGCCTGATTAATTAGTTGACCCAAATAACTGAAGGTCCTACAAGGCTGTCGGAAAATTATCGCCCGCAAAAATCATCTGAGAACAAAAAGCGTTAAACAGCAAAAAACAAACAATAACAACAACAAGAACAACAACAACAAATAAAACAGAATTTCAAAAACTCTCTCGTAAAATACAAGAAAAAGCAATCAATTCGAGTGCAATAAATCAATTACAAATGGCGACAAGGCAGAAACAGTCAAGCGTCGATAAAAGCGATAATCCGACAAAAAATGTCGTGACACACTTTTTATTTCGAACCAAACATTCTGGGGGAGAACAATAAAAAATAAATTTGGCATACATACGAATATGAGGTGAAAAAAAATCCTTAATTTGCCAAACACGAACATATGTATGTAGTGAGTCCATTACAACAACAACAACAAAAGCAGCAGCAGTGTCGAATACCACAGCCTACAAAAATGGCAAACAAAGCAACTTAACCCCAAAATTATGAAGAAAAAAAAAAAACATGGACCACTTTCTGCGGTTGCATGTCACTTAACGCTGCCTGCGTATTAATCACCCTGTGGCCAAGACGGCTACTACAGTTATAATCGAAATTAAAAACATTGACGCATTCATAAATTTTGTGTAGGAACTCAGAATCATGAATTTCATTGGGAACTCAAGTCAGTGGAGACAGACTGACACAGTCTAAAAAGAATGTGAACAAATATATTTTTCTAAATTGGTCGTATAATGCGTGTCGGACCATTTTTAGAGTTATGATAACTAGAGGCAAACCCTTATCAGCAAAAGCGGGTAAAAAAAACATTTAATGTTCAAACTTAAACGATTTGTTATTCAAATATAAGGCAATGTTGGAAAAATTTTATAAAAACAAACCATGCTTTTGAATTTGTCAAAATATAAGTAAGAATTAAAATAAAAACATATCTGATATTTTTGAATTTTGAAAAAATGGACTCACTCAAAAATCTATAAATGTCAAAATGTTTTTTTTTTTTAAATTTGTACTTATATTTTGAAAAGATCTTAGCAATTTTTGCTTAAAATTCTTCCCCAAAATGTTTTATTTTTTAATAACAAATCGTTTAAGTTTGAACATCAAATATTTTTTGGACCCACTTTTGCTGATAAGGGTTAACTTTTTGGAAAAATTTACACTAAAAATAACATTTTTAGAAAAGAAACAAGATTCTATCATTAAATAGAATAAAAAACTAACCTAAGCCAATTTTCTTTACCTTTCCTTTTTTTGCGTAGTCATCTTTGTCAAAAAAAGTGGCCAAAACACCTATTTAAAAAAAAAAAATATCAAGAGCTCCAAACGGCGGCAAAAAATAGAGGTTTCAAGGAAAATTTTAAGCCACCGTGGAACTTTTAATCTCAAAATTTCAGACATTTTGAAGGGGAAGTGATCGATTTGATAAAGAACGCCCCATATATATGGTGAGTTCTTTTTCAAACCCATATTTCAATTTTCATCCAAAAACCTATTTTTCATGAGCTCAAAAAATTTGTCTTAAAGTCTAGTTTTGATGTCTACTGGTCTTTTGCAAAAAAAAAAGAATCCTAACCTCAAAATTACTGTTGGGAGCAATGCATGTCACAAAAACAAAAATACAATTTTTTTGTAAAAAATAAATAAATTTCATATAATCCTGATTATTTTATACATATATATATATATATATATATATATATATAGGGGGGCTTTTTGGGTCGCTGAAACTAAATCTGAGGTCAGAAATTAATTGAGGGATAAATAATCAATGAATCAGTTTCTTTATTAACGAAACATTGTGAATTTGAGATTGATGCTTTGATTATTTGTTCGCTTTGATACCTAATAAGTTTTTATTTTTTTACTAATATAGTGAATTTGACACTGATCTTTTGATTATTTATACACCAAGATATTCAATTGGTTATTGTTTTGAGGCTATGGATGAAATAGAGATTCTCTCTCATAGTTGACTCGAGCTAGATTCGTATTTGAACACCCTGAAAACACTTGTATAGTGAATTCGACAGCGATTTGTTGACTTTTTGTTCGACAAGAAAAATTATTTTTTTAAGGTTGAAATAGGGATTCCAAAAAAATCCCCGAATAATGAATTTGAAAGTGATTGGTTGATTTTTTATTCCTCAAGATGTCTAATCGCTTTTTTTATTGAGGTTATGTACGACAGAATGATGGTATTTCATCCTGTCAGTGACCCTAAAAGCAATCATATACGTAAAATAGGCAGGATTATATGAAAATTTCTAATTTTTTTTAATTCAACTTTTTCTAAGAAATTATTTTTAAGATTTTTTTAGCACATTTGGCCAAATAAGTCTTAAAATGTTTGTAATTGAATCAGTGGCGTTCCTAGGCTTGGTGACACCCGGGGCGGATACTCATGGTGTCACCCCTATAAAAAATTTCTAAATGCAAAAAGAAACCAATTCGATGAGATTAAGTGTCTTTATTACTATCTTTATCTTCTCCGAAAAAAAAACAACATATGACAGACAATAAGGATTTGTAAAAACCAGAACAAAAATATAACATTTTCAGGTGTCTACATTATGCTATGTTCACACAGAGAGTTTAGTTTAAGTTTCCAGTACAAGTTGAGTTTACTTTGTACTGGAAACTCAAACTAAACTCTCTGTGTGAACATAGCATTAGGGCGGGTCAAATTTTTTATCGATCAAGCGTATAGCAGAAACGTTATCTATGATGAATTCTGAGAAAACTTCCCAAAGAAACCATAGGTCTAAAAACAATCCCAATATCGCGCATATTGAGGTCAAAATTTGTGTATGGATTTCATAGTTTTATATAAAAATACTGTAGAATAGTCAAAAATGGCAGCGCATATCTTGATTTCGGGCTTGTTGAAAAGGAAATTTTGCCAGCTCTCCCAATCTGAATTTATTTGAAAAATATTTTGGCTTTTAAACCAAATTTTGCCAGCCTGATATTTAAAAATTGCCAAAAATGTAAAAATCATCGTAGAAACGTTTTGATAATTTTTAATTTTACATTTGAATTCTTCATTTTTACTATTTTAGTACATTATTCACATTTTAGTATCTAAAAAGTAAACAAAACTGGAAGTAATAACCTCAGCTATACGATATTGGGATTGATTTTAGACCTAGGTTTCTTGGGGAAATTTTCTAAGAATTCATCATAGATTACATATCTGCTATACGCATTTTTGGTTTTTTCTCATCCGAAAAAATTGACCCACCCTAGTCTACATATTTAGATATGTAGGCATAAGGTAAAAAAGAAAACTTACACAAAAAAATTACACAAATTAAACAAAAAAATTACATTTTCAGGTACATATTTGTATATGTAGGTATAAGGTTAAACAAAGAAATCTTATTAATGGCGTTGTTTTAAAAACTAACTTTTCTTACTTTAAGAGCTGCAGAATTTGAAATAACCTCATGGAAATCAATATTACTTGCAAGCTCGTTTTCAATGGATAAAATAGCAAGATCGGACAGCCTTGCCTGTCCCATGGAAGACCTTAAATAAGTCTTAATTAATTTTAGCTTGGAAAAACTCCTTTCGCATGAAGCTACTGATACACAAATTGTTAGAAATAATTTCAATGCGCAAAATGGGACACATATTTTTGAACGTAATGTATTTGTACCTTTTTCTCTGTTTGAGAAATTAAAAAAAATATCGAAATGGTGTCACCCCTAAAATGGTGGTACCGGAGGCGGTACCCCCCCCCCCTAGGAACGCCACTGAATTGAATACACTTTACTTAAAAAAATACACAATGTTCCTGATTTTAACTTTTTCCAAAAAACAATATTTCTTAAAAACGCAATTTTTTTTTAGAAATCATGAAAATTGCAAGAAATTTTCTGATAAAAGAGTTTATGAGCAGTACATGGCAATGAGTGGTAAGAATAAAAAGAGAGTATTGTAGAGCTTCCAGATGAGTCACAGGAATCTTTGGAATTCTTGGACAAAAATCTACATTTTTTGACAAATGTTTTCACTGCGGTTTTATAAGACTCTAGATGAGCCAAAAAAATTAAAATGGGTCCTATCATGGTATATAGGAATAAATAAGGTTTTCGCATGGGTGAGTGCGAGTTCCCATAAATGTCAAATCGAAGTCGACAGCTCATACAAAATTTGAAAGCAAAAATTGATAACATGCAAAGCCGATGAAGTTGTTGTTTTTTCTTTTCATTGATTTTGACAATTGTGGGTACAGAGAAGATAGTACGATCAGCCCGGAGACAGCCTTATTAATTCAACCACGGGTCATATGAATTATTTGAAAAAACATCGAAGATTAAGCTAAGGGTTCATGCCTCCACACAAAAAACAGCTTAAGCAGTTGCTTAATTTGTTTTGACAATTTTTATACCCCTGCGTTTAAAAAACGTAAACGGGGTATATTAATTTTGTCACTCCGTTTGTAACGCCCATAAGGAGGCGTGGTAGGTATATAAAAGTATATATATTCTTGATCAACATCACCACCCGAGTCGATTTAGCTATGTCCGTCTGTCCGTCTGTGATCACGATTACAGCCGTAATGTTAAAGCTATCATCACGAAATTCGATATTTAATTTTTTATCTTAAAAATAAAGGTCAAGTTCGAAAATGAGCCAAATCGGATTAAAACCACGCCTACCTCCCATACAAAGTGTCTTTATCAAAACGGTAAAATCTCTTAAAATTCCACAAAAATTAATATATAGACTTGAAATTTTGCACATGAGCTTTGCTATTTGATACACACACTAAATATGAAATTCAACCAAATCGGATGAAAACCACGCCTACCTACCATACAAAGTAACTTTATCAAAAATGTAAAATCTCTTTAAATTCCACAAAAATTAATATATGGACTTACAATTTTGCATATGAACTTTGATATGCAACATGGACACTGTGTATGAAATTTAACCAAATCGAGTGAAAACCACACCCACCTCCCATACAAAGTGACTTTATCAAAAAACAAAAGAGAATATTTTCTGTTAAAACTATGACGAAAATGTTTTTACAAATTTTTTTAACTGCTTAAGACTTTGAATATATTTCAGTTCAGACGTAGGGGTAGTTTAACTTCGGCCCAGTCGAAGATCATTTCTTACTAGTTTTATTTACATTTTTGGTTTTTTTCACAAAGTTACGAAAATAAATATATGATATATTTGTCATTTCGTTTTGAATGCTTTCGTAAGAAGTGTCACGTGACTCTCACATGTGATGTAGGCTGCGCAGAAGATTTTAATTTCTGCGCGCCGATGGCGAAATATATTATACAGTGAATCACAGCTTATTCAATGCAGTGCATGCTTTCAACTGTACGGCTCTATTACAACCAAACTAAGAGGAATATGAAAAAAATATGTGGGACCATTTAAAAGATCAAGAAGCCTAGTTTAACAATTAAACTTCGTTTGTTGAGAAAATATACATTTAAATAACTTAAATAAGAAAACAAAAAATACAGCTTAATTTCATGTCACAGTTTATTTAATGCGCTGAGGATACTTCTTAAAAATAAACCTTTTATGTGTATTTATTTTAGATGTTAGTAGCTGCTTAGTTTGATAGCTTTTGGCTTTAATGACAATATCTAGTCATTTTGGCACCGATTTCGCTAATTTTTGTGTCGTTTCCGGTAAGATTTTGCATCATTCTTCCAAAATTGCTTTTTTCAGCTGTTCTTTATTTGATATCGGATAATTTCGGATATTGTTTTCCAACGTTGCCAAAAAATTCTCTATGACATTCAAGTCGGGACTCTGAGCAAGTGGTGTCATCAAGTGTGGACAGCCCATATTAACCAGGACTGCACAATTGCCAAATTTCTCTAAACCATTTTCTCTAAACTACATTTTCAAAAACGGCTCAAAAAGTAATTTGCACTGGAGCTCAAAAAGTAATTAACCTATCGGGCTGAAATTTTGAGGGGTTTTAGTCAACATAACCCATAGAATAAACCTCAAATATTACACATTTTGCATAAAAAAACAATTTTAAGGTGGCAATAACTGTCGAAAAAATAGGCGAAAATACAAATGTTGTATTAAAAAGTGTACCAAATTTTATAATTCGTACTTTTTCTCAATTCTATAGGCCTACTCTATGCCTAAACTCATCAGTAATCGAAATATTTTCTGTTTTTTGAAAAAAAAATATTTTTTGTTACTAGACACATGCCATTAAATTATGTCAAAAGTGTAAAATGGTTTAATTATTTTATCACCCTCAAAATAATTCACGAAAAATTACTGATATTCGAGCATTTACGTATTTCTTCCCTTAAGCTCAGTACTCGGTTTGCGCCCTACATACATAGGTCATACCATCTGAGCCAAATATACATATTAAATTAAGACTCGTTTGCGAAAATAACGCCATTCCAACAGTCAGATGTATTCGATATATGTTGAGCAGCGAAGGAAAGCCGACTATAGTCGAGTTTATTTTCTTTTTGTTGATTAATTAGTTTATGGCTTAGTTCACGGCTTTTTTCTAGCTACTTGGCCATTGAAGTCGTGTTCACGTAGCACTCTTCAGACAGTTTCAGCATTTCATGATTTGACAAACTCCTTTTCAACTTCAGTGACCAGTTTAGGAGCTAACAATTTGTGATTAGCCTTTATTTTCCGTACTATGTAGCGCTCGTCAGTAGCTTTAAATAATTTTTTTGAAGCAATTCTGCCTTCATTTTCGATTCGGTTTTCACAAATGAAGCGCTCAATAATTTTTTGTACCGTATGTGAATTTATACTAACAATTTCAACAATTTTCCGCTGCAACAGTTTATTGCTCTTGCACTCTGAGTATGAAATTCAACGAAATCGAGTAAAAACCACGCCTACCTCCCATACAAAGTGATTGTATCAAAAAACAAAAGCAAACAAAAATAAAATATTTTTCTTCTGATACAATATTGTTTTATTTAGTTATGAATTTATCATTAAGAATATATAGGTATCAAATGTAAAACCAGTTCAGAGCATGTATTTCTTGCATAAATATGTGACCTCACATCAAGTTTACTATGTAGTTTTGTCTGTGTTTTCACAAATCAGCCAACTTTTCCAAGTACCCAGTATGATATGTACGTACTCAAATTGATTTATCTCTTCAACTAATTTAGATCCCATTATGAAAATTTTATGGTAAAATTTATAAATGTTAAACTTTATTTTACCGTTCAGAAATTAAAATTAAAATGGTCGAAGTTGTTAAAAAAATATTTGAAATACTTACTTCCGGTTTAAAACTGGAAAAAAAAACTAAAATTAAAAAACTGATTAGAAAATCAAAAAGAGATCATTCTTTATTTTATAATAATAATCTCCAATATGAAAATAAAATTTCAAAAAATTCCTTCCGTCAATCTGGTGAATTATATAGAATTTCATATCTTAACAGCTAAACCTCAAATCAAAAAAATATTATGTGAACACGTTCATTTGAAATGCCTAGAAGAACAAATATGCCCAATATGAACGAATTTCAGAACCTTACATTTTTTTCGTTGCCCGCTTCACATGAAATGCCCTTTATATAAATGTATATTTTCTCAATAAACGTATTTCAATTGACTAGATTTCTTGATCTTTTAAATGGTGCCAAATTTTTTTTTTTTATATTCCTGAGCCTTACAATTCAAAGTATGCACGGCATAAAATAAGCTGTGAGCCACTGTATATGATTCTTGGTCGGGCAGTTGGTTTTTTAAACGAGTACGTTACGCTCAAGCACACGCTTACGAACATTTGAATATCTTAATTTGTATTTTCTTATATTTAAACTTTATTAAAATATTCTTTAATGTGGTTGAAATAATATCAACTAAAACTTTTGAAGTGAAAATTAATTGGAGTGTTTAAATTTATTCGTGTTTCACAATTTCATAAGTGCGATATTACCCCAAGGAGTCTGAGTTGAGACTTCCGCGAGCGCGTCGTTTGCTTTGTGTTTAACTTCCGAGCGAAAAAAAAAGTTGCTTTACAGGGCAGTTTGTGTGTAAGTGCAACAGTAACGGTTACAAACAACAAAGTTTGTCGAATCGCTGAATCGTGTGTGCTGAAAAGGACTGAGCATGGCAAAGAAAATACAAACAAACGAACATGAAGACAGAGAAACGGAAGTAAATTCAAATAGAAATTTAACAAAGAAAGTGCCAACTTCAAATGCGTAAAATATTGGCAAGCAAAGAAAACGTCAAACGAAGTTAACGATAACGATAACATACAAACGAAATCAAATAAAACGCGAACATGAAAATACGGTGTAAAATCGAATAAAATTTAAATAAAAACAGTGCATAAAAACAAACATAATCTAATTATTAAAAGTACATATATTAAAAAAAAATCGGTACAAAACGATTAAAATAAATTCGTTAAAGTTGTTGCGCGGATTAGAATTATCGAGTGTTGGCACAAAAGCGGAGTTCAAAGTTTGTCAGAAGCAGTTGATGGTGACGAAGTTGAAATGGTGCAAATAAATAAGTTGAAGAAAATGATGAATAACCTAATGACGCTGGTGCAAGCAAGTGCAACAAGTGAAACAAGTGTTGTGTCAAATGCTGTTGTTCATCGGGACTTAAACGGGCGAAATTTAAATTTTTCAAAATATAATACCGCGTAATTCATATTCGGTAAGGAAAATAGCTGAAACAATTCAGATTTTAATCCCACATATGACATGTCGTTGTCAGCAGAACAGTTTGTCGAACGTGTTGATACAGCTGTGAATATATACAAGTAGAAAGAAAATGTTTTCCTTTGGCCGTGTTTATTTAGCAACTTTTCTCAACTTGGGTTGATTTAAATTAATCATTCATAGAAGAATTCGGGAGCATGTTAGACGAGGCGGATATTCATAAACACATGTGCAACACTTCGCGTAAACAAGATTAAAACGTTATTGACTATTATTTTCGAAGGTGTACATTGGGTCGTTGCGTTAATCAAGATAATAGTCAATCAGCCTTATTCCAGGATCCGTCGTAGCTGGGATTTTCTTTCGGATACGTAAAGTTGTATTCTACAATCCGAATCATTACGTCGTATTCGAAATTCGTAACACTCCATGTGCCGAACGCATCATCATTTGATAGTTCTTTTCGCGGATTTGGGGAGATTACGATTTCCGTGGCCCCTCGATTTGAGTATGCAGTTTTGAAGTACGCTTTGAGAAAATAAGATTTGCCGAAGGATTTATTGATATTTCGATTAGTTATCGAGATATTGATTTTTCAAAAAAATTTTTACTCAACGGAACCAATATTTAAATTCGGTTATATTTTTGCTAATATTTGTCCGATCTGAATGATTCAGGTGTCATTCGAAAGATATTTAAAATGTTTTTAATATGAAATGAAAAAACAAAATATTTTTTTGTAAATCGGCCACGCTACAGGCTGTCTTTCTGTATAATATGTTTTATTTTTGCATAAAACCGTTATTTTCTCTCCAAAATGCGTTATAAAGATTGAATAAAGATATAATAAATTGAAAGCTGATATATTAAGCTTTTGTTTGGTATGCAACATGTTATACTTTTTCTTTCATTTTGGCCGATTTTTGCTGTTATGATATATTTTATGTTGAACAGTACAATCATATAGCATAGGAAAATGTTTCATAATTGGGCTGAATATATTTGATTTGCTTTATAAATTGTGCATTTATACTGTTAATGGTGCAAGAAAGATCTTCATAAAAGTTTCGATGTATTTTGAGTTATTGAATGATTTTTTTTAGTGGTTCTGCCTTTTACATAATGTACTTTTCCTGTAAAAGGAGCCAGATAGACTTTTATCAAAGGTTGTTCGTTGTATTCTGAAGTACATATTGATAGTTTTCCTAGCTTTTTTTTTGAGTTATTGAATAAGTTTTTTTAGTGGTTCTGCCTTTTACAAAGTGTACTTTTTGTGTAAAAGGAACCGGATAGAATTTTATCAAAGGTTATTTATTGTATTCTGAAGTACTTATTGATATTTTTCCTAATTTTTATAAAAAAGTGCCTTTTACAAATTGCACAGTTATTGTTTTTTTTTGTGAATTAAAATAAGAATCCGTATCTCTTATTAATAATATGATTCGAATATTCTTTTTTATTTTACATAGGTGTGCGATGTGCTTGCGATTCTTCTGTGCTTCGTGATGAAGATGAAAGTTGTTGATGTTTATCAACACCTTTCAAACTTTCGCCACCATTGTGGACCTCAAGAACTAAGTCGTTCAAATATTGTTGACTACTATTGGCGTCACTGATTGTTCTGTCTAATCTAGTAACAATATAAAAATGAGAATAATGGTAGAAATAGGGGAAACAAGTATAACATTTTATACACCAGACGAAAAGTTAATGTTTCAGCTATTACTACTCAGTTTCAGCTATTAACTATATTCTACTTACTTTTACTACGTATTTTTTTAAGAAAATAACGGTTTTATGAAAAAAAAATATATATCATGCCGAAAAACCATCTGTAGTGTAATTAGATTAAGTACCAAATTTTTGCTTTATATCTTAGTTTAAAGATATTTAAGTTTTTTATCAAACGATACCCAAATTATCCCGATCGGTCAATTATTAGCATAGATGTAGTTGAATTTACATTAAGACTTCTTTTAGTAAAAATTTTTTTAAATCGATAACTCGATAACTAATCGATATATCGATAAATTTTTCGGTGAATCTTATTTTCTCAATGAGCTCTTCGAAACTGCATATTCAGATCTTGGGGCCACGGAAATCGTAATCGTGCCGCGGATTTTTTTACGACAGCTTTGCATCGTCGGAATTCATTGGGAAACTGAAATTATAAAGTGCAATGTTGTTTATTTTATAAAAATGAACTGCATTAAGGAAAATATGTAAGTATTTCTCCTTTAAATAAAAAAAAAGGTTTTACCTGTTTATGTAGGTCAAAAATCCGAAATAGAAGCCAATAAGCCCAAAACACATAGAAAGCATACATGCCTCATGCATGCATCATGCCTGTGAAGCACGTCTTGGTTAAAACACATAGAAAGCATGCATCCCATATGGTAAAAATATCAAATATGTCGAATTGAATAAAAATTTTAAAGGAAAGTAGTGAAAATACGTCGAATTACATCAAAAATAATTTTAAAAGAAATTTGAGGATATTTTATGGTTAATGTTTGTGCTCATATTCCTCACATCTCTTCTGTCAATGCTTTGATGTCTGCAAAAAGTTAAAAAGTTCGCCAACTTCAGACATGCTTCAAGCTTCATGCATGCGTCGTGCTTCTGATGTGGGCTACTTCATAACAATATGTGAACCCCAAATCATGCATCAATCACAAATGCATGCTTGAAGCAAGCATGCCTGCTATGTGCTTTGGCCTATACACGCATTTGGCCAGTTTAATGAAAGGAATGGAATGCATTATCATCAAAACTGAAAATGTTTTGAAACGTTTCTTATTCAAATGTTAGAAAAAGTTCATTGCACCAATGTCAACCCAAACCCAAACTTGTGGAGAAATTTTCTGAAAGTCTATTGAATGGGTTTTAAAGACGCATTTTTTTGTTGCATAAATGTTTATTTTGAAAACTGGCGGCTGGAAATAATCTAATCTGGAATCGATTCGCAACATGCCTGATAGTTGACAAAATAAGTTGATGGACGTAGTTGACATAATTGAAACAATTTTTCTCGATGATGATGAGGGCCGTAATTCGGATACAGATCGAAACATAACGTCGGCCTCCACCGTCAGTTGCGTGGTTGCTGCTGATACTTTTCCCACCTACCAAGTCGAGCACTTACAAGTGCTTAGGAACGTGCACCATCTACATTTCGTTATCTATTTCCAAAGGATCGCTGTAATCTCGCAATATTTTTTGCTGAACTTTCATAGCTCTTCTTTGTAGCATATCCTCCTCATGATGTGCAAAAATGTAAATTTCAATGGAATTAGTTTTAAATCACTTTTTATTTGAAAATCATTAAACTTAACACTTTTATTCATCACTTTTTTTTAAATATAATGTCTCTTGTCAAAAACAGCTGTATTCGAATTTTCGAAATTAAATTTCAATGAGGCAACATTCACTTTGTTTTGCTCGGAACCTAGCATAGCAAATTTTTCGTATTCGTAGCGTAGGCTTACGTTCGTAGATTTATTATGACGAATCCTAGAATAAGGCTGAATATAATACGAAAAATGAAATAAGTGCGGAAAAATATAAAAAACAAACAAAATCGAACATAACAAAAACAAAAACTGTTGAATGCTATAATTGTTTCAAATTCGGGCAATCAAAATTAACTCAAGATAAAAATTTATTCGTGTTTCACATTATGATTATCGGATTAAAGCTCCACTGGCATAATCTATGGAAATAAATGGATAATTGAACTTTTCTAAGGTTAGTAGACTCCTTTTATATCCATCTATGATTTTCATATAATACTAGCTGGTACCCGACGCGTTGCTGTCGTAGCGGAAATAATTTCTATCTCTATCTGAATCTCAAACTCAGTCTCAATCTCAATCTCAATCTCAATCTCAACCTCAACCTCAACCTCAACCTCAATTTCAATCTCTATCTCTTTTTGCTATCTCTATCTCTATCTCTATCTCTATCTCTATCTCTATCTCTATCTCTATCTCTATCTCTATCTCTATCTCTATCTCTATCTCTATCTCTATCTCTATCTCTATCTCTATCTCTATCTCTATCTCTATCTCTATCTCTATCTCTATCTCTATCTCTATCTCTAGCTCTATCTCTATCTCTATCTCTATCTCTATCTCTATCTCTATCTCTATCTCTATCTCTATCTCTATCTCTATCTCTATCTCTATCTCTATCTCTATCTCTATCTCTATCTCTATCTCTATCTCTATCTCTATCTCTATCTCTATCTTTATCTCTATCTCTATCTCTATCTCTATCTCTATCTCTATCTCTATCTCTATCTCTATTTCTATCTCTATCTCTATCTCTATCTCTATCTCTATCTCTATCTCTATCTCTATCTCTATCTCTATCTCTATCTCTATCTCTATCTCTATATCTATGTCTATCTCTATCTCTATCTCTATCTCTATCTCTATCTCTATCTCTATCTCTATCTCTATCTCTATCTCTATCTCTATCTCTATCTCTATCTCTATCTCTATCTCTATCTCTATCTCTATCTCTATCTCTATCTCTATCTCTATCTCCATCTCTATCTCTATCTCTATCTCTATTTCTATCTCTATCTCTATCTCTATCTCTATCTCTATCTCTATCTCTATCTCTATCTCTATCTCTATCACTATCTCTATCTCTATCTCTATCTCTATCTGCATCTCTATCTCTATCTCTATCTCTAACTGGAAAGACTCGTAGAAATTGATAACCAAATTTCGAGGCTGTGCTACTTACAATTCCAAAGTTATTCGATATCGCAAGTTTGGCTTATATGGGCGGAGCCACACCTCCTTGTTCAATGACGTCTCAGTTTTCTAGTAGAAGAATATCACCCAATATTAATTCCATACTGAATTTCGTTGTTAAACGACATTTAGTTCCAAAGCTATCTGATATCAAAAATTTAAAGTGTATGGGCGGAGCCACACCCCTTTTTTCAAAACCCATCCCAGTTTTATAGTAGATATATCACCAAGTGGCAACTCCATACTGAATTTCATTATTATACGGCATTTAGTTCCAAAGCTATTCGATATCATAAATTTTAATTGTATGGGTGGTGCCACACCCCTTTGGCCTATACTGGCTCAATTTTGCAAGTCGAAAGACACGACTAAATAGAACGTTCTAACCGAGTTTCATTAATGTGTGACTTATAGCTTGAAAGTTATAATGCAAATTTGGCTGAAAAATTGCCACGCCCCACTTCGCCCCATTCAACGCCCATAAAATTTTACGTGTGGAACGGCTCTTGTAAATTGAGATAGAACACCGAATTCCGATACTATGCGACCTATAACTTCAGAGCTATTCGCTACCGTAGATTTGGGTTGTATGGGAGGTGCCACGCCCCCTTATTTTAGGGGGATGAAAAATAGATGTTGTTCGATTCTCACCCCTGACAAATATCCTCGCTAAGGATCACGAAAATCGGTCGAGCCGTTTCGGAGGAGTTCGATCACGCACCCCGTGACAGAAGAATTTTATATATTAGATAAATAGGTTCCACTGCGATGATCTACGAAACTAGTTGGATCATTGAAACTTTGCTGGGTTTTGTGAACTCTTGGATTATAATCCATATCAGTCAAATAGGTTTCACTGGGACTATATAGCCCATTTCACATTAAAGTGTAAAATCAGTTGCACTGACCATCTCCGATTTGGCTCAACTTTTTTCTTGGATTGGGTTATTGATTAGAAAACCAAAGCCGAATTTATGAAATAAATCATTCGACAAACAAAATTTGAGCCAAATTGGAGTTGGTCAGTGCTAATAACAGTTATCAATCTGAAATAGGAGATATAAGCATCTAGTTGGATTATCGGAGTTTTTGAGTTTCGTAGACTGCCCGGGTAAAAACATATGATTCTCTCTCAAAAAGGTTCCACTGATATTATCTATGGATATCTATGGATACTGATAATGATACTAGTTGGATCATTATTTTTATTTTGGGTTTTGTAGGCTCCTCGGATAAAAACCTATGGCTATCTGTCAACTATGTTCCAATGGAATCAACTTTGGAACTAGTTTGATCTTTGAAATTCTCTTGGGTTTTATGGACTCTCAGATAATAACTATATTTATATTATAAAATTATATATAAGGAACCATACCTATAGATCTCTCTATGCTATTGGGAAGATTTGTTGTTCTCATTTCGACGGGTTCGACGAATTAAACATCTTTACACAAATGAAAATAAGTGGAGTAAGGAAGGCTATATCGATCTGTTTGGAGAAAGAAAAGTTCTTTCTTCCATGTATGTAATAAGCCACTACAAAATCAGATTAAAACTTAACCCAGATTAAACTTCTTATGTTTTTTTTTTTTTAATTTACGAATCATTAATTTTTTACAAATGAATTTTCTAAGTAATTAAAGTTTTTTGTAATACATATATTTACCTCTATATAATTCTCTTGTGTTTGCACCAAATGCATTCAAAAGAACCACTTGACTGACTCATGGATGGGTGTGTTCAGCACTTTATTGCTTTTTATCTAGAAAAAAAAAAACAAAAAAATAATAAATAAATGAAAATGTAATAAATAATTAAAGACAATCAACTTTCTGACACACTTGATTACGCTGTGAACAAGTAAAACACAATTTGGCTT
Source organism: Pherbina coryleti (assembly GCA_943735915.1). Taxonomy (NCBI): domain Eukaryota; kingdom Metazoa; phylum Arthropoda; class Insecta; order Diptera; family Sciomyzidae; genus Pherbina; species Pherbina coryleti. The sequence continues at coordinate 6,508,062 of OX030952.1, forward strand.
AACTCAGGGATCAAGGGAACGGCTCATTGCTATGGCTTAAGTTGGGGCACAAACACGTGAGCATTAGTTATGGAGCAGAGCTAATGAAGCTGCTGCTCAGTGCGTAAGGCAGGTGGCAGTCCAACGTTCATAAAGCCACAACTCTTGGAGTCAGAGTTAAGTTATTGTAGAGTGTCAAATTAAGTAACTGGCGGGCAGTGATAAATTATGCTGAAATCCGTTCCAGCAAAACAGTAGCCAGTCAGAAAGTCTGATTGCTAGTGATTAAAACAAGCTGCAAGAAAATTGAACAGACGTCAGACAATAGCTCAAACAAAAAAACGAAAAAAATCTCACAACTATTAAAACAAAATGAGTTAAGAAAAGTAGAAAAAAATTGGCTAAGAACCAAGATATAGGAGCTATAAACATTATAGTTAATGCGGCGCAATATGTGGTCCAAAAGGCTTCTCTTAGTTCTGGAGAAGAACATAAATTCTACTTTTCAAGTTTTAAGTGATCGAACTCAAGCAGTTAAAGCGTAAATTTAGAACTCAATTTTAAGCTTTAATTAAAATTTCAACTCAAGTTTATAGGCAAAGGTACAAAAAACTTCTCACGATCTACTCTTGACAACAACAAAGACGTTGCATTGTCTAGCCAAGCCTATTATAAAAAATTAGTTTTACCCACTTTAAGCACCTTATCGTCGATAACAATAACAACAACAATAATAGCACTATAATTGCTGCGTACAAAACTCTCTCGTTTGACCCCGATGTAACAGCTGCTACAGTTGTTGCTCTAATATACAGATCAAAACTATCGCCCTCACCCTATTCGATGCGTTTACGCATGTTTCAATTACAACTTCAATCAAAGTAACAAGTTTTCTTCTCCGCACAAGATTGAGTAGAAAATGAAACGTTTTGCGTATAACAAACCCATTGATTGATTCCCACGGTCATGCGCGTGAAAAGGGATCTTTTTCCTTTTTTTGTCTGCATTATGGAGGAGTAGATCGACGAAGATCACCTTTGACAGCGATCGTGACAATGAGCTGTGACACTCTATTATTATTTTAACATAACAAAAGCGTAGATTTCCCTTGAAATTATTGAAGGGTATTTATTTTATTTTACTGCAAATTTCTACACACGATCGACTAAGATCGGCTTGGAGAAGATCAGCTGGCAGAGTGTTCATTGCTCTTGCATTTTGATATTGTGGGCGATTTATAGCAGTTTCAATCTTCTCTCCGACAGTTTTGATGATCGATGATGTGCTGCTACGAACAAAGGGCAAATATTTTGTTTACAAAGGGACCTGTTACGATCAGTTTTGGGCTCTACTTAATTGCTAACAAATATTTTATAATGACGAAAAGAAAATCCTTTTATAACGTATGAATACAACTGAAGTGCGGATTATTTTAAATGCAGAGATCTATGCAGCGAGTAAAAATATTCAGTAAAAATAAATGATCCCTGGTTGATTGTATTTTTGTTGTTGTCTTTGCTGGCAGGATCCTAATTTTAATCCTTCGTGTCATTGAAAATTGGCATCACAATCAGGGAAAAAAAATTGAGAAAAGATCGTATTGAATCCATATCAGATAACAACAATTTGTAAGGATCTTGAAGGCTTTGCTTATTGCTCAGTCGATCGCTTGCTGATCCTTGCATGTTTGTTTAGGAAACTAGCGATGTTGCACCGTGTTGTTGCAACTTCAATGCAAGCACAACAGGTGCATAGTGGCCACTAATTGAATTACCTGTTGTTAAATAATGCATGCAATCGAGCAAGATCAGCGTAATTGAGGGATCAAGCAAATGGAATTTTGAGATAGGATCGGAATTTAAGAAATGCAAATAAATCACAGACATGAAGTAGAAATAATGTGTGCATATAGTAACTGAAGTTTTGTAAATTCTTGGTGGTTCGCTTTTATATATCCCTCGGATTCATAAAAACTGATCTTATATAAGAAATATTTTTCAATTAACTTATAGTTGTACTTAAATCTTATTCTAAACCTTTATCTAACTTTTTGCCGACTCCTTAAATTACTTGTTCTAACGTTATTTTCAACTCTAACTCTAACTCTACCTCTACCTCCAACTCTAACTCTAACTCTAACTCTAACTCTAACTCTAACTCTAACTCTTACTCTAACTCTAACTCTAACTCTAACTCTAACTCTAACTCTAACTCTAACTCAAACTCAAACTCAAACTCTAACTCTAACTCTAACTATAACTCTAACTCTAACTCTAGCTCTAACTCTAACTCTAACTCTAACTCTAACTCTAACTCTAACTCTTACTCTAACTCTAACTCTAACTCTAACTCTAACTCTAACTCTAACTCTAACTCTAACTCTAACTCTAACTCTAACTCTAACTCTAACTCTAACTCTAACTCTAACTCAAACTCAAACTCAAACTCTTACTCTAACTCTAACTATAACTCTAACTCTAACTCTAACTCTAACTCTAACTCTAACTCTTACTCTAACTCTAGATCTAACTCTAACTCTAACTCTAACTCTAACTCTAACTCTAACTCTAACTCTAACTCTAACTCTAACTCTAACTCTTACTCGAACTCTAACTCTAACTCTAACTCTAACTCTTACTCGAACTCTAACTCTAACTCTAACTCTAACTCTAACTCTAACTCTATCTCTAACTCTAACTCTAACTCTAACTCTAACTCTAACTCTAACTCTAACTCTAACTCTAACTCTTACTCTAACTCTAACTCTAACTCTAACTCTAACTCTAACTCTAACTCTAACTCTAACTCTAACTCTAACTCTAACTCTAACTCTAACTCTAACTCTAACTCTAACTCTAACTCTAACTCTAACTCTAACTCTAACTCTAGCTCTAACTCTGACTGTAACTCTAACAGAGATAATTCTAATGATAATTCACTAAATCTATGGCAAAATAATTTGTTGAGTTTACGATTGTACATGAGTTGTATCAGTAAGGTTTTGGTTGAATATTATTTCCTATAAATACCTCCTTTATTCATTATATTTACTTTTTCAGGCATAGAAAAAAATTCATGGCTAAAAAGGTAAATCAAAAATGTTTGTTTTCAAAACGAACAATTTGTAACTTAATACTTTTTTCCACTTCTAAAAAGTACAATTTTTTTTGGGCAAACTACAAAAAAAAAACAAAACAAAAAAAAAAGGGGCATAAAAAGTGTGCTTTGTTCAGTAGAGGTTAAATTTATGCGCGAGGCATAAAAAAATCATCGTCGGAATAAGATAACAGCATCCCTAGTAGTTGTTGCTTGTCTTTAAATTTTGTTGTTGCTGCTACAGCCAACATTAAAACTGGCTGCACTTACGTCGAAAGATCGGTTTATTCAAGATCGATTATGGAGCCAACGTATATGAACGAGCCAGACACAACGGCGACGGTTGAGAAAATTTTTGAACATCACGTCTTTTTTTTTTAATTTTATTTTATTTCAAGCAAACAAACACACATACACACAAAGATATGTATACCTGAACCGTAAAAACCATAAATGATTCTTTTATTCCAAAGGCAGTCTTCGGTGTATTTTCCTTTTCTGCTGTTGATGTTGCTCATGATGCTTTTGATGCATCTGCGTTTTATATGAAAGCCAATGAACTGAAAAGTACAAAAATAACAATGAAAAGAGGGAAAAACAACAAAAATGGAAAAAAAAAAAAATAATAAGAGCGCATGCGCAACATGCTCCATACTGTACCAGTGCGCAGCCAAGGGCGGCAGCAACAGCAACAGCTAAAAACAAAATCCATAAACCTAACCCCAGAGCAGACGCTGGAGGCATGCTCGGTTCCAATCTGCGCCATTAAAGGGCACACACGAGCAGCCAGCATCGGTTGGTTACAAGTTCTTTGCTTTTATCGCGTTTTATTTTATTTTTATTTTGGGTGAACAACGAATTTGAGGTTGTTGAGATTTTTAATAGGATATATCTTTTGGTGCAGCTATTATTTTTATTATTTTCTTTAGCAATAAGTTAAGGACATAAACAAATATATGGATAAAATTTTGGTAAAAAATATTTAAAAAACTTGAGATTTCAATATTATTAAACACTAAAAAATATTATAAAACAAACTTTAAAGAAAAATGGTTTGAGCTCTCAAAATTTTTTGCAAGGTGTTATGAACTTAGAGTCCCTTTTTAAGCAAACCGAGAAACATAAATAAAACATGAGCGTTTGAAAAAAAAATATATGAAAAATTATGAAAGCCCACAATAACCCATAGTATAGCACCGCACATTTTCTATAACCTTATGAATAAAAAGGACCTTCACTAGCATACAAAAGAACTAAATGGTTTACTGGATGGTATAAGTTTTGTTAAGTAGCATTTGTATTTTACATTTATAAGTACGTAGGTTGCTACATATATTTCGGGAATAAATATTAAAGTAGCATTTGTACTTTACATTTATACGTAGGTTACTACATATATTTCGGGAATAAGTATAGACCGTATTTTTTGCATTACGAAAAAACAGACAACACTTTTTTTAAATGTTTGCCACGATATCACTAGAGACATCTAGAAAAAGAAGAAATATTCCTTGAAATGAGAAAAACAAACAAGCTCCGAAGAATTATTCTTCATCAAGACAATGCGAGCTCCCTCACATCAGCTCAAACAAAGGCGTTTTTGCTCATTTAAAACATCGAACACCCAATAACTTCTTTTTGCTCCCGCACATCAAGGACACACAGCGCGGACAACGATTTCGACGCTATAAGAAGCCGTGTCACGTTTAGAAACTATGTTTTGCAAAAATGTATTGATCATAAAGGATAATATTTCGAAAAACAATAAGCTTCAATGAAAAAATTTCGTTCTTTATTTATATTCCCGAAATATATGTAGCAAAACCTGTTAAGTGTTGTATGTATTGTATTGTTACTGTTTTAATACTTTTTTAAATTCTATCCACTGATAAAATATGCATAAACTTTTCGTCCAATTTTAATTCAAAATAAAAAAACCTAGCTCACGATAAAATGTGTGCACCCTCTTATATTCCTGAGAACAGGACCTTTAAAAATAAGCTCTTTAGAATTATTCCGAAAACGTTATTAAGAATATTTATAATTTCAACGTAATTTGACAACATGATTCTTCAGAGTCCTTATTTTTAAAAGCATTTATATTAATTTTACCTAAATCTATCAACGTATTCAAATTTTGGTCAAGACCCTGGAGATTTGTTTAAAAGTTTCGATTTTTTTCGAAATTATAATTTGGAAATCTTAACTTTTCCTTGTCGGAAGAGTAAAACGTGGACCAATCGATGCCCATTTGAGACCAGGTTCGAACCCCAGCTGACACAGAAATTTTTTTTCAATTTAGATTAATTTTTTTGATCGTTCGTCACCTCTCAAGGACTGAAATGAACAATTAGTTTTTTTTTAAACGTTTCCTTTAAAATCCTCTAGAAACCTTAAGTAAGGCAATCATTTGGATATTATTTGCCGTCTTTTAGGTCTTTAGAGTGTTTAGGATTCATTTAAAATATTTTCCAAAATATCGGGGTTTTTGTCCGGGTTAAAATTTTAGAATATTTTTATTTCACACCAGATTTGGACTTAAAAACATGAGTATTTGATGTACATACTGTCTCAATACAAAAATCTTTGAAGAGTTTCGTAGATTCTACGGATCAAGTTCAGGCTTGTGTGGCTTAAAAAGTGGCAAAAAACCATTTTTTTCTCACTTTGGCTTGAGCCCTTCAGTGAGTATAATTGAACCTTTTAGGGTCAACTGAGTTGAAAAAGACTTATGCACATTGAACCGATTTTAAATAAGGTCTCATTGTAATATTTAAAATATGTTTCAATCTAAGTTATATGTATAGTATATGGCCGATTGTATTTATCCAAAAAAGTGATATATATTTAAAAATGTATTTTTGTATGTACAATCCATTCCTGGAAAAAATTCTTTCTAGCTAAATTTTGTACTACTTCGACTGCTTATGTTGTTTATGTTTCTTGTTGAAATATATGTACATGCTGGATTGTACATTAGACCAAAAACTTAAAAAATTTTTTTTTAAATATTTCTAGTAGAAATAGCGCAAAATTTCTTTACTGAAAGTTTCATGATTTTTTACGAGCCTTTCATATCTGAAATGAAAATAGTACTTTAATATTGTAAAAACTGAGATCCTGTGCGTCAGTACTACTAGGCGTCATTTGAGGTCAATAATTTTAGAAAAAGAAAAGGAGGTCTCTTAGGAACTAAAATATCGACACATCATTCTTAAAGATCGGATGGTAAATTTCAAAGTTAGAAGAAAAAATGTAAATGGGTGAACCCCTACGTTCGGTCAAAAAGAAATTTTTTTAGTAAAACAAAATTTTTTTTTTTTTAATTTTTTTCAAATATGATTCGGATAAGAACGTTTTCGTTGCATATTTTATAAAAATAATAAAATATGACAAAAAATTTCAAAATTTTCCCTACGTTTTGCAGAAATATTAAAAAATTTTTTTTTTAAATATTTCTAGTGGAAATACCAAAAATTTCTTTACTAAAAGTTTAATGATTTTTTACGGGCTTTCCATTTCTGAAATCAAAATGGTATCTTAAGATGGTAGAAATTTAGGTCCGGTGGGTTGGTTCTATAAGGGGTCAACTGAGGTCAATAAGTACTAAAGACAAAAAATAGGTCCCCCTGAGACAAAAAAATAGGTCTTCCTGAGACAAAAACATAGGCATATTATTTTTCAAGATCGGACGGTAAATACCGAAGTAATAAAGAAATATGTCAATGCGCGACCCCGGTCAAAAAAAATTTTTTTTAAAGTTCCTTTCAATAATGCTTCAGATTAGCTGATGTGCGGCGACATTTTTTGTTTTGCCTATAAGGGGAGACGGTCTAATGTACATAGAACACACGAGTAGCGACTGGAGTCTGGGTTAATAATTATTATTTTAATTAAAAAAGTCTCCGAAATCGCTTAACTTGACTTGTAACCTATATGTTGTTCATTAGGATAAAAAGGATCGGTATGAAATTTTTTTTATTTTCATTCTATTTGCCTCCACTCTCCAAAAATTGATTTTTTTTTTTCTGAAAAGTTCAACAATTCGTTATATTTGTTCCTAGATAAATTCCTAGATAAATTATGTTTAAACGTGTTTTTACGTGATTTTCATATAGCCTTAGCCCTGAAAAATTTAATATACAAAGCTTTTTAATAAAGCTTTATGCAATTGGAGCTAAATTTAAAGTCTTTCTTGATTACACTTAATATTTTCTAATCTTTAACTTATATATATAAAGCTTTTTTCTTTTGGTAGGCTTTTTACTTTCTTAAACCTATTTAGACTTGTAAAAGCTCATCTGAATTTGAATATTTTCTTTTTGAATCTTAATGTTTTATCACTAATCCAACATTGTGCTAACTTAAGTGAGCTTTTTAAAAAGCTATATAACTGAAAATTTTTCAATAAAGCTTTTGTAGTGTAATTTTTTTTTTGTTTTTTTTCTTTCTTCAACTAGCCTCTTTTCAGCTCCTTGCTAGTCTTTTGTACCGCGCATAATCCTCTTGTCGAAGAAAGCTTTCATCGGCTTTCTTTAGTTTAAACATTTTCTCTCTCAAACTTAAGTTTTTGTTGCACTTAGTTAGCTTTGATTGCCTCGCCTTATTGACCAAAGCTTTTTGATTGAGCTTAAAATATTTTATATTTAAAAATAAAGGGTGATTTTTTTGAGGTTATGATTTTCATGCATTAGTATTTGACAGATCACGTGGGATTTCAGACATGGTGTCAAAGAGAAAGATGCTCAGTATGCTTTGACATTTCATCATGAATAGACTTACTAACGAGCAACGCTTGCAAATCATTGAATTTTATTACCAAAATCAGTGTTCGGTTCGAAATGTGTTTCGCGCTTTACGTCCGATTTATGGTCTACATAATCGACCAAGTGAGCAAACAATTAATGCGATTGTGACCAAGTTTCGCACTCAGTTTACTTTATTGGACATTAAACCAACCACACGAATGCGTACAGTGCGTACAGAAGAGAATATTGCGTCTGTTTCTGAGAGTGTTGCTGAAGACCGTGAAATGTCGATTCGTCGCCGTTCGCAGCAATTGGGTTTGTGTTATTCGACCACATGGAAGGTTTTACGCAAAGATCTTGGTGTAAAACCGTATAAAATACAGCTCGTGCAAGAACTGAAGCCGAACGATCTGCCACAACGTCGAATTTTCAGTGAATGGGCCCTAGAAAAGTTGGCAGAAAATCCGCTTTTTTATCGACAAATTTTGTTCAGCGATGAGGCTCATTTCTGGTTGAATGGCTACGTAAATAAGCAAAATTGCCGCATTTGGAGTGAAGAGCAACCAGAAGCCGTTCAAGAACTGGCCATGCATCCCGAAAAATGCACTGTTTGGTGTGGTTTGTACGCTGGTGGAATCATTGGACCGTATTTTTTCAAAGATGCTGTTGGACGCAACGTTACGGTGAATGGTGATCGCTATCGTTCGATGCTAACAAACTTTTTGTTGCCAAAAATGGAAGAACTGAACTTGGTTGACATGTGGTTTCAACAAGATGGCGCTACATGCCACACATCTCGCGATTCTATGGCCATTTTGAGGGAAAACTTCGGAGAACAATTAATCTCAAGAAATGGACCGGTAAGTTGGCCACCAAGATCATGCGATTTGACGCCTTTAGACTATTTTTTGTGGGGCTACGTCAAGTCTAAAGTCTACAGAAATAAGCCAGCAACTATTCCAGCTTTGGAAGACAACATTTCCGAAGAAATTCGGGCTATTCCGGCCGAAATGCTCGAAAAAGTTGCCCAAAATTGGACTTTCCGAATGGACCACCTAAGACGCAGCCGCGGTCAACATTTAAATGAAATTATCTTCAAAAAGTAAATGTCATGGACCAATCTAACGTTTCAAATAAAGAACCGATGAGATTTTGCAAATTTTATGCGTTTTTTTTAAAAAAAAAGTTATCAGGCACTTAAAAAATCACTCTTTAGTTTATATCATAGCTTCTATTACACCAAATATTTTTTTTCAGATTTTTCGATTCACATGATCCAGATGATTATGAAGACCATAATTTTTTTTATAGGTTCTTTAAAAATTTGTAATGTCAAATGTTGATTCTCCTGAAAGGTACAAAAACATATCCATGTACTTTATTTCAAAATTTGCCCTTTCTTCTATAAAAAAGAAACAATATCCAATGAGATTGATTAAAAAAAAAAATTTCTTTCCCACGCCCTCTAAAGTATTATCAAAATGAAAGAAAATCGCTACCTTTCTCATTTGACTCTAAGGAAGAATCGCATCAAATCAAGAGAAATCAAGAACTTAATGAAGCATTAAAGACGTTCTGCGTGAGAACAATTGTCAAAAAAACACAAAGGTTTGACATAATCAAATGTCTTTAACATGCCTTTAATGCTCGAGCAAACCATGACTACTCGAAAATTTGCGGTCACGGTATTCCCCACAAAACATTAAAAAATGGAAATTAAATTTAAAACTTCATTTAGTAAAAATTTCCTGCTTCTCCAAGCATGATCACTCATCCATGTGTGTGCGATCGTGCAATTGAAAGAATTCCCCTTTTTAGGCAATACGTGCTCATCAAATGGCAACCACGTCAAGGTGCCGCGCTACACATGTTTGGCGAGTTGTTAAATTATGTTGTTTTATTGCTAACAACTAAGAATATTTATAGAAATGTGGGGGAGACAAAGACATGCAGTTTGACAGCTCGTCTGGACAGCTATGACAGCTTGTGAATAGCAATCATTTAGTTAAAAGTCTTAAGTCAGATAATTAATAATTATTTTTTTCTTGTTGAAATCTACCAGTTAAGGGCCCGTTTTTCCGCTTACATGAGCACAGAGCTTGGTTAAGTGTGTTTTTTTTTAATTTAAAACCACGCCTACTTAGATCAAATCGCCAAAGGTGTGGAGTTGTGGCAGTTTCTTGAAGATGTTGTGAGAACTACAGCGTGGAGTTGGAATTTGTTTGTTGAGTTTAAGGTTTGAAAATTTTTCGTTTTGACGTTTGACATTGAAAAAATTATCATCCTTTAAGTAAACATCGTTCACTACTTACGAAATTCCTGGTACGCACGTGTTGTTTTGAGGAAAATCTTCTCAATTTTCTTAATTTTGACTTCCCGCTGACAGCACTTGAGTTTTATGACTGCTATTGACAAACTTCTTCAAACACATGTTTTTTTTTTCTGATGTTGCCTTTTGAAATCTTTTACTATGCAAAATAGGGAAATTTTTTCAGAAGAGTTGCTCAAGTGTGTCATTTCAGCAAGAGCCTGTTAAATAATAACCATAACTCTGCGTTGGTCCTTTTTTTTTTGGTTACGGCTATAGTTGTGCATTTAATCATTTGATCCATTTGCCAAAATATGCTCTTCTGAAGTATTTTGAAGACAATAGACTAGGCGACACCCTGTTGTGCCACTGGACAACTAGAAAAAAAAGACGACCGTTAGTCTGTCGCACATGTGTCAAAAAAATTCTAATATTTTTATTGTTACTTGGCAGGCAGATAATTGACAGTTTTAGTGCTGGCAAACGTCACTTAAATGTCATTAGAACGTAGCCACTCAAAGTGTCAGTGTGTGAAATTAAACGCTCAGTTTACAAAAGACATAAATTTCACCCGCTTGTTTGGGTCAATGCATGGGTTTTGTGTCAAAAATGTTCTGTTGGACATGCGTAGTTATATGTACATATTTCTGTCTTATGAATTTATGTGTGTCACGATTTCTTTGGTTTTTGTTTTTGTTTTCTTCAGAGCATGTTTAAACATCGACTTGATTGCTTCTGTTGAGACACAACTGAAGGTCGCAGAGTTATAAAAGTCTGGCTTTAGAGCTAAGCGTCAAAACAAGCAAAGGAGAGCAATATTAACGAAAAACCAACGCTTGCTTCATTTCTGATTTTCTTTTAAAAAAAATTTTTAAAGCATCATCATATAAAGACACTGGGCATTTTTTACTTTTAATGTTATATCATTTATGAAAAGAATAAAAAGTAATGGACCTAAGATGCTTCCCTGAGGAACCCCAAAAGAAGCTACAAACGGCCCTGAAATTTAATTTTCAATGTAGACATGGCTTATCCGATCTCTTAAATATGATCGGAACCATTGCTTTCAGCTAGAATGAAAACCTAGCTTACCAAATTTTTTTAATAAAATGTCATGCGAAACTTTGTCAAAAGCTTTCGAGTCAACTTAATATCTCTGTTGAAAAGCAGAAATATAATATCCCGAAAATAAAGTTGATTGACCTGAAACAAATCCATGTTTGGAGTTTGGAAGCTCTACAGCAAAATATATGTTATTTTCGCTTTGGATTCAAAAAGTTTGGATACTGAGGCTAGTTACGATATCGGTCTATAATTTTCGATGTGGTTTTTATTTTCGGATTTGTGTATGAAATAGATGATACTTTGCAACCATCAATAAATAGACCAGTGGAAAGAGATTTACTAAAAATATATTGAAGTGATTTTGTCGGCGGCCGTGGCGCAGTGGGTAGAGTGCTTGATCCATACGTCAGAGAACCCTGGTTCAATTCCGTCTGACACAGAAAGTTTTTTCAATGGAATTAATTTTTCTGTTCGGTCGTCACCTCTATGCAGACACTGGCAAACCTCAAGAGTAAATAATGCCATGTAAAGCTTCTTGAGAACATGCACAATAGCCGTTCGGAAACTAGTTGGTCCACTTCTCAATCAATTGTGTAAAAACATATAATAACACGCATAGCACAATTAGATCATAAGAAGTTCCTGTCAAAGTCTTTTTAAGGGCTGAAATGGCCAGTTTATTTTTTTTTTATATTTAAATTGAAGTGGTTTTGCTTGGCATAGCCCAATTTTGGCTTGACGTAGTAGGCTAGGGTAGTTCATGAACGAACTAGTTCAATTGAACGAGTCCCACTCATGAACTTTGTGAACTAGTTCAGTGTTTCTCTTTCTTTTAGTTCAACTGATTTTGCAGCGGGTAGGAAAAAACGAACGAGAGCAAAAATAACCGAAGTCACAAAGCTATGGTTTGATTTCTTTGTTGCACTGTGGAAATGGTGGAGTTAACGGCTGTCAGATTGGCAGATTTCTACCTATCAGTTAGACTTGTGAGGCACTGTACATTTTTTTATTAGATGGTTTACAAATAGCTAAAAGTGAATTTAAAGTAAAAATTTAATTTTAATTTGAATACTACCAAGTTTGTTTCATTTTTAACACATGGACATGAACGAGGAAACGAAACGAACTAAAAGACATAATGAATTAAAAGATCTAACGAACTAAAAGACCTAACGAACTAAGAGATCTAACAAACTAAAAGAACGGACGAAGTAAAGCTGGAAATTCATTCATTTGCATATGCGTCCGTCTACTCGCTGGCGCAATTTATGTAAGAAAAGTATGGCAGAGTTCAATGATTGCAATTTACGTTCAGAGTAAGCAGGGCTACAAAGTTATAAAACATTTGGTGTGTTCTTAATGCCGAGTTTTTATCGTATTTACACAAAAATACTTAAAATATCTTTATATATAATCCATTATAATTACAAAAATCTCAAGTCCTGAGCATAAAAAAAGTGTTTTTAGTAAATTAACAATAAAAAATCATAGAAATTTTTAATTTTTAAGGTTTATGTACAAGAGCCATCCCTGAAAGTAATGAGCTTCTGACTCGTTTCTTTTATTTTTTCTCTCTGTTCGTTATAAGTAACGAGCTGTCAAAAAGACGCAAATTACGCAAGAAAAGTTGAAATATTTTAGCGAGTAGACGGTAGACGGACGCATATGCAAATGCAGTGAATGAATTTCTAGCTTAAAACAATCAACGAACAAAAAGAACGAATGAACTAAAAGAACGACTAGTTCATTAAAGCTGGAAGTTCATTCACTGCATTTGCAAATCTACTCGCTGAATGCAGTACAATAGAAATGTGTGCAAGCTTATGAGAGAGTTCAATGCCAACGAATGCCTACGTGAGTACAAAATATTTCAACTTTTCTTGTATTTTTTGACAGCTCGTTAATTATAACGAACAGAGAGAAGAAATAAAAGAAACGAGTCAGAAGCTTATTAAGGCCTGACCAAAATAGACAGAACGAGACATAACGAGTAAGTTCGAACAAATGGAAGACAATGTTAAAACCCAAAATGCACATACGTAACTGATCGAAACTGAACGAAACATTGCGACGAGACGTTCTGTTCCGTAACAACTGAACTTTTAGCGTCTCAACTCGTCAACAACAGCTGTGCAAAGCAGTCTTCTTCTTGTTTCAGACGATTGGAGGTACTCGTTTCATTTTGGGTTAAATGTCAAAACGGACATAACGATTGCAAACGTTCGGCAAGTTGCAATCGTCTCGTTTCGTCTATTTTGGTCAGGCCTTTACTTTTAGGGATGACTCTTGTAAGTAAATCGTTTACCGAACGTGGCCACGGCCAGCACAACTTTAAGAATCATAAAATCCTGCCGTTTGACCGAGTAATGATACCTTCGTTTCTCACAGTTTTGAAATATAAAGTTAATTGCTTTAGGTATATAACGGTTGATTTGACAACAAGAAATCGGGCGTTAATAACAAAAATTATCTTTCTCTTTGAAATAATTTCAGTTGATATACTTTTTGGCTCTGAAAAATACTTTTGAAAAACCTCTTTGAATCTCTTAATTCGTGCGGCTATTCTTTTATAATTATTTTGACTCCATAGCACCGCCAGCCAGTCATCATGATCTTCACTATGCACCATGTAACTGATAACCTATAATTGAAATTTGATTGCTTACGACGACTTCAACCCCAAGTCAAAGCCAGCCAGCCACTTGTACCCACTTGCTCCGCACTCGAGAATAAAAAGATCACCAAACAAAAAAAAAAAAAAACGACTTAATCGCTGATCTCTCAAAACTTATCACAAGCAAACAACAACTCATTCTTTTTTCAAAAATTAATAAATACAATCTACAAATTAAAAACTACGCACGTCGCACGCAATGTCAAAGTCCAAAAAATGAGAAGCCAGAAAAAAAAATTAATGTACACTGTCATACACACTAGTACAATGCAATGATTTCGAATAAAAAAAGTGATCTAGTGGCAAAGCATTGATGTGCTAGATCACAAAAGAGCGCACATGTTTGAAGCACTTTGGATGATGCACTATGCACTGGGTCTGTGCGTTTTAAGCTGGGTTAAATTGTCGTGTACATGTGTGTGTGTGTGTGTGTGCTGTGATCATGATGCACGATCTTACTGCAAGATCTTCAAGATGTGACAAGCTATAGGGACAAATTTGGTTGGTTGCTATAGAAAATTGTACAGCTATGTTTGTACGTATATGTAAATTAACACTAATTTAATAAAACATTAAGAATCACAGCAGAGCATAATTGAAATGTTTTTGTTGTTGTTGTTGCACGCACCCGCTTCTGGCATTCAAGGAAATTAAATTAATGACAAGCCTGCCGTCGCCTTGTAGGGCTTTTTAATTCTAAACATTGCAGTATTTCTTATGTTTACAAACAACAAATGTAAACAAAAAACACAAAAAGAAAAAAAAAAAAAAAAACATAAAAGAGTGAAAAGATATAAAACAATATTAAAAATTAAAAGCATTTTTATTTTAATCCTCGCATAAATGGGGCAAATGTCGCGATCACTGCAACGCATTCATGCCAAGCTGGGGGCCACTATTTTTTGTTTGCTCGGTGCACGCATTTTTTTTTTTTTTTTTTTTTTTTGTAGTGCATTTATTGTGTTCGTGGTTCTATGTTCTATGGCATTGCATTTAAATTTGATAAATTTTATAAACATGCCTTTTTCCCAGTGAGGAGGGCGTGTGCGGCGAGGTTCGGTCTAAGATACTGATTGACAGCTGCTTTGATTGTGTAGCTATTTCTATTGCATCCAGTCTATGAACAATGTATGTCGAGATCTTGCGTAACTTTAGCTTTGTTTGATAATGTTGCCTTGGCTGACATAGACATTCATTTAGCTTTTATCTACAAGCAGTGCCATAACGTTAGTCTTATCTGGAGACGTTTTTTCATGGTGCTGGTTCTTGCAAGATTAATTTGCATATCATTAAAACTGCAGCAGTCGTCCATTAATAGGCTTATGTATTCTAGAAAACAGGTCAACTTCTGTAAATCTGCGATGTGGTCATAAATGCACGCTCATGAACCCGCTTTAAATGGAGTTCTGTCGTTGTCAGTGGTTTTTCTATGTAACAGTGATGGTTGTACATATTAGGGTCACACTTTTCCCAAAAGTACTGCATCCGAAATATAAGTTCTATTTCTAAAAAAGGACTAAATGCAGACCTTCAAAATTTTGGTCTACTTTTCCAAATTTTTGTCATTTTTTAGCAAACAAATATTCTTGGTTAGTATTTGTTTTTGTTTTTATGTTTGTTATTATTTTTTATATAAAAGTTATGGTGACAGTATTTTTGGATAAGCACGGTATAATCTACATCAATTATCTTCCACCAAAAAGAACGTATCAACGACGCTTTGAAAGAGAAACATCCAAGTTTGGCAAGGAAAAAAGTGCTCTTCGATCAAGACAATTCGTATGTTCACACATGCCCAGCTCTCATGGCAAAATTCCATCAATTGAAGTACGAATTGCTGCCTCGTCCAGCATATTCTCCGGATTTGACCCTCAGCGACTATTTTCTGTTTTCAAACCTGAAGAAATGGCTCGGCGGAAAGAGATTCACCACCAGAGAGGAGCTCATCACCGAAACAGAGGCCTATTTTAAGGACCTTCCAAAAACGTATTTTTCGAATGAGATCAAAAAATTGGAGGAACATTGGACAAAGTGTAAAGCTAAAAGGAGACTATATTGAGAAATAAAACTTTTTTTTGCCGTAAAAATCATTTCTTGTTACATTTTTCACGGAATTACCAAACGGCCCTTTAGTTTGTCAACAAAATTTTCATTGTTCAACTATTTATCAACACAAAAATTTACATAGACTCCAATCAATTTAGTGTTTCCCATGGGAGACTGACTATTTTAAAACTAAATTAACTTTTAGGTTCATAGTTGCTCTAACAGTGTGCACAGTGGCTCCATTCTGTGGGAACCATGGTTCCGCATTACCTTGAATGTAAAAAATGTTAAGATATTGTTCTAGACACAGCCCCATTGATTGTTTCTGAGCGACCATCCTCATTTTCAAAGAAAAAGGGCGCAATAACTCTATCAGACATAAGACCGCACCAAACAGTGAACTGTACGACGAAACGGCCTACTAGAGGGGAAAAAGGCAAAATAGAATTTTTTTCAAATGAGGATATGTTAATAAAAGTACCCTGACCTCTAGAATAATACTTGTTTTTACCTATTTCTTCTTATTAAAAAATATCAGGGTTGTAAAAAACCTAAAATACTGGCAAAACTAGATTTTTGCGAAAATTGCGGCAAGGAAAAATGCTTAGAACAAAACAGCTTTTTAAAATAGTTCCTAAACTCCGAATAAGTTTAGGAAAGAGTCCACACACTATGATCCAAAATATGTTCCTTCGAGTGGAATTACATGTAATTTCGTATCTTTAAGATTTTTTCATGTAATGAGCTATTGAAAATGACACTTTTTAGAAAATCGCGAAATTTGGGAAAACATTTTGGATAATCTACTCAATAATGTATAGGGAGATATGGAGGTTTTTGCATTTTCTGTAACGACAATATGTCTGTTTTTAAGCCGTGACTATGAAATAGAGCGCAAAATTTTTGATGATTTTTTGGAATTGATGTGTTTTCTATCATTTCAAACGTGTATTATAGACCATCTCGCCTTATAGGCAAAACAAAAAAACAAAAAAAAAAAAACAAAATTTCGCTGCAACCCAGCTAATCTGAAGCATTATTGAAAGAAAGTTTCGGAAAAAATTTTTTTTGACCGAACGTAGGGGTCGCGCATTGACATATTTCTTCATAACTTCGGTATTTACTGTTAAATCTTAATGAATTATATGTCCATGTTTTTGTCTAATTAAGCCCTGTTCTTGTTTTTAGGACTCATTAACCTCAGTTGACCCCTTATAGTACCTACCCATCGGACCTCAGTTTTGACCATCTTAAGGTACTATTTTGAATTCAGAAATGGAAAGCCCGTAAGAAATCATTAAACTTTTACTGAATAAATTTTTCGCTATTTCTACTAAAAATATTTGTAAAAATTTATTTTTAATTTTTTTGCAAAACGTAGGGTAAATTTTTAAAATTTTTTGTCATATCATATTATTTTTATAAAATATGCAACGAAAAAAAAAGTTATATTTTACTTTCTAGCTTCGGAATTCACTGTCCAATCTTAAAGAATGATATGTCGATATTTTAGTCTCTAAGAGACCTCCTTTTCTTATTTCCATGAAGAAATATGTCGATACGCGACCCCTACGTTCCGTAAAAAAAAATTTTTTTTCGAAACTTTCTTTCAATAATGCTTTTGATTAGCTAATATGCAGCGGAAGTTGTTTTTCCGAGACTGTCTAGTGTATTATTTATGGTGGGAAAAATTAAAAGTCTTCTAAATCAGATAAAATTTTAAATAAAGATATTTACATAGACATATAACTTGTAACATAACTCATTTTCGTTTTTGGTATTGATATTTATTATTTGATATGTATCGTTTATATAACCTATATTTTATAAATGTAGTTTTATTTCTATTAAAGTAGAAACTTTATATTTATTGATAGAAAGCATTTTCCCACTGAAGTTTAAGTACATCATAAATAAAATATTGATCAAACATGGTGTTTTATATCTATGCATACCAGACTGATAGTGTATGTTCCAGTTTTTTTGAAAGGTACCACGCCCACTTGTACAAAAATTTTACAAATATTCTTTGACTGACATAGCTGATTATTGCTGAAAGTTTTGTTCTCTTAGCTTTACTCGTTCTTTAGATATTGCGAAAAATGTGTTCCAGTTGTATGGGAGAAGCCACGCCTACTTGTCCAAAATTCTTAAAAAATCCTTTTTTTGTACTTTGCTATGCTTAAAATACCAAAAATAGCCACAAAAGTTTACAAACAATTTCTTCCTTCTAAATTGTACTACTCGTTCGACTGTACAGTGTATTTCCGGGGATGCCATTGATTTTGATGTAATTCCCTGGTATTTTCAGCATCCTCAAATCTGTGTTTTTTTTTTCCTGTTTTGTTTTTGGTTGTCGTACCCGTTTAAATGAAATGTAGACTGTATTTTCTCTAAGTTTCAATTATGGATCTTCGACTTGAATAAAAAAACTCAGTAGAGGTCGACTTTATTTTGGAAAACGTATTTAACCATTAAAATCTCCAAGGAATGCTCTGTAATTACAAAAAAAAGTATTAAAAACATTTCAAATTTACAAGTTATGACGTTTTCAAATCAGTCAGTCTTATTTCATGGATCACCCTGTAAAATTCCAAGCTATATTTGATACTCTTGCTTCTTAACTTGTTTAAAAAAAAAATTATATGATTTCTTAAAACTCTAGATATAAGGAAATAAATCTTTGAAAATTAACGGTGCAGCACTTTCGCTTTTTCCTCTTCATCAATTCGTCGCGAAATTTTGAAAAGCTGTCTTTATTTCTTTACCAATGTTAAAGGTGTCAGTCGTGCTTTAAATTCAAAAGAATCTATTATAACATCTCTGTGATATGTATCGAAAAAGTACACCACACACCATCTAATCTGAAGCATTTTTCAAAGAAAATTTCAAAAAAAATTTTTTTCGACAGAACGTAGGGGTCGCGCATTTAGGTTTTTCTTCATATATCAGCATTTACAGGCCGATCTTGGAGAATAACATATCAATATTTTTGTTTTAAGGAATTCAACTTTTTTGCTGTAAGGATTATTGGGGTCAGGCACCAAGTACGGTATACTGGGTACGGTTGAAACAAAGCTAATATCTCTACACCCTGCGTAATGATGTGAGTGCTACATAGGGAGAACGAAGCAGGCGACTTCGTTTTAAATGAAGTATGATTAGTTTTTTTTTTCAAATTTATTATCATACTTACTGGGAACCGTTTTATACCTAGAAGGATGGTTGAAACAGTTGAAACAATGTTAGCTGGAGTACTAAAATCTAGTTTATAATTAATGCTATTGAATTTTTAATGTTTTTTACACAAACATTAAAAAAAAATGGTCGTCACCAACATCTGATTATTATATAATTTTAGTTATACTTAATATAAACCTTTGAAGGCTGATTAAAAATAATTAGGGTATTCACAAGGTCTCATAAAGTCAAATGTCTTAAGTTGAAGACATAAAAATTTACAACTAATGTGAACAACTTCTCATAACTTATTGTGCTATTTCAACTCTCAATCAGCTGATGCAAAACAAATTAAAATAAATATTTGTTATCACAACGACAAAAGAAAGCGAAAAAGACAAAATAATAGTCGGTTCGTGCAAAAAGCATATTTTGAACGTTATTGAATACGACACCCAATAAACATAGCTTTTAGGGTTGTAATATTGTAGTACTATTTTTATATGGAAGGCAACAACTAAATTTTTAAACTAGTGTACAATTTTTAAAACATTATGATAATATGTCATGATAGCACACCTTGTGAATACCCTAAATGTTAGATTATAAGTATCCTGAACGACTTGAATATTAATAAACAAATATTTGTGATGTTCAACTATGCCATTACGAGTCGTAAACGATGAATAAAACATTTTCATTTATTATATTTTGTTTTATTTTCATTTGTTTCAATTGTCCCCAGGCACTGTTTCAACCGACCCTGGCAAGGGGACGGTTGAAACAAATTAATTTTTTTTTTAAATTTGAATCCAGATTCAAAATTGAAAAATCAAAATTCTGACGTGATGCCTCAATCCTTAGTATATTTTTGAATTTTTCACAAAGATATATGTCGCAAATATCCCATTTTTGTTTAACAGCAACGGTCGTGACTCATAACTGTAACAATTTTATTATATTTTACATTGAAAATTTTCTTAATAAATTAAACACTTCAGCTTTATATGCACTCGATATGGAATTTTTTGTAAAAATTTATTGAATATCACAAATCGATATTTCTCAATGCAAATGTTAATTTCTAGAAGCTTCGTAAGGATACCAGCTTCTTCATCATCCTATCGAAGCTATCATATTCATTACGAAAATGGCTCTATTCATCTGGACATCAAAGGCGGCTATTAACCTTAAAGAAATATCCACTCTGAGCGTCCAGTTTAAATCCACTCCATTTAAAGAATTGATTCTTATTATTAAATAGCAGTCGCTAGCAACTCTTTAAGCCAATATTTCAGCTTATTACCATAATCAACACAAAGTCCTGAACGGCAAAAATAACATCCAGCTAAATGATGCTCCGCTAACAAACTAGGCAGCGCACAGAAATGGTTAGGCAGGCGGTAGCGGAAAGGTGCCAATTGATTTGGCCATCAAGGCAATAACAATTAAGCACAGCTAAAAATGGCAATAGCAAGAAACAACAACAGTAGCAACAACGACAACAACAACAACTTGTCACAAATAAAAGTAAAAGTGATCTTCAGCAGAAGACGAACGATCTTTGGATTTACATTATTGCACAAATGTGGCGTAAAGCTACTTGAGTTGAGTGCTTTTGTAACAGTTTGTTGCTATTTATGTTGTTGGTTGTTGTTGTTGTTTTTAAAAATCGAAATCAATGTTTGACTTACTAACTGAGTGATCGACTAACAGGCGAACGTTAAGAAAAAAAAATGATCGTTCGCACAACTTTTAGACTATTTGTCGTCCACTGTTCATTATTGGCAGCGTATGATTAAATGGCACAACAAAAGCTACAACAACAAGTTCCACTTGGCTGCTTCCAATTATGGATTTAAGAAAAAAAAAAAAAAAAAAAAAAATCAAACAACTACCTACTTGCAACAAAAACAAACAGCAACAAAAGTTGCAACAACTCGTCGGCGACCAAGTCAGAAGGATTGTCCGCAACAAGTCAACAATGCGTATGCGCTAGACCGCTGGGAGTTGACGTTGGCTTTAAGCTTTCGCAAGCTTTAAGCTTAACCAAATTAATTAGACTCCAGTCTCCTGAGTGTGCCTTATTAACGTTGTTGTTTTTGTTTTTTTTTTCCTTCTCTGTTTTTCTTTCTGCCTGAGCTGATAATTGCCAGTTTTAGACGTATATTTAAAGCCGTTCGTCAGTTGGTTGGCTAGTAGAGGAAAATTGCCGCAATGCCTGCGTTTGTTGAAAAATATTGGCTTACAGGTGATTTCAGCCTAGTTTGGGGCGCACTTTAATTTTTCTCAGCTGAAAATGAATGCAATAAAAATCGAATAAACCGTTAATTAAAGTGTTATGTAAATTTGTAGCGCTCAATTGAGTGATCGTGTTGATGGAAAAGGATTATGTTTTGGCTTAAATTGGTTAATAATTGTTGTGAGCCATGGGGGGAAATAACACAGAACCTGCCCACATTGTTGCAGAATTATGATATTTTCAGCTAGAGGCTTCTAGTTGAGTGTAAATGACAACGTTTTTATTCAGGAAAGTCTGATCGGGGATACTTCACCCTAACGAACTGTTACTAGTACGAAATATATGTATGTTTAAAGTGTAAATAGAAGGAAAATTTAAACAATATTAAAAAATTTTATAAATTTTGCCAAAGAGTAGAGAAAATACAACTTTTGTACTTAAAACCACTTATAATTCTCCATTAGTTTATAAAGGTTGATAAGAGAGAAACGATACACGCAAATAAATTTTTCGTTTACCGCAACTGAAAAATTCACCAACTACATTTCGTTTACAAGTTTACAAAATATATCTTATAAGTACCCGCAAGCTGTTTCTGTAATTAATTTTTATTATGTTAATTATCTTTCTCCCTATATCCGTCCATCTTCTTATGGATTGCACTCATCGCATCTTTGTTGCTATCTCCGTCCGCGTATCAATCAAATTACCAATTTGCTTATAAATTAACAATTTGTCCAAAAAGTAACTCTGAACTATAATCGTTGTGTTTATACAAAGAAGGGAAAAACAAACGGAGTTTTCAGTTGGGAAAAACAAATTTTTCAATTGCTGCAACTTAAAAATCACTCGCGTTTATGACAAACGAAATTAATTTCCTGCAACTAAATGACGCGTTTCTCGCAACTGTCTATTATTATGACAACTGTTGAAACGTTTGCAAATAACGATTTCAAGCACGACAAACGAAGTTGGTTTGCGGCAAACTGGCGATAAACGTGTTTTTTTTTTGCGTGTAGTTTTTCCAATTGTTATGTTTTTTGGCTACCTCAAGTCTTTAATCAACGCTAACAAGCCAACCACTTTGGGCGAGCTGAAGGATGAGGACCGAGTCATCAGAAATTATACCTATCCACAGTGCGGTGATCCCATAAAAGCGATGGACAAAATAGAAGGAGTGCTCTTATGATAGTGACATTTTGTGTATACGCAAAGAAATTTTTCGTTTACCGCAACTGAAAAATTCACCAACTACATTTCGTTTGCGAATTTTATTTGCCGCAAACGAACATTCAGTTGTCATCAACTTAAAAATATATCTTTCTCCTTATGTCTGGCTATCTTCTGGATTCTATCTCCGTTCGCGTATCAAGCAAATTACCAATTTGCTTCCATGGTTACAATTTATCCAAAAAGTAAATCTGAACTATAAGCGTTGTGTTTATACAACGAAGGGAAAAATAAACAAAGTTTTCAGTTGGGAAAAACCAGTTTTTCAATTGCTGAAATTTAAAAATCACTTGCGTTTATGACAAACGATATTATTTTCCTGCAACTAAATGACGCGTTTCTCGCAACTGACTTTTATTATGACAACTGTTGTAACGTTTGCGTGTGCTTTCTTATTTAAAGCTAATTTAAAACTATTTCAAAAATTGTTGAAACTGATCAGTCTCTTGCAATGTCGTAGATATGGGGGGAGGTTTGGGGGGTTCAAACCCCCCCTTAGCAATCCAAAGTAGTTTGTTATGTTAAATAAAAACGAAAATATTTCAAAATATTTAATTTTGCCATATTATTAACTGCTTAATTTTGTTAGCAAATATTAAGTTAAATATAATCTAATACATAATTTTATTTTGCTTCAGTGATCCCCCCCTTATGAAATACCTATCTAGGGCGTTCGTCGCTTGGGATACCTCCCTTGGAACGACTTATATTAATTTTTTTATTGTGTATGAGAGGTAAATACAAAAGTTGATCTTAACGCATCTCGGCCAAAATACTTTAAAAAAAATATAATTTTACACTCGTACTAATAACAGTTGAAATCGGTTATGCAATCATTTCATTGTATTGTCATTGCCCCTTCAGACAATTGAACGATAAGTTATTGTTGGCCATTTCGCGTTATAAAGCCTAGCTGTGCAAATTTAATTTGCTCATAATTGACCAGAAATTGTTTTATGGAGTTGATAACAAAAATTTTCTGTTCAAAAGGTCCAAAAATACGCACTCTACGCTCAAAACTAGTTAAGGCACAATTGCGCACTAGCGTCTAGAACGTTATTTGAAGCATATTAATTGCTTTTATCTTAAAAATTGCTTGGTTACCATTAAAATTCAACAATTTAAAATCTTCTCTACAAGGATACAACTGATAAACGATCACTAAACTCTGGTTTTTTTCCTACAATTCACTACAATGATCACAGCACAATCGTAAATCCCTTTAATGCTCCCTCGAACTTTTTTACGCTACCAAATGCACACACTTGCGTGCATATTTTTTTTTTTTGTTTTTTCTTCATAATACTAATGTAGTGATCGCAATCGATCGCAATCGGTAGGGAGACAGACGAAGAGATATATAGACAGTCGTATGAAGACCAAGAAATGCACAGACATGCATGTGCACAATGAATTGATTGTTTTGTGCTTAATACATGTGTGCGTTTGTTGTTGTAGTTGTTGTTGTTGTTGTTGTTGTTGTTGTTGTTGTTGTTGTTGTAATTTTGTGGTTCGTTAGAAAGATGGATTGCTCAGTTGCACTCAAAGTTGTGCGCTGCGCTAGGGAAACCAGTATTTAAATCACAACAACAACAACAACAACAACAACAACAACAACAACAACAACAACAACAACAACAACAACAACAACAACAACAAAAACGAAAGAAATTGCTTTACAACGCATTTGGACAGACAGGTAGGGTACTCGTCGTACCTTTTTTCTACCCAGCTACCTTAATTCTCTAACTCCATATGTTATAGTTGTAAACTACCAATGACACAACAATAACAACAACAACAACAACAACAACAACAACAACAACAACAAACGTCTTGCTACCATGGCCAAACGTAAAATCGTTCATTTCGGTCAAATGGTGATACGAACCTACGTTCTGACAGAGTGACAGTCGACGCACCAATTGATAGCCCTAACATTGATAAGACGAAATATTAAATCACAACAAAGGCTTCCTTCCTCGCACTCATGCGCTGTTTGGGTTCGTATTCGCTTCTTCTTCTTCTTCCTGGCTTGGTACCACTTGGTTGGTTGTCTTATTGGTGCTAAGCTGATGGATGACTGCTTGAAGGAGCGACTCTACAACGACGTGTTGTGTTTAATTTGCCTGCATATGAAGTGGTTGGCAGACATGTGTATGTATGTGTGTGTGTGTGGCTTTGTGTTAGTGTCAGAGACTGGGTCTCTGATTGAACACCTGTACGATGTAAACTGCATTAGAATTGGGCAAACGCGATTGTGGTGATTGTTGGTTCGGCACACAACAGCAACAATTAAATTGAGACTTAATTTTTGTTGGTTTGGTTTGTGTTGTTTTTTTTTTTTTGTTGTTTTTGGAAATTGTGTCGTCTACTGAGTTTGACGAACAAGATGCATGTGTTTCGGGTACACTTAAAAAAAATTCTACGCGAAAATAAACGAATTTTTGAGTCATAAAACTTAAATACCAGAAAAACACATTTTTTTAAAGAGCACACATCTCAACTATAGCGGAACTATCCAATAATTTAAAAACTTTGCTTTTAATCTTGATGAAATACCAGAAAAATCCACACTCATTTACTTTTTTTTTTAACTTTGAACCTAGTTTGGAAATGGGATGATGATAGATTGTAAGGCACAAGTTCAGTCGAGTAGAATGGGTGTGACCACATATCCTATCAAAAATTCAATAATTTTTGAAGTATGGCCAATCTTGTATATTGTCGAAAAGGGCATTTCAGAGGATATTTGGGCACCAGACCATGTATATAGTTTTGGGGACCCCTATATAATTTAAATTACCATTGTGTTATGGATCAACTAGATAGTTTTTAATATAACCTTTTATATTTTATGAAAAAAACCTTAAACTAACATTGGAGACTTACTGTCTCCTCATATTATTCTTCATTATACTGGAGCTTGGGGCAAGTTGTTCAAAGTTATAAATTTTTTTGTATGAATCATATTATCTTGTTTCTGAATTGAATATTTGTTATATTTTCATAAGCTTGGCCTTGACATAGTTAAAAATTTAAAAAAAAACTTAAAATTTTGAGTCAAATCTGATTAAGCTTCAAGAATACTAATAAACTTCTTTTTAATATAATAAATTAACTAAGAGTTTCTATCCAGAAAACTTTCCAAATTTATCATAAGTAAAATAAATGTTTTTATCAGATATTGGTGCATGACATTTTGTCCAAAGCGCTCAGTAAGAAGCTGTTATGAATTATGGAAAGAGGGATTCTCAGAATGCCTGTATGAAGTGGGGTCCGAGCCAAATTGAACCAAGTTATCTGTCGTACCAAGTTATTCTAAAACTAGTGCCGTTTTCCTAACGTTTAATAATCATATCGCAAATACTTAGACTTGTCGTAAAATTAACTTCTGAAGGCACCCAGACCTCAAGCTTATAAATTCCGACTTCGTCAAATTATCATTATCAGTTGAATGATGGATTTGAATGAATGCTTTCGTTTTAATTTCTCGTTTCGTTTCTCGTTTCGTTTCACGTAACTTTGACTTTATCAGTGTCTTCATTGCATAGCCATAAACCTCATCTAGCCTTCCTGATCGAGGAGAGTGGCGATGAAATTCACCACGCGATCAAATTTTCACCACGAGATTCGTGAACCATCGTTGTCATTGCCGATCGTTAGGAGTGTTATGAGTATGAATTACATACAATTTTTCATAAGCCTAACTCGCTTCTTCCCTATATCGATTTAAAAAGAGTCACGAAAGTGCAAATTTTGATCTTTCATTTTCCAAATGGTGCATTATAGAATAAATAAGGTAGACCAGCGGCTGAGAGTCAAGAGTCAGAATTGTCAAAAATACACTGGACAACGAACTACAGGAAGGAGAAGAGAACAATTATTTTTATTGATATTGACATTTCTGGCTCAGAGCAAGAGAAAAATTTAAGTCGCGAGCCTACCTTCTTTATTCTACCATTAGTGTTGATTTGCAACAACAAAAAACTAATCGTTCAAATTTCTTTTTAAGTGAGATTTATACTGTCAGTTCTCAATTGACAATAAAATATTATAGATGTGGAAGCATCTAATGCAGTGTCGACTACAGCAACAGCATTTGTCGCATTTACTCTTTCGTGTTTACGTAAAAAAACGAAGTGTCGAAAAAACGAAGCTTACCCCACGGGATACTACGCATGGTAGAATAAAGAAGGAAGAACAAAGTGTTGCGGCTTTAAATTCTCTCTCGCTCTGAGTCGAAGCTATCAAAATCAATATAAATAAATATATGCATATTGTTGTTTTTCGTTATTTGGTGTTTTTTGACAATTCTGACTCTTGGCTCTCAGCCTTGTTCTCTACCTTGTTTATTCTACCATGATACTTTGTGATCAACACTGATCTCATCCAATCCTGACTTCATAACAGTCAAATATTTAGACAAATGTTCACAAATATTAAACCAAAATTTGTTTGTGTAGCCCTTGCATACATATGTTAAAAACTTCTTCATTTTTTTTCAGTGTTCTAATCAAAACAGTTGAGTTGAGTAAAAACAAAAAAAAAAAACGAAACCAGTTGAAATGCACGGCTTGGCAGATGCGTTTGAAAACTAACAACAAATTCTCTTTTTTCGTTTCTCTTGCACCCTGAGCCCAATCGTTGTGCCTCTGCCATTTGCACTTGTTCTAGTGGGCTTATGTCGTGCTCAAATTCAACACAAAAACTCTGGATTAAGTGGCCCTTAACCTAAATCTTGCACAATCTCGAACAAGCTTGTCCAGCAAAGCAGGTAGATGCAATGAGAACACATTAAGAACTATAAAACATCAAGAAAAAAAAAATATCAGAATCAGAAAAACAAAACAAAAAACAAACAAAAAACATTTGAAAGTAATAAAAAAATAACCAAATAGAACATAAAGACTATGTTTTGTGGTCAAAATTTATGATTTAAATGAACTATAAAATAGCGAAACACAGGATTTTGGGAAATTTTAAGCTCTATACAGAAGGATTCTACCGAAGAAATAAAAATAAATCAATTCAACGAGGAACAAAGAAAACAACAACAGCGCTAGAGGTGACAATAAGGTCAGAGAAGCATAGAGCACAAGATCTGCCAAGATCATTTTGAGCAAAAAGGTCCAAAAGAACAAACAATTAAAAATAATCAGCTTCACAGTCTAATCGACAACAAGAATTACAACAACAACAATAACAACAACAATAAGTATGATAGCGAGGGGAAAGATCCCTTAAGATATATTTTTAAAATTACGCTCACGTAAGGCACCCCAGTTTTAAGAGGTGCAGGAAAACTCGCTCGATTCCACTTGTGCCTCGCACACTTTGAAAGTGTGCGTGCGTGTGCGTTTGTATGCGAGCACAAGCGTATATTGTGCCAAGGCATCGACTAGGTACCAAAAGCAAGCAGATCGCACTCATTCGGCTGCCAGTCTGGGTTACACATGATTATTTAGATAAGACAGGCGCTCGATCGTCTTCATAACGTCTTTGCTCGAGTCTTGAGTCTTGCGTCTTTCGTGTGCCTTGCGCACAAGCACTGCCAGGGAGCAAGGGACACAAAGCCAAAGAAGACATCAGACTGTGGCTGATATTCTTTTTCGAACAAGCATTGACAAGTTTCACCTGTCGATAGTTCAGATATCTTTAGGGTGATCCATCAAGTAGGACAGTATTGCAGGTCATAGAATTGAAGGGTCTCATTTTATTGTCTCTTAAGAAACACTCATCAGGTTGTACAAAAATAATTTCTTTTTATGGCACTGAGAAAAATCTCTGATTTGGAGTAGGGGCAAAGAAGGCAGTTTTGATGATTGAACCTCGAAGTCGTGCTTTTATAGCCAAACTTACCCAATGAACTTCAACTGATGTACCACGTTCTGTTTTGAATGCAAAAACGTTCATTGCCTTAATGCGCCATTTTTTCGAGCGACATCCTTGACGTCCCACCAACTTCAGGATTGTCCCACCAACATCGTGCCACTAACATCACTTTAGTCAAAGGTTCTTCAACTTTAATTTTAGCATCAAGCAATAAATGTTGGCTCTTAAAAGCCACTCACAGCAAGTATGAGCCTGAAACGTGGTCTTTATTACCACGACAACCAAGTTACCAAAGCCAAAGTGGCACGATCATTGCTGATAGACGTCGTTGCAGCCACTATACTAAAGAGGGTTCCAATGAGCACGACAACGACAACGACAACGAAGACGTTCTAGACGACGTAGCTCAACTCCTGCTCCTCAGACGCCTTTACAGCCACAACAAAAGCAACAGCTACAGCTACATCATGATCAGCCAAGTAGCAGCAATAGCGCAAGAGCGAGCAACAGGGAATGGTGTTGATCGTGAAGGATAAGTTCATTGACTCCAGAAGTTCATTGCTGTCTATGGAGGAGCACTATGCTGCGTCTCAGCAGCTCACTTTCCTTTATTTTGTATTGTTGTTGGGTTTTTTGTTTTTTTTAATCCTCGTTTTTTTCCTACAAACTTGTTGTATTTGCTAGGATTAAAGTATTACAGGGCAAAAAGGAAATGAGGCAGGTAAGTAAAGAAAAAACAACATCTGTGGTGTTTCATCAAAATAGGGACCAAAGCCGTGCTTCAACTTCAACATCAACTTCAACTTGAACCAACATGCGAGTCACTGACTGACAAAGGGACATGAGGGTAAAAACAATAAAAACACGAGAAAAAAAAAATCAAAACCTTCGCCAAACACGCGGCTTTCCAATGCGTTTATTTGCTTGCAATAAAAATAAAGTGTACAAAAAGTATTCCTAGGGTGTCCCTAAGGAGCGAAGAGTCGCCTATAAAAAGCAGTCGCAGCCAGGTTGCATGGAAAAAAAAAACTAAAAAAAAAAACCAAAAAACAATAAAAAAAAAACAGATGAACACCTAAAAACGTAGCCAGTGAACAGGATTAAATGGCTGGGGCTGACAGGCAGTAGTGTTTAGCACAGTAAAAAGCGAAGGTTCGATAAACGAGTTGATGTCCATCGAACGTGGAGCACACAAGAAATTATAAAAAAAAAGTTGAAAAAAAAACTGCAGAGTTTTTTAACATTGGTTGTAATACCGGTAAAAAAAGCAGAACAGGGTGCCATTGAAACATAGTTGCAATGATCACAGTGCAACATCTGGATCTTGCCCCTTATTGAAGTCGCAATGATCGTATGCAACAAAGTTAAGTTAGGCTTGAGTAATCAAACAAAAAACTGGGGTTTAATCTATTTAAAAAAAAAATAATGATTTGGAGTGAGTTTGTGAGTTAAGGAGCAAGCTTGCGACTTTGTAGCGTTTTTACTATAACAGCTCAAAGTAGCAGGTTTTTCATTTTCGTTACTTAACTTCTTATCAAAATCAAACTCAAACTCAAAATCAAAATCAAAATCAAAATCAAAATCAAAATCAAAATCAAAATCAAAATCAAAATCAAAATCAAAATCAAAATCAAAATCAAAATCAAAATCAAAATCAAAATCAAAATCAAAATCAAAATCAAAATCAAAATCAAAATCAAAATCAAAATCAAAATCAAAATCAAAATCAAAATCAAAATCAAAATCAAAATCAAAATCAAAATCAAAACCAAAATCAAAATCAAAATCAAAATCAAAATCAAAATCAAAATCAAAATCAAAATCAAAATCAAAATCAAAACCAAAATCAAAATCAAAATCAAAATCTAAATCAAAATCAAAATCAAAATCAATATCAAAATCAAAATCAAAATCTAAATCAAAATCAAAATCAAAATCAAAATCAAAATCAAAATCAAAATCAAAACCAAAATCAAAATCAAAATCAAAATCAAAATCAAAATCAAAATCAAAATCAAAACCAAAATCAAAATCAAAATCAAAATCAAAATCAAAATCAAAATCAAAATCAAAATCAAAATCAAAATTAGAATCAAAATCAAAATCAAAATCAAAATCAAAATCAAAATCAAAATCAAAATCAAAATCAAAATCAAAATCAAAATAAAAATCAAAATCAAAATCAAAATCAAAATCAAAATCAAAATCAAAATCAAATCGAAAAATCAAAATAAAAAAGCCATAACCAAAATCAAAATCAAAATCAAAATCAAAATCAAAATCAAAACCAAAATCAAAATCAAAATCAAAATCAAAATCAAAATCAAAATCAAAATCAAAATCAAAATCGAAATCAAAATCAAAACCAAAATTAAAATCAAAATCAAAATCAAAATCAAAATCAAAATCAAAATCAAAATCAAAATCAAAATCAAAATCAAAATCAAAATCAAAATCAAAATCAAAATCAAAATCAAAATCAAAATCAAAATCAAAATCAAAATCAAAATCAAAATCAAAATCAAAATCAAAATCAAAATCAAAATCAAAATCAAAATCAAAATCAAAATCAAAATAAAAATCAAAATCAAAATCAAAATAAAAATCAAAATCAAAATCAAAATCAAAATCAAAATCAAAATCAAAATCAAAATCAAAATCAAAATCAAAATCAAAATCAAAACCAAAATCAAAATCAAAATCAAAATCAAAATCAAAATCAAAATCAAAATCAAAATCAAAATTAGAATCAAAATCAAAATCAAAATCAAAATCAAAATCAAAATCAACATCAACATCAAAATCAAAATCAAAATCAAAATCTCAATCTCAATCTCAATCTCAATCTCAATCGAAATCGAAATCGAAATCGAAATCGAAATCAAATAATAAACACAAAAAACATTAAAATCAATTAAAAAGGAATAGGACAAGGACGAAAAATACGATAAATGATTAGAATAAGGATTAGGAAGAAGTTTATGAAAAAGATCATGAGGTTAAAAGTGTGGATAGGAATGTTGACAAAGGAAAAAAAATATCCACTATAGGACAAGGAAGTGGATAATGATCGTGATAGGGATTAAGATAAGAATTAGGACTAGGGCTTATACAATGCTTAGAACTGTGATAAAGAGAAAGATAAGGACATGCATTTGGAAATTGATTTAGATAAAAATTGTGGAAAGGATGATGATTGGGACTTGGACAAGAATAAAGACAAAGAAGATAACAAAACTTGGGAAAAGAATTAGAATAAGGTTTGGGACAAGCGCAATGATTAAGACACATATGGGTAAAGAATTAAAAGAAAAGGTGAAAACCAGTTTTTTTAACAGTCATTTATTTGGAGAAATTCTTAAAACTTTACAACTATACGTAGTTTCAATTTTGTCCTTATAGTGTTTCTTAATTGTATATTAATGCAATGGATATATTTCCAGGTCTTTTCAATTTCATCCCACCAACACCCTGTACTCAAGCTCTTTGATTTTTTTTTTGTTTGTTTTTCTTGTAGTCGTCCACCATAAGTCCACAAAATCTTGCATTTCATTTTTAAATTTTGCCAACTTACAGTGTTGCGCCTAAGTTGCTTGAGGTGCTATTACCAGGTTAGCATCAGCATCCATCCACGCAGTCAAGAACTGCTGCAAAGCTCGTGGTCCAGCAGCTTTTTATGTACGTGAGTGTAAGTGTGCCTAGCATTACGTGTGAGGGTCTTTAGAGGCCGTGTTTTTTTTTTCTCCCTGCAATATTTCTTGTATCCTTTATGTGCAGCGTAATTTTTTTTTTTTATTTTTTTTTATACTTGTAGAACTTGTAGAAAAAGTTTAAAAACCGGTAGCAACTTCGTATGAAACCGTATCTCGTAGCTCTTAAATTATGATCGGCGGTTTTCAATATGAATTTATTTTTCTTGTGCTTCTACTTCATTGTGCTCGCTTGTTCCTTTAGTCTTTGTGGGTTTTAGTTTTAATATTGTTGTTGTTGTAGATGTTTTTTTTTATTTACTTTTGCTGTTACCCTCAGGATGCATTTATTTAAGCAGTCACACTGAGGGTCAGTTTTTTTTATTCTTCAACATAAAGCTGGATCTTTATAAGTTACAGTTTTTTGATTTAAGATCGGCTGTTGAACTTGTCAGGGGCATCGTTATTAAATTATTGCAAACTTTTTATGAAAGGCGGTTCTTAAATCATGCCAAAATGTAAGAGGGTCAATTATGATAAAGTTATTGAGTACACTAAGGGAAATAACGCATATTAGTATTATCCACGCCTGAGTATAAATTTTATTCAAATATTTACGTGGATAAATCCAATGTTTTCCTTACAACTCGTTTTTTTCGCGTATTTGAATTTTATTTATACCACACACGTACACACATATTCCATACAAGCAAGCAGCAACAGCATCGCACACGTACACACATACTCCGACAAGCAGCAAAAGCATCGCACTTTGTTTCTGCAGTATATTTCTTGCATTTGCAGTTCTTATAGTTCTCATTTAGTTATTGTTTCAAGAGCAATATATTATGCATGTTTGGCAAAGAAATTAAATTATGTAGGGTGGAGTGACAACTCGGTATTTTCAAGAATATCTTGTACCGGTTGTCATTTACCTGCATAATTTGCTTCTGCCTAAACATGTTTTGTACATTACTTTTTCGTTCTGTAATTTATACTATGTTTGACAGTTGGTGCAATATTAGTGCACCAACTGTCAAAAATAGTATAAATTAGAGAACGAAAAAAGTGAAGCGAGAATAAATTATACAGGCAATGGCATTTGATGAACGCAATATAAAGAAAATAATACCATAAAACCACTAATAACATATTCAATTTAAATATGTTTTTTTTTTAAATTCAATATTTTTACATAAATTTTCTTTAAATGCGATAATTTATTTTCAAATAGTCAATATTTGAAAGATATTTTAAAAAATTCGTGCATAATTTTAATATATTCTTTATTAATTCTGTTTAAATATTTAAATATTTAATTTAATTAAAAAAGTATTCAAATAAATTTTAAATATTTACGTAGTCGATTTATTCAAATGCGTTATTGGTGCAAAAATGACTCGCTTTTTGGATAAATTAAAAAAGTTTTTGGATAAATTTAATATTTTTTTCCCTTAGTGTAGGACATAAATTTAATTACTGATGATATGTAGTGAACTTTTTTAGCGGCAATTTCTGGGATGCCTTAAACTATTTTGTTACGAGGTTAATTTTTATTTTTAAGTTTTTTTTAAATTTGTGCTATATTCTTCATCGACATTTCACAA
The DNA here is from genome assembly GCA_943735915.1 of Pherbina coryleti. Taxonomy (NCBI): domain Eukaryota; kingdom Metazoa; phylum Arthropoda; class Insecta; order Diptera; family Sciomyzidae; genus Pherbina; species Pherbina coryleti. The sequence goes on from OX030952.1 coordinate 6,541,761, forward strand.
TTGCTCACAATACTGTTGAAATGAGAGAAGTTTGGCTGAAAATGTCTCTTCTTCGAAAGAGCTAAAAAAATAAATTGAAGTATCGTATGATCCATGCTTTGAAACACATGATTAAATCATGTGATGAAATCGCCGAAATTCGCAATTCACAACTTATCTGAACTCTTTTTCAACTTGTTCTCTCATAAAACATCACAACGGCAACACTTTTTCTCACTACCAAGGCACAGGTTTATTCATTATACAGTGTTGCCACTGAAATATTTATTCTCGTCGGATTTTCGTCAGATTCTCGGTGATTAACTTGAAATCGAAATAATAAAAGTTTAAAGGTGTCACCAATAGAAATTGCGCAGGCTTATTTGAAAACATGCATTTCGTAGGACAAGTTCCTAACTTTGGGAGTTTTGAGATATTCAGAAAATTTTCCACAGGATTGGAATGCTTAGGGATTTAAAGTTTGATGACAAACAAACTTGGTTAAATGGCTGATTAATTACTTTATCAAAGCGGATATTAGATGATTGACAGTGTACTCTTGCAATCTCATTTTTATGGAGTTCTCAGGCTTATTTTTGAAGTGAAACTTCTTTAGCCGCGTTGGGGAATAAAAGCGATTGATCAATTTGCCGATGAAACACTTCGCCGTGAAACGCTTCCCCGTGTTTTTCACATAGTGTTATGCAGAATAAAGTAAATATAATATAGTATGGACACAGTAGCTTTTATTCCCCACAGTAGCAGTAACTGTATGGTTCATACATTGAATAATTATAGTATTGTCAAAAAAATTCGCCGCATATGGAGCATGTCTTTGATATTCATATTGAAAACATAAACCTTAAACAAAAAGACAAACACTGACTGTTGGTAAGTAACAGAGCTGTAATGTACAATATTTTAAAGTATATTTAAATTTTTTTGCATTAATTTCAGAAAATCGTAACGAGTACTGTAAAACATCCGGCTGGTTGCACGCTCTTTGATTAACCGCAGAAGAGCAGATTGCAGTGATGACTGTTTAAAAAACAGTGTGTACACCAAGAAATACAGAGTGTATTTATTTGTCTTATATCTTTATGTTTTTAATAAAAAATTCGACATATCACATAGTTTTATGATACAGTATGACGACGTAGGATGATAGTATGGTGTGATGGTATGGTATGATGGTATGATGATCATGGAATGATCGTATGGTATGGAATGGTATGGTATGGTATGGTATTGTATGGTATGGTATGGTATGGTATGGTATGGTGTGGTATGGTATGGTATGGTATGGTATAGTATGGTATGGTGTGGTATAGTATGGTATGGTATGGTATGGTATGGTATGGTATGTTATGGTATGATATGGTATGGTATGGTATGGTATGGTATGGTATGGTATGGTATGGTATGATGGGTTTGGTGTGATTATAGAACTCTGAAGTTGTGTATTTATCTTATTTACATTGAACTTTTCAAAATTTTACTAAAACAGATTAAATTAACTCTTGTCATTTTATGAAATGGGACTTTTTTAGTAAGACTTTATTGAAGAGTAAATCAATTAACCACTTAAAAATCAACTTTTTTGGGTTAAAGTTTCCCTTCTGCCGTGAGTGGTGGCGGGCCACACACATATTTTTTTTAAACGAGAAGGGAGTTCGTTATTCATAGCAAAAATATATTAGTTTAGAACAACGACAACTACGTGTTTATTTGTATTCAAAGGAATTGATTCGTCAACAAAACAGTAAAACAAAGCTCACTCCATTCCATTGTGGGATGATTTTGACAACTTAGTTTTTTTCCACCTACTGTATATATTCTCATTTTATAATATTTTTCAGAATTTTGCCAAAATACCGCACCATTGAATTCCGGTCTCTGAAATTTGTAACCAATCCGATTCATCGGAACACTGGCAACACTGAAAATATATCGTCTCAAGTTTCTCTTTAAAGAAGCGCGACTTAAGCGTCAACAATTCTCTTTACAACTGTTCGGTCAAGAGTAAAAAGAGCACTTCATCGCACTCTTATTACTCTTACATTCTCTTCTGGTTTTAGGCTCCAGCAGTTCTTTAGCAATTCTTCTGATAATTTTTATCCGAGTTTTGTTTTGATCTCGCTGTCTGCGAGTACCACAACTGAAGTGATCTTCAAGCAAGATCATGTATCCCGCCAAAAGTTAGCTCTTGCATTTCTTTTTTCATAAAATCTTCTATTTAATTTTTGTTTTTATTTGAGTTTTTGCTTTCTTGCCCAATTTACTTTCTTTCTTGCTTGCTTTACATCTGTTTTTTTCTAGTTTGCTTTTGACTTTATCAATGCTCATTTAATTCACGTTCTCGATCAATAACTTCTTGAGTCTTCTTGACTAGTGTCTGCCACTTGGCCATTAGGACGTGCCTTTCCGCCGCTGCAACGACTACTTTGCTTGCATATAAATGAGTTTCTTCGTTGTTTTGCTTTTGTTTTATTTTATTTTAATATTTATTTTTATCTCTAGCCATTATAATTGATGTGCGTAAAATTTAAAAATAAATGGGTTCTATTTATTTTGAAAAAGGCAAAGATTGGGTCAACTGACAGCCAGCTTAACACGTCTATTTGTGTGTATTGCGTCGTAGCAGTCAGCAATTAAAGCCAATAGCACACATTATTTAGCCAGTAATCAGCATAAAACTTCAATATCCTTCAAAAGCGGGAAAATTTTGTGGCTTGAATTATATTTATTATGTTTATTATAAATGCCGCTGTTAATTATGAAGGAAGCCATTAAAATTTATATCAATTGTTTTCTTATATTTTTAATTTCTTTTCAATTTTAATTGCTTTTTCTTGTTTACTTAGCTAGTTAATTTTTATGGTCAATTCGGTGTATTGTAAATTGATTGGCAATAAATTTAATTTTAATTACCTTGTGTAAAATGAAATAGCTTTTCAACAAACATGTATCTAATTCTTAAAATAAATATTGACAATTGTAAAGAATTATGAATTATGAATGAAAAAAAAAAAAAAATTGTTGGAAAAAAATCGACCATAAACAACAGCTTCTAAACGTTAAACCTTTTAAGTGTGAAACTTTTCAAATATGATTTTATCGTAGCAAACGTACCAGGTACGTATTTTAATCATTATTTATAATCTTTTCAGTTAATAAAACAATAAAGTTGTATTGTTTAGTCATCGATATAAGCACATAGGTCAAATAGCCATTGATACATGGTCATAGTGCGTCATAGATACATAGGATTTTTTTTAATTGCTTTGAAATTGGTTTTTCCTAAACACTTAGTTCATAACTCAGGAAATACTAAAAGTTTAGAAAAATTCTTGGAAGAAATTATAGTTTTTTGAAGTAAAATAAATTAGCTTCGCGCGTTATGAGTTTGTTCATATGCAATTCATCATTTGGACGGTTTAGAGTTGAACTGTACCAAATCAAAAAATCTGTTTTTTTCAGATACAAGAACAAAAAGTACAAAAGTATATGGCACATATCAAGCCCAAGAAAGTATTTTTCATATTTTGCTTATATTCCATTTCGATCCTTAATAATGGTATTCATTTTGGGGATAAAAAAAATAACAAAATACTTACAGTTTGATTTGAGTTTTAAGCTGAGAAAAATTTAAATGCGTTAGTTTATTTTTGCTTCGAAATATTTGGCAAATTTGCCATCATATGAAAACAACAATGAATTTTTAAATTTAAGAAAAAGAAAACTTTATTTTTTATTATCTTAAATGAAACTTTTATGAGCTGTATGAGAAGTGGGCATATCACGTCCAGTTTTTGTACCCAACTAAGTTTCGATACTACAATGAATCTATTTTTATAGAATTTTTACGACAGTGGGCGTGGCTGTGGGCGGATTCTAAAAAAATCAATAGTGCAAATATTCAATAGTGAATCCTTGGGTCACTACCTACTAACATCCGTACCAATTTTCATACCACTATCTCAATTCCTTATCTTATCGTTACGGATAACACACAGACGAACAGATGGACTGACGGTCGGATATGGCTATATCGATTTAGAAGGTGATGCTGATAAAAAATTTTACACTTTTCTATACCAGCCATGCCTCCTTTTGGGCGTTACGAACGTGTACACAAACTTAATACAGTTAGTCACAAAACTGATCGGACAAGCCATTCCAATGAAAGAAATACAAAAAATCTACTCAGAAAATAAATTTTAATATTATAAAACTTTTATCAATATTTAATTGTAAATTTTTAAAAAACAAAAACCTTAATACATACTTCAATAAAACAATATTGTGGTTATAAAGCTTATAAAGTACAAATTTGTTTGAAAAAAAGAGTCACGGAACTCATCGGACATAAGTATTGAATAAAAAAAATTTTAATGTTGTTGAAAAATTTAGTATCTTGTAGGATTTCCTTTAGCCTTAATGACTTCTTTTAAGTGGCTTCTCATGTTTTTTACCAATTTTTTGATAGTAGATGGCTCAATTTGGACCCATTCTTCCCGAAGCCTTCTTTTTAACTCTCTTTTTGAGATTATATTGAATTTTCGAATTTGGCGCTCTAATTCATCCCACAAATTTTCGATAGGATTTAAGTCAGGTAATTGTGCGGGGAGGGGGGGGGGGGTGCTAATGACTTTAGCACAATTATTAGGAAGCCATAACTTTACAATCTCAGCCTTATGCTTCGGGTCGTTGTCTTGAAATTTAAAAGTTTCTTCTATTCCAAATTTCTCAGCACTTTGCTTTAGATTGCTTTTTAATATGCCTAGGTAAATAAATTTATCCATAATTACGTCAGTAAAAACTAATTCACCGACTCCTGGGCCTGCCATGCACCCCCACACCATCAACGAACCTCCTCCGAGCTTCACAGTGGGGCAAAGGTTTTCTTTCCTCATTTCTTCATTAGACTTTCGCCACACCTTGACCCGACCATCCGATCCAAAAACGTTATATTTGCTTTCGTCAGCAATCATTACATCATCCCAGTAGCTATCGTCATGTTGGATCATTTCCTTGGCATAACTAAGGCGTATTTTTCCGTTTCCGTTGAATCCAGCTTTACGTATAGTTCTACGTATCGTTTCTGCATAAATTGAAACTTATGTCCTTTCTTCATGTTCTGCAGCTAATTAAGAGGCACTTTTTCTGTGGTTCCGTTTAATTTCCCTTACAATAGCCTGCTTGTCTTTGAGTGTCAGCAAAAGCGGGCGCCCAGTTCTGCACTTATTTTCGATACGGTGTTCTACGTTGAACCTTTTAATGATATAGTGCACTGTCGATCGATCGACTCTTCTGAACAACTTCACTTATTTGGCTGACTGTTAAACCATCTTTAAAATGCTTAATTATTAGTTCACGAATCTCAATAGAACTTTCTTTGCGTGATTTGCCCATTTAAAAAACACCTTTACCATATATTGAAGAAGTTTTGAAAAAAAAAACTCAAATAACGGAAAAAATTACAATTCAGCGTATTTTAGTCTATTACACAAGTGTTTTCTAGCAATTACAAATACGAACTAATAATGCTTTCAGAACCTGAGCTCTTTGTCCGATGACTTTTATGAGATCAATTCCATGCATTAGCTTAATTCAAAGCTTTTGGTCCCGTTACAATAATTTCTTAAGAGAAAGAAAATGTCGTTTAAGAGAGAGCCTACTATTAAGAATAATATTTAGTGCAATGATTTTTTTGTTTTAAGGTAGTAAGCAAAATTATTGTGTACTTTCCCAATTTTTTTGTCTTGTCCGATCAGATGCTGTTCAGATTAATAGTATAAACACTTTTACTTTTTTATTTTTTTTTTTAGCTTTGAACCAAGGATTTCAGGCGGAATACTTATTCACTCAACTCTGCCTTGGCACGAAATGGGGTGATAGATTAGTGGGAACGTAAGGTTAATAAAGTGAAACACGTGTTGGATGTTCTAAACGTAATGGGAAGCCAAAGAAATATGTGAATTTGAATCAGAGGCAAGTGTTATGCTTTTACCGCAGTCAATTCAAGTTATTAAGGCAATCTCACCCACAAACTTCTCTACCATCAACTACAATTTCAAGTCGTAAATATTGATGCATTTTCAATTTCAGTTGACTTGATTTAATAAATTAGAAAGGTTTTATGATTATAAAAAGGTTTGAAGTGTAGGACCATGGCCGGGCCGGGAATCGAACCCGGGACCTCTGGGGTTTCATTCGAGCACGCTACCTACTCGACTACAGAGGCCAATCCAACTTGCACTCTTCATAGCAAAAACACGTCTTAACAGGTTGAAAACAAAACAAAACAAAACTGATCAAACAATGACAGTGACAATGACTGATCACACAATGTCCATTTCAACTCGGAAAAATTTGCAGAAGTGATGTCATTGACTTAAGCTTTTTGCAATTATTTCCTAAACGAAAATTGATGTGACTGAATTTTAAACATAATTGAATTTTCAGCATAATGCTACGTAGAATCGCATAGGAAAATGAAAAAAAAATTTGTTTGACTTGTTACAGTTCAAATCTGAAGCGTCCATATCAATCCTATCAACAAGAGGTGTAGGTTTGCAAAGGCGTATTATTAAACAGCTGATCGCTTGGCGGTTTTGACAGATAACTATATCTATATATCTATTTATACTATTATATAAAATTAAAGTAAACATTTTTTTTTTGCCGCTAAACTCCAAAAGTACTGGTCCGATTTTTATGAAAAAAATTTCAAAATACCAAATTTTTGCTGCAAAAGGATATACGAGTATTTTCTTTACAAAATTTTAATAATAAATATGTTTAACAAAGTGTAAGTTTCTTAAACATCTTCCACAATGCCATGCATTGCTTTATCGTTAGCTTTTCATTCGTTTGTGCTGCGAGAGCTTCAATAAACTCCATGTTGCTCTCTATCCTCTCTTTTTTTCTCAGCAAGCACTGAGCACGCAGCAAGTAAAGTGCAATGGTATAATAATACAAGGTAGCATTGACAACTGCTTATTTTCTCTTCTACAAGAAAACATCTCCTGTCAAAAACAGCTTTTTGTGGAAATGCATCTGCAGCTGCTGTGGTTGTTGTTTTTTTTCACTTCAACGTTTTCAACATTGTTTGTGTTTTCAACGGTGGATTGTAAGCGCTCTTTTTTTGAGTATATTTTTTGACAGGAGATGTTTTCCCAAGCAACTGTCAATGCTACCTTGTATTATTATACCATGTAAAGTGCTATGAGCAGAAGATTGCCAACACGTGTCCTTGATGACTTTTGCTACTTCGTTGAATTGTAATACATCAATAAAATTAAAATTTTAAATAATTGAAATACATTCATTTGTTAATGACTGCAGTTAACTTATTAGCTCGCCGTCTAGCTCAAAGTTTCGTAACAATTACCTACCAATTTCTATGCACTTCAACCTTAAAATGACATCATTTTTAATTCAAGTCCTTGATTCTGTTATCGAACGAAAACGTGCTTCGCCCATTAGAGTAAAACAATGAGTGAAATAAAAAAAAAAAAACAAATCAACAACAAAGACACGCCTCTGGCCTATACCGATACCTACTATGCTGCTGCGATCAATAACTTCAGCTGACGTATGCAAAATGTTAAGATTGGTCGCAAAGCTGCATCAAAAAAGCTTCGAGCTGGCCACGTGTTTGCGACAATGTTGTGAAAAATCTTTAAGCAATGCTTTGCAGCAGCTTTCGAGCGTGTTGGTCGGGTAATAAAATCAAATTATTTTTTCCAACCCCAGCTACTACTGCACATTATTGCTGCGCAGGTTATTAACGGCTATAATGCGATAAGACACAGCATTGACCACTACTGCCTGATCATACCTAACCATGAGCTTGCATAGAACCAACAGCAGCATCGGCAGCAGCAACAACAATGACAACAATTGTCCGTCTGTCGGTTTAGACGATTTGTTTGGTTCGTCACAGCGTCAAGCGAGCAATTGTGAATAATGCGCTGCACGACTAATGAATCACGCTGAGCGATTATGCAGCCCCCTTGCCGCTTGTCCAAAGCCACAGCTAACAACAGCTGGCACCCGCTAGTGTACTTACTATACGAGTAAGCTTTACAACTCGTACGCCTGATCAAGCATATGAGCGTGCGCGTTTGTTGGCAATAAAAGCGACATTGACAATGAGCCAGTCGAGCGCGCATTTGAGAAAGAAGTAGCAATAGAAGACGCTAAAGATGAAGATGGTAAAGAGTGTGGTGGCAGCATACACATAAGATAAAAAAAAAATTTCAAGACATGATTAAAGGTAAGTGCTGGTAAACAACAACAACAACAAAAACAACAACAACAACAACAACAACAACAACAACAATAACAACAACAACAACACAAACAAAAGCAAAAGCAATGAAAAACTTAACATAACGATCGAGCTGCAACGATCGTTAAAAATGCACAGTAGCTGGCTAGTGTAATCACAACAGCAACAACAAAAAGAACCCCACCAACAACAAAAGATGCTGCTCTGCAGTCAAGTTAAACATGAGCAGCTGTGTCAGCTATGTAGGTACTCCTCAGCGTACTCCAACAACCATAAGTACAACAACAACGCTGAAGAAGACGATTAAGAACTCGATCCTTAAGAACTGGCTTAAAACTGGTTTTTTTTACATCATTGGAGCAGCTTTTTAGTGCAGCGCTTTGGAGCCAACACAGTCAATGCAGCTGAAAATCGTTAACGAGTTGTTGTAGCTTTCTTGTTATTGTTGTTATTGTTGTTGTTATTGACGAAGGTTCTCCTTCTCAACCTCAGAATAATACTAGATAAATAAATAGCAGCGCTGCTGAAACGGCTTGTTGTGGTTTTAACCTGAGTTCAATGGTAAGTGTAAAAGTTTGTCAACCGCTGGCCACAACTTTTAACTGCGTCTTAATTTTAAGCCCAAGCAAGTAAAGCAAAATCAATGGGGTTTATTTTATTTTTTTTTTTTGTTTTTTTATTCTGGTTGTGTGCTATTTTTGAGGGAGGCAGGATATATTGCAGCCCATTGGTGGCTGGCTAACAGTAGCAGCTGTCATGACTCGAGCGATTTGATTGAATATGCGTGCTGATTTTTTTTGCTGTGTCATCAGAGTTGCATTTTAATAATGCAAAAATCAAAACATAAAATTAAATTCTAATTGCTTTAGAATGTTCTTGGTAGGCTCTCAACCGCGTGACTATCTTGTTTATTCTACCATGGTAGGTTCCATTCTATTCCCTTTCTTAATGCTACGTAATTTTTCATTTCAGTTTTATAATTACATCTGTACTGCTTCTTTAAGATACATTATATATTGCATATGTTCTGAATTCATTATCCTTGTTTAGAGTTTTTATGAATACTGGGGTTGCTATTTATATTTCGGGAATATATATAAATATCGAATTTTGTTTCTTAGTTTTTATTATTTTATTGTATATTGTAGTATTTTATTATAATGTTTTTCGAAACATTCTCCTTTATGACAAATACATTTTTGCATGTGTTTGAACCCTTTATCATAACATTTATTCCATTCCGCCTGAGACACCTCCAAAACCTAATTTTTTAAAGCATCAATGTCTTCTGGTGTCGATAAGCGTTCTCCTCACGGTTTTTTCTTGATGTGGTGGTACAAAATAACGTCATTTGGTGCCAACTTAGGACGGTATAGCGGATGAGCCATTAACTCGATGTAAATTTAAAATGGTATGTATGCTGGTGGAAGTAATACCCAGGAATGCTTTTATCTCACGGTATTTCAGATGATGATTAAGCACAGCATCAATGTTTTGTGGCACAACAATAAATTTTGGACTCCCTTCATGAAATTCAAAAGTACGGCACTGGATATAAGCTCAACAACTGCCTCAACAACTGCTCAACCACTTGACTGTCTGAAAGATTTTGATTCATTTAAAGGTCGGATGTCACTTATGAAGTGAAAATTGTCATTTCTGACATTGGGTTAGAAATTTTACATCACGAAAATCGCCTATCAGCCAAAAACATAAAGCCAGGAGTCATTCCAGAGCCAACGATTTCTACAGTGGAGGTCCGGCATACCTCACTTTCTACCTCCGATATCTAGAAATCTGTCCATTATTCGACTTTGTTCCCATTGAGACTTTTGATCAGGAGCTCGAATAGAATAACATATCAATTTTAGAAAATTTCACAAGGGCCATTTCCCATGAAAAACGTGCGGGGTCCTTTGAACTTTAGGCCAAGTAACATATGTTGACAACAAGACAACATGAAGACTATAAAGGACTTAGTTACTAATGAAAAGCGTTCTCTCTGTCAAAATAAAACTTCCGGCTAACTTTGTCCGCATAATGGCAGTATAAGTAGGACTTTAGTAGCTTGAGTGTATCACAGTGAAAATTCATGCAAGACTACTGATGAGTTGGTGTAGCGGCCAACGAAACAGACTATCTAGTCTGCTGTGTGCTTTGCTTTATACAGAGCTGTTGTTGTTGGTTGTTGCCTTCTTTGTCTTCATGTTGTCTTGTTGTCAGCATACTTCGCCTAAAACTCAAATTTTTTTCAATTTAAATATCTATAGACAATGGCGTCCACAGGGGGAGCAGGGGAGGGGCTGCAATATTTTCCTTATGTGTATATGTTACATTTTCATATTCTAATTTTCATACACGTGCACACCAATGCATATCCCTCCCCCCGGTACCCCTTGAAAAATTCTTGCAGACGCCTATGTCTATAGATGTACTGTATAGACAATGCCGGACCGTTCTCAATAGGCAACACATGTTTTATTCATATTATTAGACTTTTGAGAATATTGAGCCATAAAACCTTGCTCCTCTTGGTCCTTATTTAAATAAGAGTCATAAGTATAACATTTTGGGGACCCAAGGTCAGCTTTTTAACATTAAATCCATGCGTTCCTAACTGTTACCTAACTTGTTACGACAAGTGATGTATAACTCTGGTTATATGAAAAGGGTAATAATCCTAAACACGGTACGTGCCTATTGTTGCCTCTTTGGATCGGGAGTAAAGCGGTAATACATGTTTCTCGGGACACTAATTAACACACAGTGATCTTTCTGATAATGGTTAAACATGGTTAAGCATTGCTCGGAATAACGAACTCGTTGTCTAACGGATTTACATATGGGCTAGGGGGCTTTAGTCCCCCCTTGGATAATTTTTTGAATGGGAAAAAATTTAAAAAAAGGACCAAAAATCCGTTTCAGCCTTCCTTTGGGATACAAAACTCTAATTTCAACCCCTCACCTCTGGCGAATCCTATATCTGCCACTGACTAGCACCCGACAAATGTGGGTTCAGATTTTCTTTAACATCATTATTTTCTTCCGGATTTACATACCTACATTTTGGTTGATGGTTGATGGAGTTTCAACTCCAGCCGAAGTTATCAAGATGACGTCGCCATCCACTTCGCATATTTTAAAGGAAAACCCTGTTTTCTATAGTTTGTTAAAGCAATTTTCAGACATCGTTAGTTTCAGCTCTTCACCTAAAAGCTCAAAGGAAATTAAATTCCATTTCATTTCATCAAAACTACCGAACACCTGTACGAGTATCCTCAAAACCGCATAGATTATATTCCTCTCCGGTCCTTTAAATTTTATTGAAAAAGCATTATATTAACAGGACGGATTGACGGATTATAACAGGACGGATTCAGTCTCATTGAAATTGTAGAGAGATAGAGCGGAAAAACTCCATATAAAAAAAAAAAAAACTTGAACATGCTAAAGGTGGTCAGTGAATCCCCATTTAACAAAAGTCCCCATTTAACAAAAATCCCCATTTAATTGGCATTTAGTGTGGTGAATTCATTTGTTCTTTTGTTTTATGTATTTGTATGTATTTTTTTTTTTTTTATATTGTTGTGTTGTGCATGTTGCGAATAAAGAGAGAATAGAGAAGAGAGCAACATGGAGTTTATTGAAGCTCTCGCAGCATAAACGCATGCAAAGCTAACGATCAAGCAATGCATGGCATTGTGGATGATTTTTGAAAAAACTTTACACTTTAATTAAAGATACTTATTATTAAAATTTCTTAAAGAAATTATCCCTATATCCTTTTGCAGTACAAATGTGATATTGTAAAATTTATTTCATGAAAATCGGACCAGTACTTTTGGAGTTTAGCGGCAACAAAAAATGTTCACTTTCATTTTATATAAAATTATTATTATCTACTATATAAAAATAAGTCGGGTTTTCCTTCCTGACGCTATAACTCCAGAACGCACGAACCGATTTCCACGGTTTTGCATTCGTTGGAAAGGTCTCGGGCTCCGTGAGGTTTATAGCAAAGAGGTTTTTGAAAAAATTCACGGAATATTGTACGAGGGGGCGTGGCACCTCCCATACAACCCAAATCTACGGTAGCGAATAGCTCTGAAGTTATAGGTCACATATCATCGGAATTCGGTGTTCTACCTCAATTTACAATAGCCGTTCTACAAGTAAACTTTTATGGGCGTTGAATGTGGGGCGTGGCACTTTTACAGCAGACCAAATTTTCGGTATAACTTTCAAGCTATAAGTCACACATCAATGAAACGTGGTAGGAGCGTACTATTTAGTCGCGTCCTTTGACTAGCGAAATTGAGCAAGTATAGGCCAAAGGGGTGTGGCACCGCCCATACAATTCAAATTTATGATATCGAATAGCTTTGGAACTAAATGCCGTATAATAATGAAATTCAGTATGGAGTTTCCACTTGGTGATATATTTCTACTATAAAACTGGGATGGGCTTTGGAAAAGGGGGTGTGGCTACTCCCATACACTTAAAATTTTTGATATCAGATAGCTTTGGAACTAAATGTCGTTTAACAACGAAATTCAGTATGGAATTACTATTGGGTGAGATAGAGATAGAGATAGAGATAGAGATAGAGATAGAGATAGAGATAGAGATAGAGATAGAGATAGAGATAGCGATAGAGATAGCGATAGAGATAGAGATAGAGATAGAGATAGATATAGAGATAGATATAGATATAGAGATAGAGATAGAGATAGAGATAGAGATAGAGATAGAGATAGAGATAGAGATAGAGATAGAGATAGAGATAGAGATAGAGATAGAGATAGAGATAGAGATAGAGATAGAGATAGAGATAGAGATAGAGATAGAGATAGAGATAGAGATAGAGATAGAGATAGAGATAGAGATAGAGATAGAGATAGAGATAGAGATAGAGATAGAGATAGAGATAGAGATAGAGATAGAGATAAGGATAGAGATAGATAGAGATAGAGAAAGAGATAGAGATAGCGATAGAGATAGAGATAGAGATAGAGATAGAGATAGAGATAGAGATAGAGATAGAGATAGAGATAGAGATAGAGATAGAGATAGAGATAGAGATAGAGATAGAGATAGAGACAGAGATAGAGACAGAGATAGAGATAGAGATAGAGATAGAGATAGAGATAGAGATAGAGATAGAGATAGAGATAGAGATAGAGATAGAGATAGAGATAGAGATAGAGATAGAGATAGAGATAGAGATAGAGATAGAGATAGAGATAGAGATAGAGATAGAGATAGAGATAGAGATAGAGATAGAGATAGAGATAGGGATAGAGATAGAGATAGAGATAGAGATAGATATAGAGATAGAGATAGAGATAGAGATAGAGATAGAGATAGAGATAGAGATAGAGATAGAGATAGAGATAGAGATAGAGATAGATATAGAAATAGAGATTGAGGTTGAGATTGAGATTGAGATTGAGATTGAGATTGAGATTGAGATTGAGATTGAGATTGAGATTGAGATTGAAATTAAGATTGAGATTAAGATTGAGATTAAGATTGAGATTAAGATTGAGATTGAGACTGAGTTTGGGATTAAGATAGAGATAGAAATCATTTCCGCTACGACAGCAACGCGTCGGGTATCAGCTAGAAAAAAAGCAAAACGCTGTCTGTGTGATGGTTGGAAACTTCAAAATTACTTAGACGATAGAGCTGAAATTTTGGCAGTACATTTTTTTCAAGTACGAGATGGCTTTAATTTCTGTCACACCCCCTTTTACCGCCCACAAATCAATAAAAATGGTATATTTCCTACGGTTTTCGTCGATTGGGCTACATTTTGGTAATTTAGTCTGTATGCTTACTGTCGGCAACTGTACTAAAACAGGGTAATGTCCATCTACTAGAAAACGTGGATGAGCAATATATAAGAGGCTGTGGCTCCGCCCATACAGTTAAAACTTGAATTTTCGAATAGCTTTGAAAGTAAAAGTAGCAATACTTACATACAAACTCAAAATGGAGTTACTATTTGTTGATCTCCTGCAACTGGGAACCTGTAACGGGCAGTGGAAAATAACAGTGGTGTCAAACTATGAGTCTAAGAAAAGTTTTGAATACACCTATTATGTTCCCATATAGTTGCAGGGTGCAGCAACGCGCGCCGGGAAAAGGCTAGTTATTATTATATTATTATTATTATATATTATTATATTATTATGGATTATGGATTATGGATTATGGATTATGGATATGGATTATGGATTATTTTATATAAAGTTATGGATATGGATTATGGATAGATATAGATAAAAATATCATGTGTACATATTTTGCATTCAATGTAAGTGCTTTCCTCTCTATTATTACTGCCAAAACCACACCAAGGCAAATCCTAGCTATGGGCCTGACCTATGCTCTGACGTATGACCGTTTATATTGTCAAAGCTTAGAAGTAAGTTCAAAAATAATTTTTAATTTTTATTGTGGGTAAAATAAAAGAAAATATATATTTATATATTAAATATTTCAGAGAAAACTTTTAACACTCAAGTGTGAGGATGATCCTTAACACTCAAGTGATGTTCTAGTCTTTGAAATCGGTCATTTGAAACCCGTTTTGAAAAAACTTATCTCGCCCAACATCAACTAATGGCAGCTTCAATCTGACGATGAACATCGCAACAACTTGTACAGCGTCACCTTTAATCCAACGAGCGATTAATCGCAATCGTTAACAATTAACACTATAAAACGCAACAGATACACCTAAACAAAGCAACAATTTTGTTTTTGACAACAAAGACAACAACAATGGCTATAAACCTAAAATGTATTTTATAGATACAAATGTGTGTTTACGATAAGCATAACTAATAAGTTAAACAAGCTAACCAGGCAGCAATAAGCCGTGTTTGAAACACAAAAACAAAAAAAAAAAACAAAAAACAGCTACTTGAAGAAACAACAACAACGAAAATAAAAAAACAACAATAACAACAATCAAACTAGCACCAAGCTGGCTGTTTAGCATAAAAATCAAATGAAGCACAAAAAATAACCAAGTAGAAGAAAAACGCCCTGATGTACGGAGCAAGTCTAATGTATGCACGTTGGTGGCGGCGCATCCCACTGCTTAATGGGTGGAGTGCAGAGTTGGACAAGCTGAACATGCGACGGGAAGACACATAAATGGATGGACAGTACCCCGAACATAAGACCCAACATGCACGAACATGCACAAAAATTGAAGTCAGCGAGAACTGATAAAAAACTGACGCAGTCAAAATCAAACGAGATAAGATTTCAAGAATTAAGAAATATAATAAAAACTTTTTTTTTATAAAAAAACAAAAATTAAAAAAAATATATCGAACAATTAAAAACTGTTTTAATGCCAATGAAATTAAAACGAGCAGCAAATTGCTGCATATAAAATATTAAAGTATCTTAGAGATACTCGCACAAGCGCGCAAAGTAACTTGCCAACATGTACAATCTTTAGAAGAATAAGAAAAGAAAAAAAAAAAAACAAACAGTAATAAAAACAGAAACTCGAAAAATAAAATGAATAAAAAAACAAAAACAAATAAAAGAAGAAAACAAAAAAGAAAACAAAACACATCAAATCGTACAAAAAATGGTCACAGGTGTTCACGATTGAGCTGCATAAAATGTAAGAAAAAAAAAAAACAGAAAAAAACTAAACCTTAAACCAAAACCTACAGAGATACTCTTACAACAACAACATAACGAGCATGCATTGTAGAGAAAAAAAAAATAAAAAAAATAAAAACGTAGTGTGCTTGAATAGCAACTGCAAATTGCGTTACGTACGCTACTCGATGCGATCGTGTTGTTAGTTGATGATAATAATGAAGATCATCGTCATTTCAATCCACTCCTGATCGCTTAACAACAACAACAACAACAACAACAACAATATAAGAACTACGTCGCCAATACGTTGTGGTACGATTAACATAGTCTTCTCCCTCATAGCGTCCGTCTCGCAAAGCTTGCAATCAGAAGTTTTAGAATCGTTAAACGTACGTAGCACGAATTAAGATCTGCAAAAAAACCGAGTGGAAACGTCAGAAGCCAAGTTTCATATAAATAAAATATAATGTTTACTTTGACTTTACTTTGCTGTGACTGCTGTAAAATTATAACCAGGCCTTATAATGTTGACTTAAGCTTTTATTTATGCAACGCAAAGTTAATGCAAACATCAACGCAGAGTAAAAACAAGAAAAATAATGCTTTACTCCATGCATACAGCAGCATATGACGAAAGTAAGCAGTGGGTTTTGACCCAGTGTTGACCCAACAAAAAAGTGTTGACAAAACTGTAAAAATAATAAGTAACTGATTTTTGTTTTTTGAGGAATGTATGGGTTTTGAAGTTACTACAGTTTTTTTTTTTTGTTTTTTTTATGTAGTCATGTTCTTAGAAACCCTGTTAATGTTAATACTAATTTGTTCAAACCAAAAATCGTATTTTTTAAAAATATAAAGCTTATCGTATCCAGGAATCACAAGTTTTTCCTTGTAGAAAAGCAGTAGAAAACCATCAGTATCGTTACCACTATCAGTATCAGTTCACTAAAGGTCAATTTGTCTACATCAACTTCTATCGAGCAATTTAATAATTTTTTTTTTATACCAAGTTTTAAGTTTATCATCTGAATTACAATGCCTAGTTTGAAGAAATTTTCATTGCATACTTTTAGGATCTCTTTATAAAAGTAATTTAAAGCTTACCATTTTTCTCCAAAGAAGTAAGTTGTATGTTAGACAAATATTGTCCAAAGCGACTTGTAATGAAATTTCATAAGAGAACATTTTCTTAGAATATTTTAATACTCTACGATATTAAGAAGATGTTTTTGAATTATAACTTTTAAGAGTTATTAGAGAGTCTTTTTGAAAAAAAAGGTAAGCATTTTTAAAAAAATATTGCTCATGAAATTTATTATTGGTTTGTGCACACAACAATTATGTCAAGGGTCTATATTTTAAAGTTTATTCTTCTTTTCTATTAAATTGATAAATAAATTCCTAACTTTTAATCCATGTCTATTAAGAGGGCAGTAAGGTTTCCGTGGCCGAAACAATTTTTTTCGTTTTTTTTTTTTTTAGAGATCTGTCATATAAAAAGGTTATAGAAAAACATTTTTTTTTTGTCTTACGTTACAAATCATCGTGCCCTCTTAAATATTGCTCAGACGTAAAATTGAATGCCTGGATAAACATGATATCTTTTATCTTGTATCTTCTGCCCAAATCCGTTCCTGGAAACCTGCCATTTTTTATGTGTTGGACTGTGTACTGTTGTATCAGTTGTATCAGTCGTGTACCGTGTATTCTTCTGGAACAAAAATAAAGTTATTGTTACTTTACCTCTTCATATTCTATTGTAATACCACCTTGATCAAAAGGTTCCCGGAATCACCACCGTGTTGCGCTCTCAGTCAGCCGAAATGAATGCTCTTTTTTTTAGGTGGCCACATCTGTCATTGAAATTCCATGAAATTTTCAGCTTGACATTTGTAAAAGTGACGCCGTATTGAGTATATCTACGATTGTGCGCGTTTTCGATTTTGCGTCAAAATCGGTTTCAATGGTACGACGACGTTGCAAATGTTAGAAAAGTGTTTCAGCAACGATACTCTGAAGAAAACAGTCGTTTATCAGTGGCACGAACGTTTCAGAAGTGGTCGTGAGTGCGTGAACGATGATGAACGCAGTGGAAGGCCATCGACATCGAAAACCGATGAGAACATCAACAAAATCAAAGAATAGATGACCGTAGACCCCAAATTGACCATTAGAGAGATGCCAGAGGAGTTAGGCATTACTTTTGGATCCGTTCGGGACATTTTGGTTAATGATTTGGACCTCAGACGTATCACTACAAAGCTGGTGCCGAAAGACCTGAATTTCATGCAAAAAGGGACCGCGTTGACGTCGCAAAAGACATGATTTCTGAATCCGACCCAAAATTTATCAAAGGGATCATTACTGGAGACGAGACGTGGATTTATGAGTATGATACGCAATCCAGACATCAAGTGAGTGAATGGTGTGCACCGAATGAGCCGCAACCGAAAAAACTACGTCGTTTACAGTCGAAAGAGAAGGCGATGCTCACAGTTTTCATGGATTATAAGGGTGTTGCGTATCATGAATTCCTTCCACAAAGCCAAACAGTCAACAAGGAGTATTATTTGGGTGTTATGAGACGTTTGCGTGAAGCAATTTGCCAGAAAAGACCACGAAAACGCACCGTCGCACAATGCCATCGTTATCCGTGAACATTTGGCTAAAAACGAAACGAATACCGTTCAACAACCACCGAATTCACCTGATTTGGCTCCCTGCGACTTTTTCCTATACGGTCAACCCAAGAAAACTGCTCCGCGAAACGCGTTTCAGCACCCAAAATGAGATCATAGAAAAATCAATGATGGCTCTGATGGCCATACCGCAAACCGAATATAAAAAATTTTTCGAGGATTGGATCAAGTGTGTTGCAGTTGATGGCGTACTTTGAAGGGGACAATATCGATTTTGATGTATAATCTTGTATTTTTAATTGCCTGAATAAATTCCGGTAACTTTTTGATCAAGGTGGTATGACAACACAGGCCAAAGGGTTTTAGGGCTCAAAAGTTAAATTTCCTAATTTCACTTTCATATTTTCTGCCAATACCCTGATTTCATTAATGATTTCATCTTCAAAAACCTGATAATATTGAAAATTGGAAAAAATAACTCTATCTAGGATTTGCTTGTCTCCGGTACGTTTATTTTAGTTCAAGGTCGATGAAATCCTATTAAAACCAAAGTTGTGAAGTATTTAAAATCCATTCTATTTCCGAAGATTGCTAATAAATAGCTCTAATCAATATAGTTATTTTTAGATACTGACACCTACATTCCTTGATTTTACAGGTGCATGCTAGTTGGAAAGCTGTAACTTTAATGGGGTTTTCTGGGCCTAACCCTACTGCTAGACAGATATCATCCTTACTTAATTTCCTTACGATTGAAAAACAAAATCCGTCAAGTGCTTCAAAAACTGAAAAAAGGCTTACTTAGATTACATCAGCGCTCAAGGAATGCCCCAGGGAGCATTTCAGGGAATGGTGGAAAGATGAAGTAGTATCGGTAAAGATTAGTTTTAAACTTACGCAGTGCAATACAGTCGGGGAACATGCTTGCAGGTAGATTATTGCACTATTTTACTGCACGACTGAAGAACGAATTGTTTCGGTAATAAAAGGGTCTGGACATCAAGTGAATGGTACAAGAGTCGGCTTGGTGAGCTGCCCGAGTGAAACTCGGAAACACTCACTTGAGCACTTTCCATGGTAATATCTGTACACAAGATTTAGGCAAGCATCATTTGATGTCGATGTCCAAGAGAGTTGAGAGAAGATGATATCGACGGTTCAGAAGAACAATGACGTAAATGCAAATTTGATCAAATACGGTTTATTGGGTAATTGGTGTCCCCAATTGAAATCCAAACTAGTTGGGTCAAATCTATAAATTAGAATTAAGGCAATATCCATCATGCAATTATTCTCGATCATTTACTTTTTCTTTAACTAATGTTTAAGTAATTAAAATTCGCATTTTTGCCTCTCCTGCACAATTACGATTTTTGCAGTTACATCATTGTTCTTCTGAACCGACGATATGTTTTCATCTCCTAGTATTTATATCGTACGTCGTTGAATCAAAAAGATCCGAATAAGATCTTGAATCCCCTACTCAATTGTGCGAACTATACGCCATTTTCGGCCTTATTTATTAGGCATAGATCATCAGTCGGATGATCCAACTTATTGCAACTGATCTTTGGCTAAGATCAATTGGAATAAAATATTTCTTACATCATTTTGAAGAACCTAGGTACTTGGTTGCTTGTTTCGACACATCGAAATGTGATCGTTCCACCGAAGATCAAACTGCATCGATACTGCCCAGAACTTAAGGTATTGAAAGATCAAATATATGATCATCATTGACACATCGAAAATGGGATTATTCCAACGAAGACTGAAAGTATCAAATTGGATCGATACACACAGAACTTCAAGTATTGAAAGATCTTTTGAAAACGTTTCTCGATCCTAAGGCTTTAATATTTCTCCACATTTTTACGGTCTTTGTAGACATCGTGAGAAAACAGAGTATTGTCATTGAAGCGTTGTAGATTCAGATATTGGCATGGACAGACTCAATGTTTGTATTAGTGTTCTACAAACCTTGATCCTCCTTCCTTTTTTCACTACACTCATTGGCAAACTTCAGTATTAACACGTTGATAAATGTATTTGTGCTTATTTTGTTTTGATTCGTATTTCGTTTTCGTTATTTTCTTTTTTGTTGTTTTCGATTTGACTTGATTTTCGTTTTCAGAAGAAGAAGAATAAAAAGAATAATATTGCGTAAACAAAAAATCGTAAAGAACTGGCTTGACCAGCAAATACCGAATCATAATTTTACGATATCAACTTGCAACAACATTGCACAGTGGGTTGAGGTAGACCAAAAGTCTAGATCAATTCATTGGAGCTGGGGTTAGGGTCAAAAATGTTGCTACGAAGATTTTCTGGGTCGCTGATCACAAATCTGGAGTAAAAATTTTAAATTCGAAATGGCGGATCGAAAATGGCTACCATAAGAATGCTAGAATTTACTACCTAGACTTTTATGATTCCAGGTATAAATTTAGAAAAAACAAAATTAAAATTAAAAATGGCTAATCCAATATGTCTGCCTAAGAATTATTACTTTAATGCCTGCTTGAATTTACTTATATTTTGTCTTCTGGAAAACTCTTTCGCAACCTGGAGTCAAAAAATTTAAATTCAAAATGGATCCAATATGTCTACCTTAATAGTGGTTTCTTGCACAGTGCCAGTTAGAATCAATAAAATTTTGTACCCTGGGATTTTTGAAAATGCCGATTACGAACTTAGAGTGGAAGGGTTTTTTCTAAAATTATGGATAAAATATGTCTCCTATTTAAATTGACATTTATGACATTAGCCTTGCATATACAAATTACTTAATATACATACATGCATACATATGTATTTATAATATTAATATAATAAAATTTTTTTATGATTTTCGCGGTTTTTAAAGGTAAAGTGCAATAGAGTGATGCGAGAAAACTAAATAACTTACAATAACGATATCAATTAGGATAACTATGTACTAGTTTATCCTCGTTCTCTGGATACCAACATCTATGAAAAAATTCTTAAAACAGTTAATATTGGGACAGCATAAGAAATTCTAGCCCACTGTGCGTCGCATGAGCCTACATCGCCATCCGCGCAGACCCAACACGACAAGCAAACACAGCTGCAGCTGATTGCAACCGAACGAAGTGTACCGAACCGAACCCAACCGAACCCAAAAAACGACGAAAAGAAGAAAGAAAAAAAAAAAACAGAAAACATAGCTGCATGAAAGAGACAAAACAATAACAAATCGTAAAGTAATGAAAGGAAACGAAACGTAAGAAGAACCAGCATTAAAATGATATGAAATGAAAAACAGGTCATTGCCTTAATGGTTACGACGAACGTAGCAACATCCATCCATACATACTATATGTATGCGTATTCTTTAGATATACAAACAAAAACTTATATTTATTTGTATATTTATGTATGTACGAATTCAATGATAAAGATTTAAGCAAATAATAAATAAATAAATAAACAACAATAGCTATGGACAGACGAATGGACAGTGCGGGACAAATGTTACGCTTAAGTTACGAGTGCCCTGCTGCAACTTACTACGACGATGCGTAGTAAAAAAATAAATAAAAAAAAAAATAAATAAATAAAACAAAATTGTGAAAAAAAAAACACAAAAACCTGAACGATCAAGTGAACGTTTTTGCGACAACTCAAGTAAAAAGAAATCATTAAGCAGCGAACGTAAAGAGGATGACTTGAAGGGTTCTCAAAAGGAACCTAATCTTAACCCTTAAGTTTATATATTTTTTATATATATATATTAAGTAACCCTTAAGTACTGTTATAAAAAAAAAAATATGTAAATACTGTTTGTTGGTAT
Organism: Pherbina coryleti; assembly: GCA_943735915.1. Lineage (NCBI taxonomy): Eukaryota > Metazoa > Arthropoda > Insecta > Diptera > Sciomyzidae > Pherbina > Pherbina coryleti. Next base: position 6,564,128 of record OX030952.1, read on the forward strand.
AAATTTTAATAAAATAAACAAAATAGACGTTAAAAACTTGGATGTGGGTCCACAGACCAACATTAGTACTTAAGGGTTAAAGGAACTTTTTTGCAGTGCTTCGGTTAATGTAGGTTTGAATCCATTTATTTCAAAGTATTGCTACTTAAAGTAGATGCATTGCTTACTTTTAAAAGGATCCTCTGAAGATCAAGAACTTAATGGATGGATGTTGGACATGTTCAAAAATATGTTGGATCAAAAAAAGTTTTGCAAATACGAGAGCTGATTGGAGAGTTCCTAGCATTGACGTGTAATGATGCTTTTTGGGAAACATTTTGTTTTTTATTACTTAATCGTTCATGCTACAACCCTGAAAATATCAGCTGATTTTGCAGCCAATCTTATTTGTCGATCTCGAGGGTTTCACCGAAATGAAGAGAATCAGGCGCTGTGATGGAATTTTGGTGATAAGAAGCAAAAAGGTTATCGGAAGTCAAAGCCGAATTAGATGAAATGCACGGTGATTTTGCAACATCATGGCTGAACTTAACCAGTGATCATACCAGCTTAGAAGATTTACACCATTCGGAACGCCCAAAAGTTTCTAGAGCTGATGAAACCTTCCAAAAAGTGAATTGAATAATTTGTAATGAACGTCGAACGAACGTTTAAAAAGGCCCTGGCTGACTAATGGTTCCCCAGCTGAAAACACATCCGATTCTCACACCTGAAAATAAACATCTTACCAACCTTTCCATTAGAATGAATATGAGATGAAGTGCAACAACCAATAAAATAGGAGTCTAACATTTCCCTCTAGATTTCGGAGTGCTTCGTAATATTAGGAATCTGAACGATAATGGTCTGTACTTGAAAGTTATTAAGTCAGCTCTCTAAGTCTTTTTTCCATGCATTTTGGAAACGAACCAATACAAATGGATAAGATTCTTCTAAAGAGAGTTGCTTCAAGTAGTTTCTCCCAAGGCCCTCAAAAAATTTGAAAAGTCCATTCAAAACACCCTGTGTTCTCAAACATAAGCCAACTTTATGCACCTCATTATAGAGAGTTGCTTCAAGTAGTTCCTTTTGTTTTCTGGTTTCTCCAACGTTCAGTAATTTTTCAACCCCATTTTCTATGAGTTCCCAAGGCCCTCAAAAGGTCTTCATAAAAAATCAGAATTTGAAAAAATCCATCCAAAACACCCTGTGTTCTCAAACATAAGCCAACTTATGCGCCTCATAAGAGAGAGTTGCTTCAAGTAGTTCCTCGTGTCTTCTGGGCTCTAAAACGCTAAATTATTTTTCAACCCCATTTTCTTTGAGTTCTCAAGGCCTTCAAAAGGCCTTTAAAAAAATCAGAATTTAAAAAAGTCCATAAAAAACACCCTGTGTTCTTAAACATAAGCCAACTTTATGCACCTCATTAGAGAGAGTTGCTTCAAGTTGTTCCTTTTGTCTTATGTGTTCTTAAACGGTAAGTTATTTTTCAACCCCATTTCCTAAAAGGTCCCAAGGCCTTTAAACAAATCCATCTAAAACACCCTGTGTTCTCAAACATAAGCCAACTTTATGCGCCTCATTAGAGAGAGTTGCTTCAAGTAGTTCCTTTTGTCTTCTGGGTTCTTAAATGCTCAGTTATTTTTCAACCCCATTCTATCTAAGAGTTCCCAATGCCCTCAAAGGGCCTTTAAAAAATCAGAATTTAAAAAAATCCATCAAAAACACCCTGTGTTCTCAAACATAAGCCAACTTTATGCACCTCATTAGAGCTTGGAATAAAAAGAAAAAAAAAATAATCAAAGTCGTACAGAAAAAAGTGAATTCAAGTGTTTTCAAGCTCGCTGCGCATGCGCACAACTTTTGCTAGTTTTCCGCACTAAAACCGCTGCTCAACCGCAGCAGCTAAGCAAGCTGCTCTCCTGACTGGGTTTTAGAACAAGTCACAGAATAGAACAAAAAATAAAAAAAAAAAATATAAAAAAAACTAAAACTTGTACAGTTCGGTGCTCTAGAAGTAGGAGGCTTCCCCAGAGTTCAATAGTGTAAGCTGTTCGTTGTTGTTGTTGTTGTTGTTGGTGGTTTGGGGCTGCGCATGCAGTACCAGTTGTGCAGCATGTTACAGCTGCTGCTGCTGCTGCTGCACGCCAGATCACGCCATGCTGAAGCATTGGAGGCAGCAGCACGTAGTACAGTCAGTGCAACACAAAAAGCTACAGCGATCGGTTCGATCGAGGTTTTCTGGTTTTCCTGGTTATCTAGTTTTCACTAGTTTTTGGTTTTTTTTTCCTATTTTGCTAGGGTGGCTGTGGTTCTAGGGTCTTGGATGGTGGTGTTCGTGGATGTTTGCTAGTAAAACGAGGAGTTGTTGGCGGGGCTGCTGTTTGACGTTTGCTACTGCAAGATATGCTGCTGTAGAGGGTTCAGCTGAAGAAATAGCAGAATCACCTGAGGAGTTTTTTATTTAAAGCAAAATTAAAAATTGATAAATTAATCCTAAGCAGCAATTTTTTTTAAAATCTTGAATATGAAGTTTTTATGTAACGAATATAATCCTGATAAGCCATGTTGCTAGCTCTGGCAACCCTGACACGCTCTAACACGTGATCTTTTTTCCTACCTAGCATAAACTTCTAACCTGCTTCTAAAATCATCGCATACGTTTCTTAACTTTTAATCTTTTTCTTTTGTTTTTATTACATCTTCGTTTGTCATGGACAAAAACAGCTGTGCAGCGCGTGGCTTGGGTACCACGCGGACTTTTCATTTGAGCGGGAAAACTGTACCAATGACATTCGAACGTAGTAAATTCGAAAAGTTGTTGCAGCGGAAGAAGCTGCTGGCATCGTAGTAAAGAGTAAAGTCAAGATCAAAACCACACAATCATCACCGATTCACCAAAGCGAAGATGACTAGCAAAAGCTTGGCAAAAAAGAGGCGAATGAACGCTAATCTGATCGCGTGCTCCGCGGCACGGGCGCAATCGAGTAAATCAGGATTTTGTGAGACAGTTTCTGCTGCTACTCGATCTTGTTTAGAGTTTTATAATATTTATTTTTTTTTGTTTATATGTATATGTACATGTTTCTTGGTTAACTTATTATTTTTTAATGCTTGTAATTTTATTTTCCATGATCCAAGGCATTGTCTAATTTACTGAGTTATTGCTATTAATTGGCATCATTTGTACGCTGATCCTCATCTTACGCTGTATTCTACTTTTAGCTCAGATCGCTGCTGATGATCGTCGATCGAAGTAATAACTGCGTGACACACACACATCCATAGACATGTGTGTGTTGAGTGATCAATTTGATTAATCCTTTGTTGCTGCTACAAGTTCAAGGGAGTGAGTGCTTTTCAATGTTGTTTTCGTTGTAAGAAGACTTTTTGTGGCGTGGGTTGATCCACTTGTTAAACGCCGGTTTATCTTATGTCTGGTCTAATTGATTCTTAATTTTTAATGCTTCGTTGATAACTGATATTTAATGCTTCCAACTCCTTAAGTCCATATTTAAATTGCAGCTAATTAAATACTGAATAAACTTTAAATGGTTGCTGGTTGTGATAGTTCAATTCTTAAATGTCGTGGCATAGGATCGGCTTTTCAGTAAATTGCTCTAAATTACATATTCAAAGAATTGAAAATGAATAAATATGTTTAAAAAAAATCAAAATCAAAATCAAACTCAAACTCAAAATCAAAATCAAAATCAAAATCAAAATCAAAATCAAAATCAAAATCAAAATCAAAATCAAAATCAAAATCAAAATCAAAATCAAAATCAAAATCAAAATCAAAATCAAAATCAAAATCAAAATCAAAATCAAAATCAAAATCAAAATCAAAATCAAAATCAAAATCAAAATCAAAATCAAAATCAAAACCGAAATCAAAATCAAAATCAAAATCAAAATCAAAATCAGAATCAAAATCAAAATCAAAATCAAAATCAAAATCAAAATCAAAATCAAAATCAAAATCAAAATCAAAATCAAAATCAAAATCAAAATCAAAATCAAAATAAAAATCAAAATCAAAATCAAAATCAAAATCAAAATCAAAATCAAAATCAAAATTAAAATCAAAGTCAAAATCAAAATCAAAGTCAAAATCAAAATCAAAATAAAAATCGAAATCAAAATCAAAATCAAAATCAAAATCAAAATCAAAATCAAAATCAAAATCAAAATCAAAATCAAAATCAAAATCAAAATCAAAATCAAAATCAAAATCAAAATCAAAATCAAAATCAAAATCAAAATCAAAATCAAAATCAAAATCAAAATCAAAATCAAAATCAAAATCAAAATCAAAATCAAAATCAAAATCAAAATCAAAATCAAAATCAAAATCAAAATCAAAATCAAAATCAAAATCAAAATCAAAATCAAAATCAAACTCAAAATCAAAGTCAAAATTAAAAAATCAAAAAATCGAAAAATCAAAAAATCATAAAATCAAAATCAAAATCAATTTAAAAAAAATTTTCTTTAAATTTGCCTCAAAATGTTTATTTGGGTACCACTGGCTATTGTCATTGGAGCGAAAAGAAACAACTGCAACAAACAACGATTTTAAAGAGTTCGGATCTGGTTCAAGGATTCTAGTTGCAATGGCCAAAGTCTTAATAAACAAGATAAATACAAAACAGTTAAAAATCAAGAAGAGAAAAAAAAAACAATCCAACTTCACTTAAAAACCAAATGTTTGTTTACTTTTTAACTGAATCAATAACAACTTTTCGTTGTATTAAAAAAACGGCGACCAGAACATAAACAGCGGAAATACAGTTAACAGAGTAGACACGCATATTTATTAGCCACTTAGGTGTTGTTGTTGTTGTTCTTTAACAGACACGCGTGCTACATTAAAAGTAATTTATATGCAAATAAATCGCTTTTAGTATGAGCGCATAAAACAAAAAAAAAACAAAAAAACATAAACTTTAAGCGTTTTTAAACGCGCTAATTTGCAAGCTTAGCTAAGTGTTAAGCTTGACACTATGTGGATATATTGGGGAAGCGCCCACATGACAAGCGAAGACTCAAACCAGTTTCAAGCCAAGTTTAGCTAAACGCACAGTCTGTCTGTTGTTTGTTGCGAAATCCAGCTTTGTTTACCAACAGCAGAAAAATTTTGCGCGCGCAAAAACTCAACAACAGCTAACTAAGAATTAACATAAATTAGGCAACAACTAAAACGACTCCAAAAAAACGACAACAACAACAACGAAAACTTCATTAACTAACACAACAACTGCAACTCCTACAAAAGCCTCATAAATAGATTTGCCTGGGCGATAAGACCAGAAAGGCAACAGGTTGCTTGCTGCTGCTCGGTGTTGTTGGCGGTATTGGTGAAGGTGTAGCTGCTTGCTGGCAACAACTTCTAATTGCGTCGTTTGCAAATTTCGATTATATTAATTTTGTTGCTATTTTTTTTTCTAATTTTTACGGCTCTTAACCCAGCAGTTAATTCCTTCAATCAGCCTCCGTAACGTAATCAAGCGCTGCACGTAAGTGATAACCTCAAAAGTTGCCACCAACACGTAGTGGCAAGATTTTGGCTAATGCAGCCACAGCGGTTTTCTCAATGCGAAAGTTGTTGCCCTTGTCGCTGTTGTTGCTGTTGTTACTGCTGCTGTTGCTGTTGCAGCTACTTACAGCAGCAACGCTGGCTGCAATCATCACAATTCAGCGCACGTTATGCGTCGTTTTAAGTGTGGTTTTTGTGTGTTTGTTTTTGAGCATGCTTGTTGTTGTTGTTCTTGTTGCTGTTGTTGTTGTTGTTGTTGTTAGTGTTGCTTTTGTTGTTGCTGTTGTCATTGTTGTTGTCATATCAATTCGGCTCATTGCGCATGCCACAGAGCAGCGTAGTTTAATGGACGTCTCTAGCCATCATGGCGTGGATTTCTTTTGGCGGATCAGTTTTTATTTTTCTGCAAAAGAGCTTAAATAAGCAGTTACTCGATACCCATTACTCGGTATTTGCTTACTTGGAATACTTACTTACTTTTCATTCTACTCAAAGACACCATATATAACGCTTGTGCTTTGTCCTTTGAGAGTCCCTAATTTCACACCTTAATTCTATATGATTAGGGAGAACAGAGCAGCCTGGAAGGTTCAATGCCTCGAGCATATTAAAGTCGTCGAACTCTTTCGAATTCTTAAGTCGAATGAATGCTTCAAAATGCTGCACTGTCGGAGCCTACAAAATAGTCTCCAAGCATATGCGGAAACCCACGTTCTTCAGAGCGTGGGTTGGTCGTAGTCCTTACGGGCAAGAACACCATGATGCGCACGGCATTTGGAAAACATTGCTTAGTTTGAAAAACTGTTGCATTACGTAGAGCAAACATGCCCACATAGTGGCCCGTATGGCCCTCCTGGACCTTCATACAAATTTTTTCTAACTTAATTTTGGCTTTGCGATGAGCCAAAATCAAAGAACGCCTGCAAAGAAAACAGCACAAACCGCACTCGAACCGCAGTGAACTTTACAAAAACAAATGCATGCACAGCCAAAATAAAAAAACGCACACTCGATGATGTCGATGCTGAAGCTGATTGTCCCGTTACTTGTGAGTTGAGCTATTCCTTATGACCGGGTATGGGCACCACTACATTTAAAGCTTCTGTGTTGTTTGTGTGTTTGTCTTTTGTCTTTGATTTGTTGTTGCATTTTGTGTTGCTACATAAGCCTTTGCTCTCAATTCTTACTCTCATCGCTCCAAGAGCGCTCTCTGCCCATAGCCGCTCATGACATATGATTATATTGCATTGTAATTGTTTTTTAATTTTTTGCCAAGCGCAACGATGGGCAACATTTTGTGTTTTTTTTTTTTTTAATCATTGGCCCGCTTAAAATTTCTTGGGCCCCACTGAAATAGAGAGTATTGTTGGTTTTGTGTTCACACAGGCATTTTGTAGAGGTACGGGATAAGCTGTTGGAATCGAAAGTGCGTTCTTCCTCGTGTAATGGTTCAAGTGCTCGATTGCCAGTTATAGTTTCACTCCAAGGCACTGGCTTAGATCTCGAGAAGACTTCTTTCCTCCAAGTCCTGTCAATGTTAATCAGTATTTGAAAGGATGCAATTAACCCATTTCAACCCGAACCTAAACTACCGGATCAAAATTGACGAAACTTCTACTAGAGACTACTTAAAGGGTAACTAGGCGGGACAGGGAGTTTCAGATTTTTATCTACTCAGGTTTGGTTCAGGTGGGGTGGTCGATTAATCGACCACCGGGCGGTACCAGTATCTGAAAATGCAAATTAAAAGGAAAAAACAGAAAATTTGTTGTTGCTAGTGCAGGATATTTTATTTATTGAAATAAATTCTTAGGAATATACAAACTACAAATTGTGGAATATATTAAAACATGCTCTGTGCAAAACCACGTCGCATTTATTGCACCTGAATGAAGCATGTTTATGGAATGAAGCATTGGCGACAACGACGAGGCTTTGGAATATGCTCGTATGCGTGTCCAGTTTTATCCGTCCGAATACTAGTCAATGCGTTTGTTCCCGTTATATTAGTAGGCTTTGGGAGCTTTAGAGCTTTTTCTCTCTCTTGGCGCAGCAAACTTTCAGCGACATGTACTCGGAAATCGAGTTGGTTAAGCATTTCGAAATCGAAATCGTACCGTATTTTTCATCGCGTGTTCATTGGTCTCATGTTTACACAAAACGCAATGACATCTCCACGCATTGACCATTGCTGCATCATGCGCGTTCGTCAACAATGGCCAGTATCATTTCTTTCCGCGAAGGCGAATTCGATAGTTGTTCTTTGCGTTATCGAAAAGATCCACGCCACCCATTCTTGTGCTATACGCCGAGATAATATGCGGCATTCCCAACCTTGCCATTTGACTATTTTTACTATCCCAAAGTTTGACACGATGTATGGGCTCAAGCGGCTCATGATTCGATGCAACGGTGACAACTGCATTATCGTTCCATCGAGCCATTAACATTTCGTTGTTTTTGTCGAACGAGTGATCCAACGAGCCACGCGGTTTATTTCGCATCGTTCGTGGCTCTATAAGAGTGCCTTTGTTTGTTCGATTTTCTCGAATGGTGCCGGTAGCAAAATAGCCCAAAGCAGACAGACGACACATTCATATGTGAGACGTGAAAAAGTTATCGAAGGCGACGCAGTGTTGCAATGGATTTTGTACGTTTTTCATCAGCTTCAATACCACTGTCTCACACAATCCATAATTTTCGTATTCCGGATCCTGCATCGCATTGGCACCACCATACGGAATGAATGAGTAACAGTATCCCTCCGATGAGCATAAATACCAATACGAGGAAAGCCAAAGCGAATTGGCTTTCCTCGAATGAACATCTTGAACGAATGTCGTCCGTAGCATGCAATCATCTGCTTATCGATTGAAATATTGTGTGAGAACACGCCGAATTGCATAAAGTTTTCGTTCATTAAATCGTTGAGTGGAGTCACGTTCACGAACTTGTCATTTGTATCCAACTGACGGTTGTCGCATACGTGTAAGTAGCGTTTGATTAGCTTAAAGCGTTCTCGAGTCCTCGTAACGCGAATCAAATCGCATTTCAATGTGGAATTCATACTCCAGTATGAGTTCTTTATTTGAGGACGTGTGTTGTACCCAGTCGCGTATAGAATACCGATGAATCTACGCATTTCGCCAGCGTCTGTGGTGAACATCTCGTCGTTTCAATCTCTTTCTGAGTAATTGATGGCAAAGCCCATGATCCAGTCCATAACATCGTCACCCATGAATTAATCGGATAATTCGATCGGCGAAAGGGTGCCTGCAATGCAATTACAAATAAAAGGCAATGTTTGTGGTTCTGCAGTAATAATAACCAACCATATTTCTTAAACAACGCCGATATTTTCTCCTCTTCCACGTTCACTGATTCCCGAGAAAACGATATCCTTTTTGATTTAGACCACTTTGAGGTATATATTTTTGACTTCGACTTTGTCTTCTTATCGGATTGACTAGGTCCTACTTTGGCAGCATCATTCTGCAGCACCTCGGGATTGGCATTGTCATCGTCTTGGGAGATATCAGGCAAACGTTCATTCTCGTCGTCAATAGCACGCCACTTCGATTTCACCGTCCACTTTTCCGGGCATATATGTACTCGGATCGTTCAAAATTTGGACGTCTCCATCGATGTCTTCCTCTTCACTTAAGTTGTCACCTTGTGGTGGAGGCAGCAGCACAAAATTAACTTTATCCGCATTATGAATTAGAAAGAAGAAACAGTCTTCATCAGTACTCTCGTTCATCAAATTCTCAATTTCAGCTTGAGTAATGTAGTTTCTGCGGAACATTTTTACAAAACTGTCGGAAAAAACTCACAAAATACGAAAAAAATAGCGTCCAAAGAAAGAGAGACAAGACGTCAAACGTTTGCTTTTGTTTGGATTTGTTTGGATTTGTTGTGTTTTGTTTTGTTTTTTTGGATTTTCGGTGTTTGGTTTTATTTTGGTATGTTGTTTCCAATTTTGAGATACCGGTTCAGCCCATTGGTCGAGTATTCGACCAGTATTGTTTGCGGGCACACGGATCGCGGGAAAAATGGCGGATCATGACCATACTATATTTGCCACAAAATATACGTCAAATACTAGTTAGTATTAATGGGAATTATTTTTTAGCGAATTGTAAATATTTTTACCGAATTAACAAAAAAAAGCACCAAAAAAATCCAAAAATTTCATCGCGGCAAGATTCGACAGGACAGGTAAATGACCGAATCCCACAAAATAAAAAATTATGTATGTTGAAAAAAGTTCAAACTAACATATGTGCTAGGTTGCAAGTTGATATAATTTTTTGGTTAACCTAGAAAAAACTCGAAAGTGACTGGTCGAATACTCGACCACTGGGCAGAAATGGGTTAATATCATCAACGATGAGCAGCTATGGGTAGAGACCGCTCTGGGAGCATTGAGAGCAAGAATTGAGAGCAAAGGCTTATCTAGCAACACAAAACGCAACAACAAATCAAATACAAAAGACAAACACAGAAGCTTTAAATGTAGTGGTCCCCATACCCGACGATGAGCCAAATCTTAAAGCTTGCTGAACATCTTACCCTTCCCTTATGGTTTACAGATCATCGAGGTCTACGTCTCTGATTTCATTTGCTCGCTCGATATTCTGGACATGAAGCCCGCAAAACGTACGTGCCAAAATCCGAGCTGGTGTTAAATTGAGTCTGTTTGCAAATACAGGGTGGGTTTTTGAGAGGCATATAACTTTTCTTTCAAATAAAACATAGAAAAATTAATGAAATGGCCTATATTTTGGCTTTCTTAGTTCGCAAATTTCATGGCACTTAGTGTTTAAACACAATTTTAGGCATATGTCGCCACCGCGATAGAGTCTTATGAAGACCAATCTGTCGGTCCAATTTTCCACCACTTTTTCCAGCATACTCTGTGTTATCTCGCCAACAATGCGCCGAATATTGGTTTCCAACTGGTCAGTCGTAGCTGGTTTACCAGCAAGGGTAGTGACTTTACGTTCCTCCACAAAAAGGTATTCTAACGAAGTCAAATTAGAAGACCTAGTTGGCCAATTGACAGGCCCATTTCTTGATATGATTGGGTCACCAAAAGTTCGTCCCAATAATGTTATGGTTTATGGCGCTTTGTATAGCTTTTTTGTATAGCACCATACTGCAGGAACTATTTAGCACTTAGACGATTGATATTGACCTGGGGAGCCATAAAGCTGCGATTCATTTACCTGTAGCGCTCACCATTGATGGTAACGTTTACTTGATCTTTAGTTTTGAAAAAGTATAGACCAATGATGCCTTCGGCATGCAAAGCACACCAGACAGTAACTTTTTCTGGATGTAAGGATGACTGGAGAGTCTCTTTAGGCTTATTTTCACTCCAAATAAGGCAATTTTGCTTATTTATGTACCCTTTCGAGTCCAATATTGCCAATAATATTCCTCCAATGCTTGATTTTATCAGCTTTCTATTGAAATCAGTACATTATGCGTCAATACTTACCACGTAACCCGCTACAAAGAGTATGTTACTATGACCATTCTTTATGGTTCTAATTTATACTCTTGCCTGACGCTGCATGCGGCTATTTAAAGTTGCCTTAACTAGCTGTCACAATAAAAATCACTTCATTCGAAGCCCAACAAAATGGGTATCGTTTTAAAGGAAATACTTCAAATGAAATGTATCCAAATTATCAGTCCAAAAAAATATTATATATATATTGGTAATATTTGTGGATTCTAGAATCCTTTGAAATCACTACTTTTGAAAAATATTATTGTGGTAGATTTTTCTTTCTGAGAGTTAAGGAAGAATATATTTTGTAAACACATTTTTTTTAAAATATCAAAAGAATTGAATTTTTGGTTTTTATAAAAATTATGACAAAAAGAAAATAATAAATTTTTAATGTGACCTTTCATTATTTATGTTGGTAAAAATTTGAGCTTTAGGCCAACAACCAACAACAACGGCTCTGTATAGAGAAACTAGAAACTCACACAGCAGACACGACAGACTGTTTTGTTGGCCGCTACACCAATTCATCAGCAGTCTTGCATGCCTTTTCACTGTGATCCACTCAAGCTACTTAGGTCCTACTTATACTGCCAATATGCCGAGAAAGTTACCCGGAAGTTTATTTTGACAGAGAGAACGCTTTTCATTTTGAGAACCTCCTCGCATCTACGAGGCATAGACTCCACTAGGTTAGAATTATAAACCGAAGTCCAAAGCCCATTATAAACAGCTACCGATTGAAAGGGATAAAAATTTTCAATTTTACTTCTTTTAAATTATAACTTATCATTTCTTTCCATTATTAATTTATCATTTTTCAGCTTTAGGAACTCAAAATTAAATTTTGCCCCTTATTTAAGTCCCGTTAGATAAATTAAGTAAGTATGGAAGCTACCATTAAAAAGGGACAATAAGAAAAATTTTTATTCAATCATTGAAGACTTTAATGAGTGTGTCCCTATTATTTTCTTTTTCAACACTGTAGGTCCAAAGAAGGTACCTGACCGATTTCAACCATTTGCACTACACATCTATTAGACTATTTATTTTAGCATTCTAACCAAGTTTCGTTAAGATCGGCCAACCTTCATATGTACCTCCTATATAAAAGCATATAAATTATTAAGATAGGTCCAAGAGGGGTAGCTCTAGGATCTAACCGATTTCGACGATTTTAAGTACACATTTATAACTCTATTTTTCTAGCATTCTGACTGAGTTTCGTTAAGATTGGTGAACGTTTGTATGTATCTTCCATACAAAATCATGTAAAAAATTAATAAAGGTCGAGGGGAGGTAACCCTAGGAACTAACCGACTTCAACAATTTTTGAAATTTTCCTTAAGTAGCTTAAATGAACCAAGCATATCAAAGTGCATTATCATAGGAGCCCCCCTTAAAATTTTGTTCAACTTTTGCACCCCACTTGTTGGGTTTTTTTTTTCGTTTTGTGCAATTTATTATTTTACGCCACAATGAGCGTTGCTTGCTAATGATTTTCAAACAAATTTAATATTCTAAGAGCGGTACTTTGGTTGGAACCGTTAGGTTAGCTGGCGATTTTTTCTTATTAGATTACGACTTTTTTTTGTCTTGGGCATGTTCTTGTTGCTGCTATTTCAACTAGTTGATTTTTTTATTGTTGTTGTTGTGGCTTTGTTGTTGTTGTTGTGGTTTTGTTGTTGTTGTTATAGTGGTGTTGGATTTTTTGTTGTTGTCATTGCTACTGCTGTTGCAAGCACCTGTTGAGCGCGCTAAAAACATCGCATGACAAGCGCTGCTACCAATTGTTACCGATCGCGCCAAACAAAGCGCTAGAATTATGCTTCATTAGAATTTATTATTTTTTATTTTTTTTTCTTGTTTTAAGACTTTAAAACTTAATTTGCTTTTTTTAAATTTGTTCATTGTGACTTGTGCTTGATATTTTAGGGGATACCCACGCGACTGCGCATAAGCCTGAGCTCCTTAAAAAAAAATGGCTATAACTTTGTTCATGGCTGCCCGAGGGTTTTGCCAATTTTATGAGCTGCTAAAGCTATAAAAAAATTAAATAAATAGTTAATATTAAGTCGCTCATTGGACCTCGCAAGTCCAAGTCTGAAAATATGGTAAGTTATCTTGGCATATTTTCAGACCACACTTGGATGACTTACTTCAATCTCGTTAAATACATTATTTTGCAATATAATGTAACATAAAATAACATCATTTATGTTGAAGTTGCCTAGAAACATTATTTTTTTTTTTTTATGCTTTCAAGGGTTTTAATCAAACAGCTGTTCTGATTTGTTTGCTCATTCTTTGCGGTTTTGAAATGATTCTTAGCAAAGTTTTTAAAGCTGTCAACAATGTTAAAAAAGCAATTATTTTCTTGTGTTAAAGTATATTTGAAAAATAATTTGCCTCTTGTCCACTTACGATCCAAGGCAATTGCCATTAAAACGATAGGCATTAAAGAATACAAAGTAATACAAACATAAACCAAGATTGGATAAATATTTAAAAATATATAGGAGATATATACAAAGAGAAAAGAAATGATAGATAAAAAAAAGGTTAAAAACTATAGATTCAATTGTATGTCGAAATGATTATATATTGCACCTTTAAAGCTGCTTCTTGATACTATTTGTTTTAAACAATTTGGAATTGAATTCTAGAGCCTTCTGGTGGTTATGAAAAAGAATTTACTACTGCTAAGGTAGTTGTGCCTAGGAACGACTAGATTAGTGGATCGAGAAGATTGCAAGAATTTATGTTTCTCGTATAAATATGCAGGTCATTTACAATAAATAAGTTTATGTAGAAATATAATTTTTCGAATGTTTAAGTAATTTATGAAACCGCAACCTAAAGTGCCTCTCCTTCTAGAGGAAATATGATCAAATCTTTCAACATCATAAACATATCATATCATAGCATTGTTAAAGGCAACAAGAAGTTTATGTTGCGACTGCGTGTCCAGATGTCTATACACAACGTCTGAGAAAGATATCGTCGTCCGAGGGTTTAAGTGCTCCATACGCCATTTTGACAATTTTGAGTTGAGGATGCAATCTTAGGTTTTCGACCTCAAATTTTTCAAATCTGCAATCCGTTTTCAGCTATCTCTTCTCGTTGCTGAGATAAATCGTGTCCATTTTGCCCTATATCTTTCAAAACAGAACTTTTTTGTGCTATTTTGATCTATACGCCATTCAATGGCGTATAGAGCAAAATTTCAGTGCAAAATCTTGAAATTGATTATTGCTGGACATTTTGCTCTACGTGCAGTCGTTAGTTGCATTTTTGCTCTATTGCAGTTATATTGTTGAAGAATTATTAAGTGTTCTTCCTTTGATATAGAATACTTTTGTAGAGTACTCTCTCTCTCTCTCTCTCTCTCGCTCTCTCTACTACTTTGCTATTTTGCTACTTTTCTCAATTTTAAAGGTTTATCAAGAATTTTGCTTAGTATTAAGATTTATCAACATTCCATTTAACGTTCATAAGCGAAAAATAAATGTTTATAATATGACCGCTACAGTTATTTTTCCCAATAAAGAAAAATTTACTTATTGTTGCGTTTGGGACGAATTTAATAACAGTCCTGGAGGTAACGAAATAAGTAGTTGTATATACAAAATACTAAATACTCTGATGATAGAACATCCAACTATTCAAAATATATTTATGTGGAGTGATTCGTGCGTTGCCCAAAATAAAAATCAAATGATTTTCCACAGCAATTTTAAAATTTTTGTCAGACCATTTGCAGGTCAAAAGTATTATTCAGAAATTTTCTGAGCCTGGTCATTCACAAATCCAAGAAGTCGATTGCGTTCACAGTGCTTTAGACAAATATCTGAAACGTTTAGAAATTCATAGCATTTTGTCACTCGTTAATTATTTGAAACATTTTAAAACACATAAAATAAAACACTAAAATAAAAGTTCTTGAATATATTCAAAATAACTTGTTCATAATTAAATTTAAAAACTCAATTTTGCAGTCTCATTACCAAACAGTAAATATAATAAAAAAAGGTTGCCGGAATCAATTACCAACACCGTTAAATATTTTTGAAACAGAGTTAAGTATTATTAACAGAAAAGGAAAAATTCAAAATGAAAAAATTTCTGATTTAAAATTTTTATTCAATTTTATATCTGAAGCAGACAAAAATTATTACCAAACTCAAATAAATTAAGATTTTAATTTTTTTATTATCATTTTGATACATTCTATAATAACTTTGTGAATAGTTTTTATTTTTGTTTTTTCTAAATAAATATATTTATTGTTTTTTACTAAAATTTGAAAGCGTGTTTTATTACTTTGTTAATGCTACTTTGCTCTACGTGTATGTATTTGCAGGGAAATATGCTTAAGGTGGCGTATAGAGCAACCAGGATTTTTATTACCGTTAGAAAACATCCCGTTGTAGATGTGATCGGGAGATAAAAATGTTTCCTTAGAATCATCTTGACATAACAAATATATGGTATAAAAATCACAAAATCCCATCGAGTAGTTTCTTTGAAAAATTATGCTAAATTTCAAACTCGATTTACTCAAAACGCATTTTTGGCACATAGAGCACTTAAACCCTCGGACGACGATATGTGTGGCTTAATCAATTGAACCATGAGTCTCCGAAGGGTTTCTAGAGGAGTAAATGCAAAAGCAGTGCGTAAATATCCTAACGCTCGTATATTTTCCCAACGATAGTATTGATATGATCAGTACATGTTAGTTTGGAATTCAGTATAAAGCCAAGATTTTTTACTTTATTTACAAACTCGCAACTGATCAGACCCAATGAATGACGGCGCGAGAAAACATCATTAATAAAGATAGATCCAAACATGGAGAAAACATCATTAATAAAGATAGAAAATAGAAAAGGATCTATAATAGACTCCTGAGGAACTCTCGTTACTATAGTTTTAAGGTTTGAGAATGAGTCACCCACTTTAATTCGTTGCATTCTACCTTCATAGAAATGAGAAACAAATTTAACTGCATTAGCACCAAAATAAAAATAATGTTCAAGCTTATTGCAAAGCAAAGTATGTTAATCATAATTTTTATCAGAGTCAAAAGCTTTTGAAAAATCAATAAGGCAGAGAATCAATAAGAGTTATAAAGTTTTGATCATATCCTATTCTAATATCATCAACTATTTTTATTACTGCCGTCGAACAGCTATGTTTAGCTCTAAAGCAGTGGTGACCAACGCAAGGCTCAAAAAACAACAAAGAGAGCTTTCCGAGTGCACAGCTTTACACTGAAACAAGGAGTTGTTAAAAGGTCCCACAACATTTGGTGCAAGGAACTCTTGTCGAGTGTTGAATTTTCAATATAATCATTTCTTTTTATTTTTTGTGTTTGTTTTTCGCTATTTTAGCATAGAAAACATCAAGCAAAAATGTATTAATGCTTTTACTGAAACATTGCAATATATTTAAGTATATTCATAAGTAAAACAGCGAGCCAAACCCTCACCACATGAACGTTCAAAGCATACTGACTTGAAATTTAAAGCACAGCAGAAAAACAAACTTTTACGCAGTGTACAAACACAGCGAGCCGATTGCTACTTCGTGTGCAAAAGTTCAACAACCCACGATGCCCGCGGGCTATGGGAAACCATGTAGTGAGCACCACTGCTCTAAAGCCATGAACCAAGAAATAAAGATCATGCAAAGAAAACAGCCGCCATATTGTAAACAAAACAAAGCTGGTAGTTCTGACGTCATCGGTCACAAATTCTTTTGTTTACTTGTAGCGATTGGATGTGCAAATTTATTTCTTGAAGTTTTAAAGAATTATTAGTGATTATAATTCAGTAATTTTTTGTGTTTTTTATAAAAATTAAGTGTGCTGTAGCGACGTGCAATAATTGCAACAGCAAAAAAATTACTTTAAATTTCATTACTGCATGAAAAAATAAACAAACAAAGTATTCAAACACTTTTTTCGACTTGTTAATTTTATAATTTTCTACTTTTATTTGAGTTTTCACATGTTTTGCATGAAAAACGTATGCAATATAGCTTTTTTTGTGACCGATGACGTGACACGAAAAAAATACTTTTTTCTCGCACTGCTGATTGCTTGATCTTGTCTTGTTGGTTCATGCTCTAAAGCAGTGTTTAACAGCTTTGCCACACAAATACATTCTCATTTTGATTTAACACAAGATAGCTTTTAAGCTTTCACTGAAAGAAAATTGCGTGTTATTTTGCAAAAAGACTTTAGCAAGTTGACTTGCTATTGCACATAGTTTATATTTAAAGTTTATTTATGGAATTCACAAAGGCTGATATGGTAAAAGCGAAATTAAGTTCAAGCCAAACTTAGAAAATCTAATAATAATAATAGCCAAGAAAAGAGAAATTGATAGAAGTTAGAAAAAGTATATAAAAAAAGATACGGGCTTAGAAAAAATAAATGAAGAGAATGGAAACGACTAGGTAAAGACTAGTATAAATTTAGTGAGATAAATGCAATCCTCTGATTTCTTTTAATTACTTATTTCAATTAAAAATCATGGATGAATAAATAAAAGAAAATTATTACAAAGACCAACATATGTGTTAAAATAAAGTAAAGTATTGAGAAATTAAATTACTTGATTAAAAAATCATGTGTTAATTAGTGAAAATTAAATTTTACGTAAATTGAATAAAATAAAATTTTATTCAGTGTAAGAAGACGATCTGATAAAACTGAGAGCATAAGCAGACGATCAGCATAGATATTAACTGCTCGACGGAGAATTTCAAACTGAAGCTTTCGTCGTGCTGTATGTGAGATATATCCGTGCTTTTGCTTTTGTGAATGTATTTCGGGGCAAAGCTGTTTAACACATGGTATAATAATACAAGGTAGCATTGACAGTTGCTTGGGAAAACATCTCTTGTCAAAAAATATGCTAAAAAAAAAGCGCTCACAATCCGCCATTGAAATCACAAACAATGTTGAAAAAGTTGAAGTGACAAAAAACAACAACCACAGCAGCTGCAGATACTTTTACACAAAAAGCTGTTTTTGACAGGAGATGTTTTCTTCTAGAAGAGAAAATAAGCAGTTGTCAATGCTACCTTGTATTATTATACCATGGCTTAACACTGCTCTTAAGCCAGACTGAAATGGCTATGAAAGCTTATTATCATTTAGAAATTCTGCGATTTGATCAGTCATTATCGGGTATGGGCACCACTTCATTTAAAGCTTCTGTGTTTGTCTTTTGTCTTTGATTTCCAAGAGCGCTCTCTGCCCATAGCTGGCCATTATTCTTTCAAATCTTGCCCAGAGCAGGTTTTATGGGCCTGTAGTCCTAGGGGTCACATGGGGACGCATTTTTAGTTGCTGGAATTACCGTTGCTGCTTTCCACAGCTGAGGAAATCGGGAACTAGTAAGTGAGTTGTTGATAATATGGGTCAAAGGCACTAGAATATAAGGAAGGACAAGTTTAATAAACCTTTCCATCGATTCCTATTGCCATAGAGCTTTACTACATTAAAAATTTAGCTACACGCAAAGAAAAAAAACGTTTATCGCCAGTTTGCCGCAGACGAACTTCGTTTGTCGTGCTTGAAATCGTTCTTTGCAAACGTTTCAACAGTTGTCATAATAACAGTTCAGTTGCGAGAAACGCGTCATATAGTTGCAGGAAATTCATTTCGTTTGTCATATACGCGAATGAAATTAAATTGCAACAATTAAAAAATTTGTTTTCCCAACTGAAAATTTTGTTAATTTTTCCCTTCGTTGTATAAACATAACGCTTATAGTTTAGAGTTACTTTTTGGACAAATTGTTACTATATAAGGAAATTGGTAGTTTGCTTAATACGCGGACGGAGATAGCAACGGAGGTGCAATCCATAAGAAGACGGACGGACATAATGAGAAAGATTATTAATACAGTAGAGTCAGGATAGCGTGAACTAATTTTTGCAAGAACTATTCACATTATCCAGGCTGTTCATACCATCGAGGTTGATTTTCAGTTCAGAAAAATATGAGTTTTTGTACCTTTTCATTTAAAGCATTAATTTAAAATACATGACCAATACATACATACATACATTTGTAATAATAAAACGCTTTTTTCATTTAATGATATTTACGCATTGCGTGTTGCTATACTTTAAACACGAACTTGTCTGATCTTTATTTGTGCTTACATTTCACAAAAAAAATTAGATGAAAAAGAAAGGTAAATAGTGTTTACCGTTAGCTATTTGTAGCGAATTCATTTTCGTCTTCTTTTGTTTTATTTAATTGTTGGGATTTACTCTTAAAGCTCTGTTCACGTTACACAGGTTTGCACTGTTCACGCTATAGAGTAGTCAATATAAACAATTTTACGTTCACCCTAGCGAGATGTTCACGGCACTAGGGGTTCACCCTACCCCGACTCCACTGTATAATAAATTAATGACCGCGAATTGCTTGCGGTACATATATATAAGATATATTTTTAAGTTGTGACAACTGAATATTCGTTTGCGGCAAATACAGCTCGCAAACGAAGTATAGTTGGTGAATTTTTCAGTTGTGGTAAACGAAAAATTTCTTTGCGTGTACACACAGGAATTCAAATGAAGGAAAGTCAGAGTTATCTGGCAGAGTAGGCACTTGAAAATCGTTATTGAAGGAACTAGAACTTGAACTTCCACTGGACAAAATAAAGTCATTGAGCACATTTGGGTCTAAATTGAAGTCTTTTTGTGCGTTGCTAAATACTTTTAGTTTTTTAATATTTTGCCATACTTGCTTAGAATTAAGCTCAGGATTAAGCTAAGCACTAAAGTACGTTTTCTTCTCCAATTTTATCATTCAAGAAAAGAAAATAGAAACTGCATAGTCGTTATAGGGTTTAAACTCACTTTCTAGTTTTTAGAAAACCATTTTGGAGTTAAGACGTTTCTATGTCTTCATTTTTTTATATTTGAAAGAAAAGGTCAACCCTATATTAATGTCGATCTGAATTCAAATAACTCATTTCACAAAAAAAAAACAATAATTGAATTAAAATTTAATAACTGAAGAAGAAAATATCTTTCAGTGAATTATTAATACACTAAGGGAAATTTACGCATATTAGCATTATCCACGCCAGAGTATAAATTTTATTTAAATATTTACGTGGATAAATCAAATGTTTTCCTTACAACTCGTTTTTTCCGTATTTGAATTTTATTTATACCACATACGTACACACATATTCCACACAAGCAAGCAGCAACAGCACCGCACACGTACACACATATTCTGACAAACAGCAACAGCATCGCACTCTGTTCCTGCAGTTTATTTCTTGCAGTTGCAGTCTTATAGTTCTCATTTAGTTAATGTTGCAAGAGTAATATAGCCTGCTTTTTTGGCAAATATGATTTGCGAGTGCGATGGTGAGCGCGATGGATGATTAAATTATGTAGGGTGGAATGACAACTCGGTATTTTCTCAAGAATGTCTTGGACCGATTGTCATTTACCTACATAACTTCCTTCTTATTCTATCTTACTTTTTCTTTTTATAGTTTAAACTATTTTTGACATTTGATGGCATATGGTCTGTTCGAGCTTTTGGCGTTCGAGTACGCAAAAAACTTGCAAAGTGAGAGAAATTGAGAGCGCAAAGTGACAGTTGACTTGGAGGGGAAGCTACAAGTTCCTGCTAGAAAAATTTTTACTGTCGAGAATTTGCAAGCTAGAAAACAGCTGATTTAAGTCAGTTGCAAGTTGAACAATCAAAGAAATTTAGTTAAACTGATGTTCAAAAACCGGAGGATTGACTGTTGCAGTCGTCAAAATATGAAAAGTATCTTAAATTTTTGTAGAAAACTTTGCTACTAACGTTATTTATCACTTCTCTTATATCATATCATACTTCATATCCAATTTTCTTTTGTTTTTCATTCCACTTGAAATGTAATCAGCTGTTATCGAGGCTTGCAAGTTTTTGCAAATTTTGCGTTCGAGTACTTTTTTGGATATTTTTCTATTTGAGAGAGAATTGTGCGTTACTCTCTTGCAAGTTGCTGCTGGATATTTTTCACTGGAGAAGTACGCGAACAGACCAATAATAATGCACCAACTGTCAAAAATAGCATAAATTAGAGAACGAAAAAAGTAAAAAATTAAATAAAATATACCACCAAATGGCATTTGATTGACGCAGCTCGTGGGAAATATTCAAATAAATTGTTTTTCAATTTCAATATTTTTATATAAATTTTCAAATTTATAGTTTTATTTTCAAATAGTAAATATTTGAAAGATATTTAAATATATTCGTGCATAATTTTAATACATTTTTTATTAATTTTATTTTAAATATTTTAATATTTTATTTAATTAAAAAAGTATTTAAATAAATTTTAAATATTTACGTAGTCGATTTAAGTAAATGCGTTATTGTTGCAAAAATGACTCGCTTTTTGGATAAATTAAAAAAGTTTTTGCATAAATTTAATATTTTTCCCCCTTAGTGTAGGTACTCATTTTTTTACTCAGAATTTTTAACAAAAAAAAAGTTAACAGTGATTTCACTACGATGCACATTGGTGGTTTTTGTCATATTTATGCAGCCAAAAAATTATTGTAATTCGGGGTGTTATGACCCTTTGTTAACAGATTTTTGTTTTTAAGATTTTTAACAAAAACGTTCTAACGACGCTGAATTTTAAAATCCCTTACAACGAAGTTATCATGTAAATTTGTAAAATGTGTACCGGCGTAGTTGAAAATATCTTTTCTTTGAATCGTCGTTATTCTAAGAAAAAATATTGATTTACCTAATTTTTTTTGGTCTTGTTAGGATATTGTTCAATTTTTCAAATTACAAAAATCAAACAAATCGATGTACGAGTAATTTCCAATGATTTGTCGTCCGATAGAATTGCGAATCTTTGACTACGTGACATTGACATCGTCAATATCTTCGTTTTGATAGACCACGTGAGCTCGACCAAGTAGTGGCTGCTGCAGCTGCTGTTGCCACTCGCTAGGGACTCTAAACAGCGGCCGTTAATTGCTTCGTGCATAATTATGCGCCGCACTCAAGCGAATCACGTCAATTTGAGCGAGTAAACATGGCCTAAGGCCTTTTATCAAGTTTGTTTTTCTTTAATTCTATTAAATTGGCAACGTTTGTGGTTTGACTAATTGTTGAATGAATGAATGAATGAATGATTGTAAAATTGATTTGCGTTGCACTAAGTTAGATAAAACTAAACAAATTGTTGTTTTTATTAGATGCTCGGTGGATTACAAAAAGGCAATTCCGAGAGATTGGCTGCTAGCCGATATCAGAGACAAGCTGGCGGCTCTCTCCAGGATAAGCAAATATCAGATAAAATAAACATGTAAATACTGTCCCCTAATCTTTGCTGTCACAGCTGGGCTGTCAAATGCTGTAATTCTGCAGCAAATGTCAAAAATATGTTGCAAAGATTGACATGCCGATGAGATTGCAACAGAAACAACTTAAGACCCTGGCATTAATTTATTTTTTTATCACTTAATGTGCATCTGAGGTGAACCTAGGTTCCGCGATGCAAAAATAACTGTATGTTTTTGGAGGGAGATGACGTAAAGTCGCCTAAGGCATGTGAGGACTCAAGAACAGAGACAGAGATAGAGCGAATGAGCTTGCGCTGTCAAATGTCAGTTTGACATTTTAGCTGAGCGTGCGTAGAACACGCTTAAGCAACATGTGTACGCCGAGAAAATGCCGCAATTTATTTTCAAACATGGGGGAACATTACCACAACAAACAACAACAACAAGTGAAAATGTCATTCATATTATTACAAAGCGGGAAAATCCGCTGTATGCCTCACTGCCTAGCGCAGGAAAAGCGTTGTGCATTCGAAAATGCATTTGAAAGCAACGGGTGCTAAAAATAATCATCGACCGACCAAAAGTAGGGGCCCACTTTTTTTGGGGGAATCACGCAATACTACATACACACAAATTCCACAACGTAGAACACATTTTATTGCATGTTCATTCGAACATATTTATGTTAAAAAAGTTTAGAAAACATTAAAGCAAAATAAACAAAGCACTGAGATGCTGTGAACAAAAAATTTAAAAAAAAAAAAAATCAAAAAGAAAATCTATTAAAAAGCAACAAATAAACATTGCACTGCATTTATTGGGGAAAACCAGCCAAGAAAAGCATCTCCTGCTGCGTTTGTCTCAACAAAGAGGTGAAAAAAAAGTGAAAATGCTACAAAGTGCTTTGTGCTTAAAAAGGGGACAAAATATATTTTTTTTTTAATTTGAAACAAAAAAGAATATAAAGACTTCTAATAATGTTAAGGTTAGGCTAGCAGAATGAAGTTGGTTGAGGTTGATACAATTTTAAAAATAACTTTAAAATAACTGTTCAACAGTTTAATAAAATTAAATCAAGATCAAAGTGTTTAGATACTTTCAGTAATTTCGAAAGTTTTAATTAATACAAATTAATTTTTGAAAATTTAATAATATTTGAGTAAAGCCTGAAGCTACTATTTCAAGAGAGAAAAATAACAAAAGATACATGCCTATGAGTTGACGTTAAAATTCTCATATTTTTTCTGTTCCAACCTGAAGGGTGTATCAACAAGAAGTGTAGATTTTGCTTTGTGAATAAATGGACAATGGCTCGGATATTTCTTAAATTTTTAAGTAATTTTAAAAAACATTATTAAATATTATATATTAAGTACAATATATTTCTATCAAGTGAACAGCTGTTAAATAATATACCTTTGCAACCGAACACCTCTTGTCGATACACCCTATAAATACAATATCAATCCAATGGGATCAGCGGAATATTTGATGGATTTAAAATTTCTTGTATTTGACAAGCTTTTGATTGAAAAAAATATTGTTAAGAGAAATACCGTATGACCGAGGTAAGAAAATTTTATGCTAAAGTGGACTGTAGCCGATTTTAACAGAAAATTTCAAATTAACATGAACTACAAAATAATTTCGATAAAAATACGGGCCATATCATCCGAGCGGATAGCCAAAATCAGTCCAAGCTCTATATGCTTTAGTTTCTATTCGAATATGTATGTTACTTTTATTTCTGTATGGCTTGAAGATCTTATTAGGAGCTTCTAGACCGAATCAAACGACGTGCGATATATTTGATAAGGAATGAAAATATTTCATCATTTCTACGCACTCTTGCCTTCTCAGCCTTCTGTACAGGTACTACCAAGTAGAATTTGAACACGACCTGACGCCATAAAAAAATATCTCAAAAAATCGTTTCTTCAACGTAATAATAGCACGGGGTCAATCTGCCCCCAAAAAATTTTACCTTCCATTTCCGACGGCTACCGAAACTATACTAACGCTTTGAATAATATCCCCACTAGGCGAGTCTTGTCCTTAAAGCCTCTTCTAGCTAGAGATGACGCCAGTAGCAGGATTTTCAAAAGCTGAAAGGGGGGTCACTGTGACCCCGTGGGGCTAACCTTCGACGTATATATTTATGAGCAAAATTTATTACTATTAAGACAACTTTTGATCTCTTTTTTCTAGCGAAAAGCAGTTTTAGTAAAGAACTGGCGGTTACGCGGTTAAAAAGAAATCTTTTCACACCAAATTATAAAATTCTCTTAAAAATAACAAAATTTATTGCCTGCCACTAATTTCAAAAATCAAAATGGTCATATTAAATTTTAGGGGAAAAGTTTTTAGAACCCAATGATTTTATAGTTAAATTATTTTTAATTTTTTAACATCTATCGTGTCGCCAATGTGGCGTCCGTGGCGTAGTTGGTTAAAGTGCGTGGCCTCTATGTCAACGAACCTGGAGACCCGGGTTCGAATCCCAGCAGCGACAGAAAATTATTTGAATTAAAATGATTTTTCTGTACGGCCGCCACCTCTCTGCAGACAATGGCAAACCTCAGAGAGTAATCAAAATGCCATGTAAAGCTTCTTGAGAACAAGAACATTCCGTTCATCGCCGTTCGGAGTCGGCGTTAAACCTGTAGGTCCGGTTCTCGGTCAATTGTGTACAAACTTAATAACACGCACAACATAATTGGTCATAAGAAGCTAGGTCAAAGTCCTTTCAAGGGCTGAAATGACCAGATATTTATTTATTTTTTATCGTTTCGCCAAGCGTTGGGCGTCGTCTCATGGCGACAAAACATTAAATTAAAAAAATTTCAAAAATCAAAATTTCAATAAAAAAAAGGGATTTTTCTGTGTTAAAGACACATGCGTAGGTTTTGACGTAACAGCTTATTCTTTTTTACGAAACTTATCCTTATCTTTATTCTTATTCTTATATTTGTCCTAATTATTGTTCTTATCTTTGTCCAAATTGTTGTTTTAACCCAATTCTAAATTTCGAACCCATGCCTTTTTCGAATCCCTTTCCTTATCCTTATCCTTATCCTTATCCTTATCCTTATCCTTATCCTTATCCTTATCCTTATCCTTATCCTTATCATTATCCTTATCATTATCCTTATCCTTATCCTTATCCTTATCCTTATCCTTATCCTTATCCTTATCCTTAACCTTATCCTTATCCTTATCTTTATCCTTATCCTTATCCTTATCCTTATCCTTATCCTTATCCTTATCCTTATCCTTATCCTTATCCTTATCCTTATCCTTATTCTTATCCTTATCCTTATCCCTATCCGTATCCTTATCCTTATCCTTATCCTTATCCTTATCCTTATCTTTATCCTTATCCTTATCCTTATCCTTATCGTTATCCTTATCCTTATCCTTATCCTTATCCTTATCCTTATCCTTATCCTTACCCTTAACCTTATCCTTATCCTTATCCTTATCCTTATCCTTATCCTTATCCTTATCCTTATCCTTATCATTATCCTTATCCTTATCCTTATCCTTATCCTTATCCTTATTCTTATCCTTAACCTTATCCTTATCCTTATCCTTATCCTTATCCTTATCCTTATCCTTATCCTTATCCTTATCCTTATCCTTAACCTTATCCTTATCCTTATCTTTATCCTTATCCTTATCCTTATCCTTATCCTTATCCTTATCCTTATCCTTATCCTTATCCTTGTCCTTATCCTTATCCTTATCCTTATCCTTATCCCTATCCGTATCCTTATCCTTATCCTTATCCTTATCCTTATCCTTATCCTTATCCTTATCCTTATCCTTATCCTTATCCTTATCCTTATCCTTATCCTTACCCTTAACCTTATCCTTATCCTTATTCTTATCCTTATCCTTATCCTTATCCTTATCCTTATCCTTATCATTATCCTTATCCTTATCCTTATTCTTATCCTTAACCTTATCCTTATCCTTATCCTTATCCTTATCCTTATCCTTATCCTTATCCTTATCCTTATCCTTATCCTTATCCTTATCCTTATCCTTATCCTTAACCTTATCCTTATCCTTATCTTTATCCTTATCCTTATCCTTATCCTTATCCTTATCCTTATCCTTATCCTTGTCCTTATCCTTATCCTTATCCTTATCCTTATCCCTATCCGTATCCTTATCCTTATCCTTATCCTTATCCTTATCCTTATCCTTATCCTTATCCTTATCCTTATCTTTATCCTTATCCTTATCCTTATCCTTATCCTTATCCTTATCCTTATCCTTATCCTTATCCTTATCCTTATCCTTATCCTTATCCTTACCCTTAACCTTATCCTTATCCTTATCCTTATCCTTATCCTTATCCTTATCATTATCCTTATCCTTATCCTTATCCTTATCCTTATCCTTATCCTTATCCTTATCCTTATCCTTATCCTTATCCGTATCCTTATCCTTATCCTTATCCTTATCCTTATCCTTATCCTTATCCTTATCCTTATCCTTATCCTTATCCTTATCCTTATCCTTATCCTTATCCTTATCCTTATCCTTATCCTTATCCTTATCCTTGTCCTTATCATTATCCTTATCCTTATCCTTATCCTTATCCTTATCCTTATCCTTATCCTTATCCTTATCCTTATCCTTATCCTTATCCTTATCCTTATCCTTATCCTTATCCTTATCCTTATCCTTATCCTTATCCTTATCCTTATCCTTATCCTCATCCTTATCCTTATCCTTATCCTTATCCTTATCCTTATCCTTATCCTTATCCTTATCCTTATCCTTATCCTTATCCTTATCCTTATCCTTATCCTTATCCTTATCCTTATCCTTATCCTTATCCTTATCCTTATCCTTATCCTTATCCTTATCCTTATCCTTATCCTTATCCTTATCCTTATCCTTATCCTTATCCTTATCCTTATCCTTATCCTTATCCTTATCCTTATCCTTATCCTTATCCTTATCCTTATCCTTATCCTTATCCTTATCCTTATCCTTATCCTTATCCTTATCCTTATCCTTATCCTTATCCTTATCCTTATCCTTATCCTTATCCTTATCCTTATCTTTATCCTTATCCTTATCCTTATCCTTATCATTATCCTTATCCTTATCCTTATCCTTATCCCACATATTTTCCCAATCTTTGTCCTTAATCTTGTCCTTAGCATGTTAAAATCCTTGTTCTAATCCTTATCACAATCCTTGTCCTCATTATTTTTTCAATCTTACCCTACATATGGCTTTAAATGTGCCTAAGTCCTTATCCAAATCCTTGTCCTAGTAATTTTCCCAATCCTTCTCCGTGTCTCTGTCATATCCTTGCCCAATTGCATGCTCTAATATATGTCCACATTTTTGGCCTACTCGTTATGTCATTCTTGATCCTTATATTTGTTCAAATAATTGTCCTCATAATTTTTCTAATCTATTTCCTTATCCATATCCAAATTCTTGTCCCAATACTTGTCCTAATTTTAATTTTTAATTATTTTTTTGATTTTGTTTTTGTTTTTGCTTTTGTGTGGTACATTTAAATTTACCTTCTAGCATTATGCAATATATCTATGCAACGATGTTGCATTTAGGTTACTTTAAGCGTTTCTCTGAGAAGCCTCATGACGCCTTTAATTTTTGTTTTATTTTTATCATGTGGCCGAAAACCTCAGCTTTACTGTCGTTCCATAAAATTTACCTTAGCGCCTATAGTCGCGGAGTTATAATTCTCCATGCAACGTTTTTTTGTTATTGTTACATTTTTACTGCATTCAGCGGTTGCTTCTGTGGTGTCTAGTCTCCAAAAAATTTTTGTTTTTTCATTTTCGTTTTGAGGTCAAAGAACCATTTCATGTTGTCATAAAATAAAATTTTACTTAGCACTTCCACTCAACGTGTAATAGTTCCATGCAACGCTGATGCATTTTTGGATTTCCTTAAGCTTAACATTTTTATAGTATTGAAATTGTGCAGTTTAATTAATTTTCGCCAACTTTCATACTTATTATTAGCCACCTTGTTCAAGCCCACTTAAGAGGGTGGGGGTAAGGTTTGACAACTTTTTTTTCCATTTTTTTTATTTTTGTTTCTGAAAGTACAACATCTGAAGAATATTGTTTTAAATTTTTAGTTCATTCGGAGCAAAACTAACGAAGTTACAGTAGGTTGAATGACCGTACCTCCAACTAGTGTTGCTTAGTGTACAAAACTTTAAATCGATTTTCCCAAACATGTAATTTTTAAAGTCTGTGACCAGCCTACAGAAAAAACTACTGAACCGATCGTTTTGAAATTTTGTACACATATTCTACATATAAGTAGCTCTCTAGTGACGTCGAGTTTTTTTTTTTCAATTTTTTAATTACTAACAATTTTACAATAAAAAATAGGTACATTTTTTCGTCAAAAATCGTAATTTTGGCTTCGAAATGGTGCCAAAAATTGAAAAATTAAAAAAAATCGACGTCACTAGAGACATAAAGTAATAAACTAAAGAAAGCATTTTGATTTTTTGGTTTCAGATGATCCAGTGATGCTGTAGGCTGGTCACCGCACAAAGACTTTTCTCGAGGCACCTGCGGAGATCTTCAATAAATCCGTTATTTCTCTCTATTTTTCAACAAAAATTTTTTTAAATATTTTTAAAATGTTGTAATTTTATATAACAATATGTAAAATAAACCTACTGTTATAGTTTTTTCTAAAAAAATTCATGAAAAAAGGTCTTTTATAGACGAAACAAACCTTACCCCGCCCATAAGCCAAATAAGCCATGTTAACGGCTAAGCCAAGCACAACAGTTGTAACCGGAATTTGTCCGAGCGGCTAGTTTCCACGGGATTTTAATCGCCCAAAGTAAAAAACACAGATAATTTATTACTTCAGTTTAATTCTTTTTGGATTCGTTAAAATTCCTAGATGATACAATAAAGATTCGAATAAAGATTAATAATGAATGATTACATAAAAATTATAAAAGGAAATTTACTTTTTAGTGTGAAAACTACCGCAATAGTTGCAAGTAATAAGTCTTAAGAAGTTCAGCAAAGAAAGAAAGAATAATTTTTCTGTATACTTAATGTTTGAGGCGGCGCTTGATTAAAACGTTTAACTTCGCCATTTTAGAACAGTTGCGAGTGACAGATAATACAGTGGCGGTAACACCCCTCCACAGTATGGCAAGAAGGTCTTTCGCCACCTTACTCCAAATCCTGAGCCACGTCAAGAACTGCCAACTTAGCAACTGGTCTATCCAGTATTCCGCAGCTGGTTTGTACCTTAGCTCTTCGAACTTGACCATCATCAGCCACAGAGGTTTCTACAACTTTTCCTCTAGGCCACACGTTCCGAGGACTCGAAGGGTCAACCACAACCACCAAATCGCCAACACATAAAGCCTTAGTCTTTTCGAACCATTTGGTTCTGCATGTAAGTGAAGGTAAATACTCGGTGATCCATCTTTTCCAAAACTGCTGTGCATATTGTTGTGAACATCGCCAGCTATCTTTGAGGACGATACTGCTATCATTGTACTCTGCAAGCGGTTTCATGCCGTTAGAGCAGCCAAGTATCAGATGATTCGGCGTAAGCGCATCTTGATTTTCATCGTCAATGGGCACATACGTTAGAGGACGAGAATTTATAATATTTTCTACCTCTGCCATCATACTTCGAAGGGATTCATCACTTGGGAATCTGGTAGGCATTATTTTGTATAAAACGGTTTTTATGGAGCGTACTAGGCGTTCCCAGGCGCCGCCCATGTGGGGAGCCAATGGTGGATTAAAGTTCCACTTTGTTGTAGCACTAGTAAATTTACAGACAAACTCGTTACTGTCGACATCTTTTACAGCTTCGCGCAGTTCACGTTCGGCCCCGACAAAATTAGTCCCATTATCGCTGAAAAATTCCCTTGGTGTACCACGTCGGGCAATAAAGTTTCTAATTGCTAATATGCATGAGCTTGTATTTAATGAGTGCACAATTTCGACATGCACGGCTCTTATAGTAAGGCACGTAAATAATGCTCCGTATCTTTTTTCTTTATGACGGTTAACTGTTACCATAATTGGCCCAAAAAAGTCGAGACCGGTAAATGTAAATGGTGCCGTAAATGCTGATAAACGTGCTCTAGGAAGCTTGGCCATTTGTGGGTTAGTTGGTAATGTTTTCCTTATTTTACACATTTGGCAGTTGCGAGCTATCGTTTTGAATAAACTTCTTAGTCGAGGTATATAATACTTTTGGCGGATTTCATTGATTGCTGTTTCATTATTTGCGTGATGGAATTGAAAATGAAAATGTAAAACTAGAAGATGTGTCACTCTACTTTGCTTTGGCATTATGGCCGGATACTTAAATTCGTCAGGAACACACGCTTTATCGATTCTTCCATCAATTCGCAAAACGCCGTTACCATCTAAGAAAGGAGATAATTTATAAATGGAACTATTCTTGTGAACTTTATTTTTCAATTTTATTAAATTAATGTCTTCCGAAAAAGTCTCTATTTGCGCTTGCTTAATAAGAATCATTTCAGCTTGTTTAAGCTCGTCTTGAGTTAGATAAATTTCAGACGTCCTGTTATGATGTTTTAAGATGTTAATAAATTTGACTATATAAGCAACTGAACGAAGAGCCCTGCCCCACCTAGAAAAGCGATCAACATCTACCAACTTTGTGACCTTTTGAATTTGAAGCAAATGCTGTTTAAGTTCGGATTATGTATTTAACACTACGCCAACCTCCATAGGCCACAATTCGGGTGGTTGTATTAAAAATTCGGGACCATTTATCCATCGACTACTATTTGACAAATCTGGTCCACCTTTTGACCACTTGGTAGCTTCATCTGCCACGTTTAATTTACCCGAAATCCACTGCCATTCATCTAGCTCCGTTAGATCGAGTATCTCACTCACCCGGAAAGCTACAAATTGGTGATATTTTCTATGATCCGATCTTAACCAACTTATAACAGTCTTGGAATCTGACCAGAAGGTTTTTTTTTTAATGTTGATTGTTGTACTTTGAACAATATTGTTTGCAAATCTGGACGCAATTAACGCTGCCATAAGCTCGAGCCGGGGTATCGATGTTATTCTTAGTGGTGCAACTCTGGTCTTCGAACCAATGATTGAAACTACAACATTATTCCCGTCTGAAATTCTGAAATACGATACTGCAGCGTAACCATTTTCGCTGGCATCCGCGAATGTATGCAGTTGTACGTCTAGATTTTTGTAATTTGCAAAGTTTTGAAGGTAACAACGAGGTATATGTACATCCTGTATTTGCGGTAATATCTTTAGCCATTTTTTCCATTTAATATTTTGCTGGTTACTGATTGGTTCATCCCATCCTGTACCACTTCGCCATACTTCTTGCAAAACAATTTTTAAGTACATCAAGTAGTGTCCAATGAGTCCTAGGGGGTCGTAAATAGTCATAAGAACTCTCAGAAGCTCTCTCTTAGTTGGTGTTTTCGCTCCCAGAAAGACGTCACTCCTCATTATGTACGATGAAATTTGAAAGGTAATTATATCATCTGTAGATCTCCAAAATACACCGAGCACTTTGTCTGCATCCGGGTTGCTACCTAAATCGAGATTTTTTTGTTGGACGTTATTTTCATTACTTAATATATTTAGGACACCTTTACTATTAGATAGCCAGTTTCGAATATTAAATCCACCTTTGCTATGAATATGTTTGACATCTAACGCTAATTTAATCGCCTCATTCGTTGTGTCAACTGAATCAAGAAAATCGTCTACATAATGATTATTTTGTATTGCAGACGCTGCAAGAGGGAATTCTTTCTCAAATTTAGAGGCATTTATATTTTTGACGTACTGTGAAATACATGGTGCGCAAGATGCCCCGAAAATCATAACGTTCATAACGTAGATTTCAGGTTCCTTGGTGTCGGTCTTACGCCACAAAAATCTTTGAACATCACGATCTTCTTCGCGGATGAAGATTTGATGGAACATTTGTTCTATATCTCCGCAGACTGCCACGGCTTTTTGTCGAAATCGCAAAAGGATTGAAGGCAGTGATGAAAGCAAGTCAGGCCCTTTGAATAACATATTGTTTAAAGATATGCCATTACTTTTTGCGGCAGCGTCCCACACAATTCTGCACTTGCCAGGCTTATTTTTGTTAAAAACCGGAAAAATTGGCAAGTACCAAAGCTTTTGAGTTGTATTAGAAGAGGAGCTGTTTTTATCAATTTTTGTAATATAACCTTTTACAACATATTCTTCGATGGTTTTTTGAAAAATTGCATTTAAACTACTATCCTGTTTTAGTCTCTTTTCTAAACAATGAAACCGCTTTATGGCCATTTCAAAGCTGTTTGGCATCGTAACCTTTTCATTTCGCCATAGTAGCGCAGTTTCGTAGTGACCATCTACTCGCTGTTTGGTGTACTCTTTAAGAATACAAGTGGCCTTTTCATCGTCTTTACTCATTAAAGGTGTCCCATTGCCAATGCCCGAAGTTTCTAGACAGTAAAACTTTTTAATTAAATTGGATAACTTTTTATCGACTTCTATGTTGCACTCGCATATGTGGAAGTGGTGCTGATTATTGATGGTGCTAGGTCCGTTTGTGCCATAAATTAACCAACCAAGACGAGTTGATATTGCCACAGGCTCATGTGGTTGACCTTCTTTCACTTGCTTCGGAACACATAATCTTGAATTATTTAGGCCAATCAATATCCGAGGTGCAGCGTTTTCGTAGCTCTGTATCGGCAATCCTCTCAAGTAGGGGTAATTTTTTGTCAGCTCCTTCAAATTAATGGTTTGTTTTGGTAGTGCCAAATATTTTACAGTATGGACGTCAATGGCAAATATTTTTCCACTTGGCCCGGATACATCCATTGAGAGTCTGTGTGAATTTCTTTCTTGACGTTCTACATTGCCGGTCCATTTTAAACACAAATGTTCTGGCTCGCCTGTTAAATTTAACTCATTATAAATTTGTTCATCTATTAAACTTGTTGACGATCCCTCGTCAATGAATGCAAATGTTTGCAAAGTTTTGTTTTTACCATAAATAGTAATCGGAATAATTTTAAATAAATTTTCGTGAAGGTTTATGTTGTGTGCGTGACAATCCTCGATTTGACTTATGTTAATATTTGTCATTGAATCATTTGACGTTTTCCTTTCTTGTCTTTCTTGTCTCTCTTGTGTTTGTCGTTTATGTAGCAGAGAATGATGTTTACGCTGACATAAATCGATACCACAAACTATGTTGCTATTGCATGTTCCATTATGTTTATGAAGGCATTGCTTACATAGTTTATACTCTCGCACTATATTCCATTTCTCACTTCGGTCCATTGCTATGAATTTTTGACAATTTGCAATGTTATTGCATGTCATGTTACAAAGAAAACAGAGTTTCGTGTTTTGGTCTGTGTGAGTGTGCAGATACGCATTGTTTTGTTTACGGCGTGAGAGAGGTTCTGACACAGAGTTAACATTGGTATCAATGTTAACGCTACTGGCGGAGAGACCAATGTTATATATCCAATTAGAAAATTCAGACAGATTAACTTTTTTGTTGTTTTTTATCAAGTTCAGTTTCTCTGTTCCCCAGTTTATTTGGAAATATGAGGGTAATTTATTAACAAGTTCTTGAAGCATACACGAATTGTTTAGTTCATCAAAAAGACCACACGCTTCAATTGTTGCTTGAAGACCCTTTACTTGAATTGCAAATAAAGTTATAGTTTCGAGTTTGTTACAATTTACTGCCGGTAATCCTCGTATTCGTGCTTTTAGAGAGTTTACTATTTTTTCAGGCTGTCCATAAAGAAGTGCAAGTGTTGAAATTACTGTTGGAACACACGATGGGTGCACCAATAAATGTTGGACCACTTGGAGAGCATCTGCGCGCAATGCTTTTTGGAGGCGAATCAGGTTTTCGACATCCGATAAGCCACAGACTGACGTTGACCAGCTGTATGTTGAACTAAAGAGCGGCCATTCTTCTGGCTTACCAGAAAAGATAGGTAAATCTTTTGGAAGTGATTGTCTTGAAGTTACCTGTTGATAAGTGAGGTTAGACTCGATGTTGCCGTATGTTAATGAATGTGGAACGTGTTGGTTTAAGCCAGCAGGAACTTGTGCTGCTGTCGAGGATATCTCTTCAGTATTATTCGCATTGACAGTTGTGGTATTATGAACTGTTGGAATCGGTGACGTTTGTAGAGTCTTATTTTCAGAATTGCTTTCCAAGGCAACGACTTGCATGGCTTCTTGTTGCGATGGTGTGATTCCTAAGTGATTGCTCGTCGAAATTTGTTTTTTTAAGACATTTGCGTTGTCAATAGCTAGTAAGGCAACACTTGTAGTTTCACACATGTTCTCGTGATTTTTTGTTGACTGCTGGACATTTTGTTCTTTTAACCATTCGTGCACCGAGTTTCCAAAGGTTGAATTAATGTCTTCGTCTTCGTTAGAAGAGGCTTCAAGAATTTGGTATTTTTTATTTAAAAACTCGGAATCGCGTTCCTTGGCAAGTTGTCGTGCTTCCTCAAGTTTTTTTAACTCTAGTGTTTGTCTGCGGCTGAGCGAATTTTTCGATGTATGCGAAGTGCAACTGAGGCTGCTACGAGCTGATCGGGTTGACGCTGGAATTAAATTGGAACATTTCTCACAAGTCCATGATATTTGGGAACTTACGACTTTCGCGCAACTAAGATGATATCTAGCATGACATTTGTTACATAAAATAAACGAATTTTCGACCGCGTTTTTGCAAGAAGCACAGGTTTCGGGTTGTGAAGAAGTTGTGGCATTTTGATGTGTTGATGGTTGACCCTGTGGGAGAGAATTTTCCATATTTCTTTATTTTTAGGACTTACTTTAAATGCCGGTAGGAAAATTCTGAGCTTGTTGGGTTGTATTTAAGCCAGCTGGCGAACCTCTGCTGTAACTTTTCACTGGTTTGAGGTTATGTTCTGCTTCGCGTGTTAGGCCAAGTTGCAGCTTTGATGCAATGCTTTTCCGTTAATATTGAACAGACAAATCATTTTATTGAGCTAAGGTACTTAGTAAAAAGAATTTTAAATTTTGTAACCGGAATTTGTCCGAGCGGCTAGTTTCCACGGGATTTTAATCGCCCAAAGTAAAAAACACAGATAATTTATTACTTCAGTTTAATTCTTTTTGGATTCGTTAAAATTCCTAGATGATACAATAAAGATTCGAATAAAGATTAATAATGAATGATTACATAAAAATTATAAAAGGAAATTTACTTTTTAGTGTGAAAACTACCGCAATAGTTGCAAGTAATAAGTCTTAAGATGTTCAGCAAAGAAAGAAAGAATAATTTTTCTGTATACTTAATGTTTGAGGCGGCGCTTGATTAAAACGTTTAACTTCGCCATTTTAGAACAGTTGCGAGTGACAGATAATACAGTGGCGGTAACAACAGTATTTCAGCAAATTTCTTACTCTTCGTTGTTGTGGCTTGAATCATACTGAAAAATTTATTAAATAATTACTTCCATGATAGAACAACCCTTTGAAAGGCATTCATCAAAAAAGTACTCAACGGCTTTTAAGTACCACTTAATTCAAAATTGGCTTATCAATCAAGTACCACTTTTGTGTCAAACAAACTTTCGTTTTGAACAGCTTTTTACTCAACGAAAAAACACTTAATTTTAAAAGGATTAAAATAATAGTGACGCTCTGTCAAACTGCTTGTGCGGGCGGTCACGGGTTAAACGTCATAATGAATATTTTAACTAAGTGTGTTAAAAAAAGGCTAAAAATAAATTTTACTTAAGTTTCAAGTAAATTGCGTTGCCGCATCCATTAAGTTGCTAGGCACGTTCAGCTAACTGAATGGCAACACAAAAAGATGTCATCAATTCTAGGCAGCAATGTCAATTTGACAGAAGAATGACAAGTGCAGTGACAACAACTGCAACTGCAACAACGACAACAACGACAATTCGACGAGAACAAATCGTGTAAAACACAAACATTTTAAAATTGCAAATGCATTACGAGCATGTTGACCGTTTGTCTAAGATAAACAATAAATAATAATAATAAAAAAAAACACCAAAAAAAAAATTACAACAAAGTGGCAATGCTTTAGCTGCATAAGCCACATGCTGGCAAGACTTTTGACAGCTGCGAGCAAGCAACAAATATGGCAACTTCATGTGTAGGCGCTGTCATTGAGCTAAGTGCAAAAGCCAGGGCAACAACAACAACAACAAAAGCAACTGCAGCAGCATTAGTCCTCCAAGTCGCGGTGGTGCTAATTATTATTCCATCGACATCCAACGATTTGCAGAATCGCAAAAGTAAATCATTGCCTTGCCTCTACTTGTTGCCAGCAAACACAGACGCAACATGTTGCTACAACTCAATTGTTGACAGCGAGCGATCTATGGATTTTTTAATTTTTCTTAGTTTTTTTTTTCATTACAAATGTGTGGCGTATAAGAGGCAAATGAAGAAGAAAAAGACGAAACAGCCAAAGATTTATTAGTTTTAGCTGTGTCTGTCGTTGGCTTCATCGATGATGATGATGATGATGGCAAAGGTGTGTCAATAGCACTTTCTTACAGCTGCTTCGAAGCGTTGAAGGTGACAAGAATTATGCATGAGCAAAAATAACAGTTACGGCAAAATAAGCCATTAGCGCATATTTAGATGCATAGAAAATTTTGATAAATTTATGAAGAATGAAGCAGAAATTTTGCTCACATTTGCAACATGTGTCCGTATGTTTAAGAATTGCCTCATTTGGCTCAATTCGCTCAATCGACTGATTTAGACCAATTGGCTCAATCGCTCAATTGACTGATTTGGATCAATTTTAAATCAACTGGATTGTTTAGCTTATTTATTATAAAAAAAAAAATTAAGATATTGAATCGAATTCTATTTCAAAAGTGGCCTCTTTTATACGAATATCAAAAATAAAATGGGTACTCTGATATGACTAGATGTTTGAGAATTGGCTCATTTGGCTTCTATGAAAAATTTCTTATTGTATGAAAAGAAAAAAAGAGATCTGGAAGAAGCTTACCAACAGTTTGAAAATCCGAGCTATTGGCGCAATTGGCTCAAATGACTTTGTTGGCTCATTTGAAAATTAAGTTCAGTGTTGTCTTGTAAAAGAAGGCTCATATCGTGGCTCAACTGGTTCAGTTTTTAGGAAAAAGTATAAAAATTAAACCAAATAGCAATGAATTGGAAAACAAAAGGCTGTTTTGGCTCAATCGGCTACTTTTTTTACTATAAAGAGGCTAGAGAAATGAAATGAAGTGGTAGTGTAAAAGTGACTCAATAGGTTAAGGTTTTAAAAAGCAAACGTACGAAATTAAAAATGTTTTTTGGCTCAATTGGCTACTTTTCTTTATAAAGAGACTAGAGAAATGAAATGAAGTGGTAGTATTCTGTGAAAGTAGCTCAGTAGGTTAAATTTAATTCTCAATTCTTTGTCTGAGGGATGCTATGTTAGCACATTCTCTGGCAAAAATATCAAGAGGAGGAAGGTGAAGCATGACATTCAGAAAACTAGTTGGAGTTTTGGATAATGCCCCGGTAATACATGAACTTGCACTTCTTTGAACTTCTGCAAAATTCTGAAGTGCAGTTGTCTTTTCTAGGGCCCTCCACCATACCAGTGAGCCATATATAAGCATGGGGCGGACAATTGCTGTATAAATCCAGCGTACTATTATGGGGGAAAAACCCCATTTCTTACCTATCGATTTTTTACAGGTAAATAGAGCTATGTTTGGCTTTTTAACACGTTCCTCTATGTTATCATTCCAGATAAGTTTCTTATCCAGAATAACTCCTAGGTACTTCGAGCTGTCACTAAACAGCAATCTCGTGCCGTTCAGACACGGAGGTTTTAAGTTGGGAATTTTATATTTCCTACAGAAAAGGTAATATCTAACTATGAGTATTGACTCAATTGGCTCTCATAAGGTTAGAAAAAACTGAATCTTTGTAAACTGTCATTAAAATGATTATGTTTTTGACTCAATTGACATAAAAGATATTTAAAGATATTTCACGAAGTTGCTGTATTCTGGTTGAAGCTAGTGATGAAGTGTGCTGAATTGGCTCACTTCTTCAAAAGAAAAGATTAGAAATTAAGTTGAGTCGAAGTCAACTGATACTTCAAAGTTCCAGGCTGGTTGGCTCAATTGAGTCATTTGTTGAACAGAAAATATTAGAAATTTAGTCGAGTCTAAGAAAACTGACAATAAGAAGCGAGTCGGTTGCGAGTCGGCTCAATATTTGGAAAACAAAGAATTAAGTTCCCAGCAAACATTATGATACTTAAAAGACTCTTTTAAGACTCATATAAATGAGTTTTTATCGTCATAATGCGCTCAAAAAAGACTCTTTTATGAGTACATTTTCGTAGGTGATGGGCTTCAAAATATGATTCATAATTATGACTGGTTTATGTCTCATTTTGGACTCAAAATTAAGACTCTTTTAAGACTCATATTTAATACTCTTTTAAGACTCATAATAAAGACTCTTTAAAGACTCATAATAAAAATTCTTTTAGAACTCATATAAATTAGTCTTTTTGTACTCAAATTTAAGACTCTTTTAAGACTCATATTTAATACTCTTTAAAGACTCATACTAAAGACTCTTTACAGTTTCATAATAAAGACTCTTTTAGAACTCATATAAATTAGTATTTTTGGACTCAAAATAAATACTCTTTTAAGACTCATTATAAAGACTCTTTAAATACTCATAGTAAATACTCTTTTAGAACTCATATAAATTAGTCTTCTGGACTCAAAATTAAGACTCTTTTAATATCTATATTAAATACTCTTAAGAATCATGTAATGGAATCTTTAAAGACTCATAACGGAGACTCTTTCAGAACTCATAGAAGTAAAAATGATCCGTTAGACTCCTTTAGGAGTCTTTTTATTGCTTACTCATAGAACACGCGTAAGAAATACTCTTTTTAGTCATTTTTTTTTTTGAGGCACTCAGTAAATGTTTGCAGGGTTGGGCTACAAGGAACACGTGGTGAAAGTTGAACAGCTAGTGGCTCAGTTGTTAAGAATGCCTCTACTTTTAACCATTATCAAGGAATTTTTATACATTTTTTTTTTTAAATACATCAGAAAAATTAATTTCTTGGCTAGTGGAAAATTTTGAACCAAATTATAAATTTCCAAATTTATTCTAAAATACTGTCTAATCATATTCCCTGATAGGCAGTTCCGTCAATCAATCGTCTCCTTGACTTCTTTCAAACTAAGCTCTCAATTATTTATTCTAAGCGTGTGCGAAGAAAAAAAAAACTCTTGTTCCAAAACTATTTAACGCTGACTTATTGACTTAATTCTAGCCGTTTGCAACACTTGAGCTGCTTGTGAATAATTCAACAGCTGTGTAGGATGCCGTATCATGATATCGAGTCCTCACGGAACAACAACAACAACAACAACAACAACAACAACAACAACAACAACAACAACAACAACAACAACAACAACAACAA
Organism: Pherbina coryleti; assembly: GCA_943735915.1. Taxonomy (NCBI): domain Eukaryota; kingdom Metazoa; phylum Arthropoda; class Insecta; order Diptera; family Sciomyzidae; genus Pherbina; species Pherbina coryleti. The sequence continues at coordinate 6,604,063 of OX030952.1, forward strand.
CAACAACAACAACAACAACAACAACAACAACAACAACAACAGCAACAACAACAACAACAACAACAACGATGCCTCGAGGGCAAGTGAATAATTCACTTACCACAACGTACTAAAGCCAGTAAATCAGCTTAAAATTAATGAGCCAACATTTTATTTCGAATGATTGGACAAAAATCAAAAACAGCTACAAAGAGAGTTGTCCTTTCAATAGAAAGAGTGCTTCGCATAGACATGGCCAAGGTTAGTTGACAGCAAGATAGATAGAACAGAAATGGAAAAGCAAAAAATCTTATAACTACTCATTTTAATTAGAAAAACTTTTCTGTGGAAAATTAGTTATGTTTGACAGGATAATAAGCAAGGACTAAAGAAAAAAATTCAGTCAGTCAGTTAGTCAATTCACTAGGAAATGAAGTAGCAGAAAATGTTTATCATAAGTCCGCATGCATTTACAGCAGCGAAGGACACCTTTTTGCAGCGTCAGCGCTTAATCAATCATCTTTTAAGGACAGCTAAGGATAATGGCATGGCATGAGTTTGCTTTAGCTTAGCATAGACAAGTGCAAAAGAGAACAAGATGAATGGCAAAGTGATTTGAAGTCATTTTGAAAGGTTTTGCTTTAATTATAGATGATGTCCTTTAAGTATCAAAGGAAATTAGTAGTTATTTCAGATTTAATTTAAAAATGTTGCTGCTTTTTTTTCACATGTCATGCTGTCCTGGCTTGCAAGAAGAAAAAAAATTAAGCTGCATTTAATTTATTCAGCTGTCAATTGGGCACACCCAAAGAGTCCTAATAATGGGCAAAAAAATGTCGTTATATGCAACTTTTGTGTGCACAATTTTTACTCTAAAAGTGTTCAAAATCAAGTCAATGCTTTTTTTGCTCTGTCATTCGAGACACACACACATACACAGCTGACATACATAGTTTATAATGCCAACACATATCCTGCTGTGTTCTTTTTGTTCCGGACGCATCAACCTAAAATGGATTATATTTACAATATGAAAACATCAACAACAAAAAACCTTACAGTTGTGTGAACAAATCACACAAAAAGTTTTTCATAAAAATATTTATGTTGATGATAGCTGAAAAATTGGCTCACACAATATGATGTTGGGTTAAAAGTTTTGAACCTGTATAGCGCAGAACAGGAAAAAGCCATTATATATGTTTTTTGTGTTACTTCGTTTTTTTTTTGTTTCACTTTTGGAAGGTGTTTTTATAGGATTATTTTTAAGTTAAAAATGTTGCTTTTTAAGCTTAAGCAACGAACAGTTTAAAATATTATTTTGAAATTAACTTTTGGATAAATTTTAAATTTTTCAGTAAGATTTGAGCCAAGGGCAGAAAAGAGAGCAGAAAAATATGCCATTGGAATGAAAATACTATAACTTATTTCAGTCAAAATTTTATAAAATTTGGTAAAAGTTTAAAACTAAGCAGTCTTCCTGGTACCGACACTTTCAAGCTACCTCCTATTGTTTTTTGGTCGATGTTGATTAACAAGTAAACTTTTGAAGGAACTTTTATTCGTCAAATGCAACTTGCCGATGTACTCTTATTCGTTCAATACGACATAAAGAAAAAAGCTTATGCAAAATTAACAAAAAGCCTAGTATAATTTATAAGATGTCTTTGGCAGTTTTCAGTTCCTAAGTTCTTCGTCAAAACATCATCAGTTTACATGTTAAACTTACCCATATTGATTTGGATAAATTAACTAAGTTTTTTGATATTTATACATTATGGCTTCGACAGTTTATATTAGCGGGCTTGCTTAATCTGACGAACATAGTGTCAAGACCATACCATTTTGATAATGTGTCAAAGTGTCAAAGAGAAAAAAAAAATTTTAATTTATCCAAAAACGGGGTAATTTTTGAACCATAACGCATTTGCAAAAATCGAGTACGTAAATATTTAAAAATTATTTAAATACTTTTTTAATTAAATTATGCATGCGTATTGTTAATTTTATGTTAAATAACACTGTTCTACACGAAAACTGTGCAAGAAATACCACACGTGTATTTCATTAAGTGGTAATATATCATGACTTTCTGCATTTACAGAATTTTTGTATCACTTCGAGTTTTTTGTCGAGGGCTTCATAAATGAATTAGTACAAATGTTCTTACCTTGCCTTACTTGGTATGTTATACCATTGCTTCTGCTCAATTGATTTTAAAAACCTTTATCTTAAAATAAAGGTAAGACTTGCAGTTTTGTGTTCTAGTTCAAATTATATAATGTATATAATATTAATATTAATATATAAATCCATTTCAAAATAATAGACGCTTAAACAATCACACACACTTTTTTTAATTTTTACATTTTCTAACATTAAGAAATCAAAAGAAGTCTATTGACATCATTTTGTTTATGTTTTTCTTCAAAAGACAAGGGTCTTAATTTTTGAACTAACTAAAAAAAATCTGTCCGTGGCGTCCGTGGGGTAGTTGGTTAAAGTGCGTGGCCGCTATGTCAAAGAACTTTGGAAACCCAGGTTCGAACCCCAGCAGCGACAGAAAATTATTTGAATTAAAATAATTTTTCTGTACGGCCGCCACCTCTCTGCAGACAATGGCAAACCTCAGAGAGTGATCAAAATGCCATGTAAAGCTTCTTGAGAACGAGAACTTTCCGTTCATCGCCGTTCGGAGTCGGCGTTAAGCATGTAGGTCCGGTTCTCGGTCAATTGTGTACAAACTTAATAACACGCACAACACAATTGGTCATAAGAAGCTAGGTCAAAGTCCTTTCAAGGGCTGAAATGGCCAGTTATTTATTTATTTTTTTTTTTTAAAAAAAATCTAAATCGGTTATTAAATTATAAAGTTATTAATGAAAGTATAGTTTAACATATTTGTAGATTTTTAATAGAATTTTGAAATATAAATATTAATTTGAAACAGAAATAACAACTTGCTTCTCTGTGAATACGTTATGAAGCCAAATCAGTGGTTCACTTAAATGCATGCATCTCCTTGTATTTGGTTTAGTTTTTTCCTAATTTTTTTTTGCGTGCTTCCTAGTTTTTAAGGTTATCATATTATCCGACGACTCTACCTGTACGTCTCGAATTCGCGACTCTCTTAGGAAAGCCAAATCTGGTGTTATTTTCGGCCTATCTTGCTTTGTTTTCGAGATATGGGGTTTTTCCAATTTTTAAGGCTATCATATCGTCCGACCCCTCTATCTGTGCGTCTCGAGTTCGAGACCCTCTTTTATGAGTTTACCTACCTCAGATCCCGACAAAATCTCACCCATCGCACTCACGAAGCATCTTGGCAAAATATCTAGACTATATAATTTTCACAACAAAAACCAAACGAGAACTATAACATACCGGGAGTATTCAGCGACTAGCAAGAATCTTAATTCTAAAAACTTCATTGATAAACTGCAGGAACAGACTGCTTGTCGACTATTTCAGCTGTTTGGAATAAGTATGGTATAGATAAAATTTAAATACGGAAAAAACGAGTTATAAGGAAATAATTTGATTCACGTAAATATTTAAATAAATTTTATACACGGGCGTGGATAATGTTAATCTTATATATATTACGCAAACTTAAATTTTGTTCGACGTAAGGCCAATCTTAATAAATTTATTAATTGCATATCATTTTTGTTGTTATGTTGCTTTTTCTTTTCTTAACAGAGCAGCTAAGAACAATGTTATCAAACTCAGAGCAAAACTATTCGCTGCTCACATTTCGCTCTCTTCTGTCTCTTCTTAATAGAGCGTCTGTTAACAACAAAATGAAAATCAGAAAAATGTAAAGTTTTCGCAAACCGCTCGCGCTGAGCGCTCTCAACCAAGATACATACAAATTTTTTTTATTGCAATTTTTCGCTCATTTATTCTGCCTCTTCTTGATAGAGCGCTTGCAAACAACGACAAAACTCTTATAATATACGCTGAACACAATGAACGGCGTCAGCGGTCAGCGCCAGTTATTATTATTTTTATAGTTGATGGATGCAGCAGCGCGCACCAGTGGTCGCTAGTATTTATTATTTCCCTTAGTGTATGGAGATGTACTACAACGGAAAAAAGTTAAATGCGTTGGTTGCACACATTTTCTGGTGGTTCCAAAAAATATTCATAATTGATAATGCGGAGAACCCTCAAATTAATGATGTTGTACCTTCATTTATATTTTCTCTAAGAGATATTCTATTGAATTTTATTTTTCCAATTTGTCATAACTCTCCTTACAAGCCAAAACACTTAATAAATATATAGAATTTATGTTTCGATAAAATCACCGTTTGTCATGATAATTAATTGAAATATAATAAATAAAAAAACGTACATGTTTTACTTAATTTAAGGTTGTTGCAACTAACTCAGTTAACAAGCGAGAAAGTACTTTGTCCAGTCTATTTCTCAATATCCAGAAGATATTGATATATATTCAAAGAAGTCTGGTCTCATTATGGCTCAAATTTACAATTTTTAACTTTTTGACTGGCCACTTTCAGTGTGAAAAATGGCATCAACTTGAAATAAAACTTCTTGACAAGACTTATTTATAAAAAAACTTCATGCCGGTACTAACTCCATTTTCTTCCTCCGCGTGTAGAACTACCCATGTGAAGATTTGAAAATAAAATAAAAATGTGGCCTACTGACAAGGTATAACCCCCTAACCCACATCCATTAAACTGTTCATTGCTTTTAAATCTCATAAAATCACACTCGGATTGAATTTTAGCTCATATAAAAACAAAAAAAAAATATTATCTATAAATAAAAAGTCCTTAAAGTTTATTATAAAAATATAAGAAAAAAATAATGATATAACTGTCACATCAAGACCTGTCATAAAAAGCAAGAAAATCAATTCCCTTGATTCCCTTGACATATCTTCTAAAAATTCAAATTTATTGTCCAATAATTTTTAAATTTTAAACATTCGGCTCTTTATTATTTTTGCATATGCATTTCTGGTTTAATGCAAGCTATGAATTTTATTGCAGTGTGCTTTTTTGACAAATTTCAAATTCACTCTATACACTTAGATGCTAGCCAGTTGTATGCACCATGCATGCTGAATTTCGTTTAATTAGTTTGTGTTCTTTTATGACTCGTATATAAACTAAAGTTTAATGAAGTGTCTTAAATTGCTGAAAATTAAAAAACGCCGTTAAAAGCTAGAGTGTGTTGGTAGAGCGGCCTAAAGTAACTAAAAATAATTTTCATTTATTTATAATTTTAATGTTTATGATTTTATTTTTTTACTATAAATATTATAAATTCATTTATGTAATAATACAAAATAATAAGAAAAAGTTTTTATAGTGTAAAGCTTATCCCTTTCAAGGTATGATATCCTTGACTTATAATCAGTAAACTTATAATTAAACAAGTCCTAGAGTCTTGCATAAAATTCTGTAAATTTCTCTCATTCCTAAAATGCAACTTCCAATGAAAATGTGCCCCAATCTGCTAACCAAAGACTTTCTTCAATTTTATGAGTTGATACTCGAAAAATTTCATAAGAATTTAAAAAATTTCAAAACTATTTTAATGTCTCTTTAGCAAAATGCTACTATGTTTTATTTGAATTTTGAAGAATTTTGTAATTTTTAATGGCTGTCCGCATTATTAGCCTGCTGAGCACTTGGTGCTATTCAATAAGCCGCAGTACATCTGTTGGAGTGGGGGCCGTTGCCCCCTCATCAACGCATACAAATAGTTTCCCTAGAATTATGGCATCGCTTGCATGATAGTCACTGATTTAATGGTACTGATCTGGCACTTGCTTCGGAGTTCATTAAAAGAATTTTGGGCACTTTTTAGTGGTGTTCATAACATTTCTTTATGACAAGAACGTGTTGGCTAATGATGCTACGTGCGGCTCATATTTGTAGTTCTTAAGTTTTTTATTTCAACTTGCGTTTTATTACTTTTAATTCTTCTAATTGCATTTATTACCACGACGGTATTGTCTTATTTTGTTGACGCGTATCTGTGAGTACATGATATAAGGCGGCGCCATATTTTGGTGTCTTGACAGACTTCCTGTTAAAAAAGTGCTACAACAAAGTCTAGCATGTCATGTTTTTCTAAACTTTAAGCATGTTAGATGCATTTTTTTTTAAATGCAATCAAATCGAAAGAAATTTAGTTCCCACAATAAACGATGTAAGGTTAATAATGTTTTTTTTTTGTTTTTTGTATACCCGCTCAAGTTAAGCCAAGCTTCGAAGAAAGGCATATAATGAAATGAGTCAGTTACAACGATGGGACAATTGTTTGGGTGGCCCTTTTTCCACGCATTATGTGCTTAGAAAAACTATTGGATACAGACGTAGATCAAATATTTGAACAACATTTGAACAAATATGTTTGTTCAAAATGTGGCAACAGTGGCGGAACAAAAAACCAAGTGTTACAACCAAAACTTATTATGGACAAAAAGATAGAAAAAAAAAGTAAAAAGTAAAAAGTAAAAAGTAAAAAGTAAAAAATAAAAAGTAAAAAGTAAAAAGTAAAAAGAAAAAAGTAAAAAGTAAAAAGTAAAAAGTAAAAAGTAAAAAGTAAAAAGGAAAAAGTAAAAAGTAAAAAGTAAAAGGTAAAAAGTAAGACGTAAGAAGTAAAAAGTAAAAAGTAAGAAGTAAAACGTAAAAAGTAAAAAGTAAAAAGTAAAACACAAAAAGCAAAAAGTAAAAAGTAACAGTAAAACGTATAAAGTAAAAAGTAAAAAGTAAAAAGTAAAAAGTAAAAAGTAAAAAGTAAAAAGTAAAAGTAAAAAGTAAAAAGTAAAAAGTAAAAAGTAAAAAGTAAAAAGTAAAAAGTAAAACGTAAAAAGTAAAAAGTAAAAAGTAAAAAGTAAAAAGTAAAAAGTAAAAAGTAAAAGTAAAAAGTAAAAAGTAAAAAGTAAAAAGTAAAAAGTAAAAAGTAAAAAGTAAAAAGTAAAAAGTAAAAAGTAAAAAGTAAAAAGTAAAAAGTAAAAAGTAAAAAGTATAAAGTAAAAAGTAAAAAGCAAAAAGTAAAAAGTAAGACGTAAGAAGTAAAAAGTAAAACGTAAAAAGTAAAAAGTAAAACGCAAAAAGCAAAAAGTAAAAAAGTAAAAAGTAAAACGTAAAAAGTAAAATGTAAAAGGTAAAAAATAAAAAATAAAAAGTAAAAAGTAAATAGTAATAGTATAAAGTATAAAGTATAAAGTATAAAGTATAAAGTATAAAGTATAAAGTATAAAGTATAAAGTATAAAGTATAAAGTATAAAGTATAAAGTATAAAGTATAAAGTATAAAGTATAAAGTATAAAGTATAAAGTATAAAGTATAAAGTATAAAGTATAAAGTATAAAGTATAAAGTATAAAGTATAAAGTATAAAGTATAAAGTATAAAGTATAAAGTATAAAGTATAAAGTATAAAGTATAAAGTATAAAGTATAAAGTATAAAGTATAAAGTATAAAGTATAAAGTATAAAGTATAAAGTATAAAGTATAAAGTATAAAGTATAAAGTATAAAGTATAAAGTATAAAGTATAAAGTATAAAGTATAAAGTATAAAGTATAAAGTATAAAGTATAAAGTATAAAGTATAAAGTATAAAGTATAAAGTATAAAGTATAAAGTATAAAGTATAAAGTATAAAGTATAAAGTATAAAGTATAAAGTATAAAGTATAAAGTATAAAGTATAAAGTATAAAGTATAAAGTATAAAGTATAAAGTATAAAGTATAAAGTATAAAGTATAAAGTATAAAGTATAAAGTATAAAGTATAAAGTATAAAGTATAAAGTATAAAGTATAAAGTATAAAGTATAAAGTATAAAGTATAAAGTATAAAGTATAAAGTATAAAGTATAAAGTATAAAGTATAAAGTATAAAGTATAAAGTATAAAGTATAAAGTATAAAGTATAAAGTATAAAGTATAAAGTATAAAGTATAAAGTATAAAGTATAAAGTATAAAGTATAAAGTATAAAGTATAAAGTATAAAGTAAAAAAAAAGTAAAAAGTAAAAATAAATAAAGTAAAAAGTTGAAACAAAAAGTAAAATTTACACTTACATTAACAGTTCTTAACCTAAGCAATGAATATGTTTTTGTACCGCCCCTGTTTGTACGTCCAACAAATTCTGTTTACGGACTAGCCCAATTGCGCTAGCCGCAGTCTCTTAACATGATCCGGTCATTCAGTAACGCTTGTCTCACACCAACGACACGCTTATCACCAACAACATCTCTTTACCGCAAGCTGATCGATGACTTTCAGCGATTAAATATGTGTAGAATGTGCGTTGATCTTGCAACGATTAGTCATCAAATCAACAACAACTCCTCCATAAATGAAAGCAACCTACAAACAATATCGAACAAAATTTATTTTTAATTTCTTCATGTTTATTTAGCTTGTTATTTCCGAAAAATTGAAAGACGAAAAACTATTAACAAATGTCAATTAGCTGCATTCTTGTGAAAAAAAAGTGTCAGAAAGAAAATAAAGTTCAGAGAAAACAAATAAATTTCAAAAGCAAAACGTGCAATAGATGCATCTTTTAGCTACACGCACAGGCAACTACATGAGGACGTATGCACGGATGGATGGATGGATGGTTGACTGGATGGATGACTTTTGTTGTTATTGTTTGGCTGATTTAAATGTTTGTCATTCGTAACAATAGTTTTTTAGTTTTTTTTTTATTATTTCTGTTGTAGCAACAAATCTATACATTATACTTGCCGTTGTTATTAACTTAAAGGTTGTGGCAACAACAAGGAAAAAAAAAGAAAGGAACACCAAATTGTTAAGTTGCCTGATTTGTTTGCGTTGCTAATTGATTTTTATTAAGAAAAGATTTGAGCGAGTTGTACGCGTAACTGTTCTGCATTGATGTAGATTGATTTTGTAGATAAATAGATACAACGCAAGTTGCTCAGACACAATGACATGTTGCAGTATCGTGTGAATCTTACGATCATCCTTTAATTTCCACACACTTTGGTATGCATCATAGATCATAAGCTTTCAGAAGATAACATCTTTTGATTGAAAAATATTCAAGCCATTGAAATGTTTCATTGTTTTGTAGAAATTTCTTGCTCTGCACTCATTCGCCTCTCTAATACTTTTCTAAAGCTTTTGTTGCATACTTTTACGCTTGAAATCATTTTCAAGAGCAGCAAATTGAAAATGAGTTTTTTGTGCCTTTTTGTCTCTTGTTGGTTGAGTACCTTTACTAATTAATACAAAAATTAATTGTATTAAGGTGTAATATTTAACCCTTTAAATGCTTTGTTTATATGGAAGTTAAAAAAGTTTAAAAAAAAAACTGTCAACTGCATAAAAATTACCCAAATCGTCGTACTTACGCTTGACAAGTTCCAGAAGCGGCTGGTTGAAATATTTGTGGAGTTGTTTGAATTCTCTTTGCGGGCCAGAGAAGTTAATCGAGCGAAGTTTTATACACCCTACAATATGCAAACCAAGTTAGTTGTGACCTAGGTTTAGGTATGTAGTTCATGAACGAACTAGTTCAATTGAACGATTCCCATTCATAAACTATGTGAACTAGTTCATTGTTTCTTGTTCTTTTAGTTCATTTTAGTTCACTTGATTTTGCAACAAATAGGAACAAAACGAACGAGGCCAAGAATAACTAAATTTGGTTTCAAGCTATGGTTTGAGTCCTTGGTTTTTCCAAACAAACTAAAAGACCTAGCGAACTAAAGGAACGAACGAACTAAAAGAACTAATGAACTAAAAGAACGAACGAAATATTACATGCAACGAACAAAAACAACGAACGAGCCAAAAGAACTAAATAGACGAACTGGTTCATTACATACGATTGAACTAAAAGAGCAATCTTTGTGGTGAGCTAAAATGCCCAAGCCTATTGTGACCAGCAAAATCTCTTTTAAATGTGTAAAAATTTTGAAAAATTTATACAGCAAAAAAGTGGGAGGCTTTATCAAAGATAAATCTTACAAAATATTCTCCAAACGAAAAATGATAATTATTGAAAATGCTGAATAATTGAAATGCACTACGATTAGTATCGAAAATGGGGGGAGGAGGGTTCAGGCATTGTAAAGTGACCAAAAATTAAAAAAAAAAAAATAAAAAAGATTCAAATTAATACCACCCTATATAATATGAAAATATTCTCAACCTAACATCTCCATTTGAATAAATTAATTTCTTTATTTCATATGTCACGTTACTTTATAGAGGGGTGGAGGGGTTTTGCATTGAAGAGTTACTTCTCACTAATCTAATATCTCTTTTCTACTTTACAATGCGTTCAACGTTTTTAAAAAGCTTTCGGACTCGATAGTTGAACAGGTAGCGGCTTAAGCGGAGAGTTCATTCACTGCATTTGCATATGCGTCCGTCTACTCGCTGAACGCAATGCAATAGAAATATGTGAAAGCTTACAGATGAAAGTCCATTTACGGGCAATGTCGAAAATATTTCAACTTTTCTTGCGTAATTTTCTTTTTTTGACAGCTCGTTACTTATAACGAACAGAGAGAAGAAATAAAAGAAACGAGTCAGAAGCTCATTACTTTAAGGGATGGCTCTTATAAATAAATCTTAAAAATTAAAAATTTCTTTAACTGTTTCATTGTTAATTTCTCAAAAGAACTTTTATATACTCAGAATTTATTTTTTTTTTAATTATAAATGAAGACATTTCAAGTATTTGTGTATAAATACGATCAAATCTCAACATTAAGAACATACAAAATGTTTTATAATTTTGTAGCCCTGCTTACTCTGAACTTAAAACGCAATAAATGAACTCTGCCATAATTTTCTTGCGTAAATTGTCCCAGCGAGTAGACGGACGCATATGCGAATGCAGTGAATGAACTTCCTGTTTTAACTGCCACTCCAGGGGTTCCAGGTTCGAATCGCAGCCAGCCCATGATCAGATGCTCTAACCTTTCTACATTTCTTTGATCATTTTTAATTTGTTTATTGTGCTAATTTTTTGGAGAACATACATTTATTTTTCTTGGGAGTCATAGAAGACTTGTGAATTAAGCTTGCCTTTGAATCAAGCAAGTCAAAATATGAGTCATTTTGCATTCAAATATGAATCATCTATTAAAATATTTTCGGTATAATTGTCCTATTTTGTGTGAATTTGGTAAACATCGCGTATAAAACAAGTCATGAGAGAGAGCTCCAAATACATACTCACTGAATGTTTAATTAAAAGCTTTTTTCGAAATGAACTTTCATCTAGCCAGTCAGCCTTATGCCGTGGTTATGCTAGGCAAGTATGTTTGGTGAGCTTTTTTTGTTGTTGCTCTCTTCTGCTCAAATGTTTATTTAGTGGTTATGCTTTGTTTGCTGTTCAGTTGCATTAAAAATAATTTCTTGACAGAAAGCTTTTGAAGGAAAAAAAAAACGGGCACAGAAGTTTGATGATTCTGAAATGTTACTGCCGTGAGAGCGAGATAATGAGCAGAAGAGAAAAGCTAATTTATAATTTTATGCGTAAAACACTAACAACAAAAAAGCTCACCAAAAATGTTTGCGTAGCATAACCACGGCACATGATTCATGTGGTTCAAGTAAAACAAAATAATTAAAAGTCATTTGATTCATTTGAGTCTTGCGAGTCAAAACTAGATTCGTGAAATTTTATTTTCTATTTGAACTAAAATCTTTTAAATGTAGATTTGTGCTCAAATTTCAATGATAAACCATGAGAGATATATTCGTAAGGGGTCGTTCATAAATTACTACGTAAGTAACGATAGAGTGTTTGAAATGCACTACGGGGGAGGGGGAGGAGGGTAAAAAAAGTTCAAAATCGGTCACGAAATTTATGAACGACCCCTAAGTAGCTGAACATAGGACATTCAATTATGATCTTTAAGAAGGAATTAAATATTGAATATAACCATCTTTGGCACAGGATATGTTTTATTAAAAAAAAAAAAATAAAAATATGTCCAAATGTTCAAAATGGCCAAATGTCCAAAATGTTGCATACAGCCATTTGTAGCGTGATAACCTTTTAAAGGTTCAAATATTATGAAAAAAAAAATCAAGGAAGCTACACCTGCCATGAATTTGAAGTGTTTCAACGGTTTTTTTTTTAAATCCCAACAATTAGCAGTCCTTGTAAGTCCTAAAATTCTAGAGCAGCCTTATGGCAGTCCACTGCAGAACATGCCTGAACTTAACGCATGTCCAGCAGAAATTAAAAATTAACAAAAAGCTATTTTAACACCAGCAAAAAAAATTTCTCACAATTTTTATTTCTTGCTCATAAACACAGAAAAAAATCATCACATTTCACTTAGAGCCAGCCACACTTTGACGTTTAATACTTGTTTGATATGCTGACGATAAACTGTCTGACTCTTTCCTAATTTTCTTACCTAAAAGAACCCAGAAGGCAGGACTCACAATTTTTCATGTGTGACATTTATTAATAACTAAAAAGGATATCAAAATAAAAGAAAAAACAAAAAATAACAAATAAAAGTTTAAAAAAAAAGTAAAGCTCATTATTTACACCAAACAAAACGTGTCACCCAAAAAACAAAAAAGCGCTTTATACCGTCTGCCGTAAAAATTCACGCGAATATTTGGTGATTTGTGCGCTATACTCTTCACATTCCCACCCCACACCCACTGATATGCGACAAGAAAAACGCTAAAAACTCATTAATCGCGCTTAATTCTTTTTGGTGCTGTTTGGAAAAGGTGAACACTAAAAACAACAACAAAAAACAATGTGACACGACTTTCCTCTAATTGTACTTTGTGACATGCAGTTGCCAGACATATTTATTCAGTCACTTATACAGCTGCTCCACAGCTCCTGTGAGGATATTTTAACGGTTTTGACCAAAACAAAACAAAAGTATCTCCAAACTCTAGCTCGTCACATTTTGGACATTACCAACTCTTGCGACAGATCCTCAATACCATCGCCTAAGTGGTCACCTCGTGCAACTACTGGTCCGCCGGATTAACGTTCGCTCTTGCTCTGATAAGCATCTCATTTAACGTCATAAGCAGCAACGCTTCGTTTTGGCCAAAAATGCAATTTCGTTGCTTTTCAATAGCAATTTGATTGTGTTGGTCCTTGTTTGTTGTTGTTTTATTTTGTCATTACCTTTCGTTGCTCGGTTTTTAATTTCCTCCTGGGACTCGAAAAGGACATCAGTTCGTATGTTCGTTTTGATTGCGTTGAGCTTAAAGTTTGTTGTATTGAAATCTATTCGTGTTAATGTTTGTGTGTGTGTGTGTGTGTAATGTGTAAAATTAAACTTCCATTTTCGTAACCTTTGCTTTTTTTTAGAAGTTCTGATTTTGATTTTGATTTTGATTTTGATTTTGATTTTGATTTTGATTTTGATTTTGATTTTGATTTTGATTTTGATTTTGATTTTGATTTTGATTTTGATTTTGATTTTTATTTTGATTTTGAGTTTGATTTGGAAATTTGATTTTGTTTTTGATTTTACTCTTAATTTTGATTTTAATTTTGATTTCGATTTTGATTTTGATTTTGAAATTTTATTTTGATTTTTATTTTGATTTTGAGTTTGATTTGGAAATTTGATTTTGTTTTTGATTTTACTCTTAATTTTGATTTTGATTTTAATTTTGATTTTGAGTTTGATTTTGATTTTGATTTTGATTTTGATTTTGATTTTGATTTTGATTTTGATTTTGATTTTGATTTTGATTTTGATTTTGATTTTAATTTTGATTTTGATTTTGAATTTGATTTTGATTTTGATTTTGATTTTGATTTTGATTTTGATTTTGATTTTGATTTTCATATTGATTTTTATTTTGATTTTGATTTTGATTTTGATTTTGACTTTGACTTTGATTTTGATTTTGATTTTGATTTTGGTTTTGATTTTGATTTTGATTTTGATTTTGATTTTGATTTTGATTTTGATTTTGATTTTGATTTTGATTTTGATTTTGATTTTGATTTTGATTTTGATTTTGATTTTGATTTTGATTTTGATTTTGGTTTTGGTTTTGATTTTGATTTTGATTTTGATTTTGATTTTGATTTTGATTTTGATTTTGATTTTGATTTTGATTTTGATTTTGATTTTGATTTTGATTTTTATTTTAATTTAAATTTTGATTTTGATTTTGATTTTGATTTTGATATTGATTTTGATTTTGATTTTCATATTGATTTTTATTTTGATTTTGATTTTGATTTTGATTTTGACTTTGACTTTGACTTTGATTTTGATTTTGATTTTGATTTTGATTTTGACTCTGATTTTGATTTTGATTTTGATTTTGATTTTGATTTTGACTTTGATTTTGATTTTGATTTTGATTTTGATTTTGATTTTGATATTGATTTTGATTTTGATTTTGATTTTGATTTTGATTTTGATTTTGATTTTGATTTTGAGTTTGATTTTTATTTCGATTTTGATTTTAATCAAATTTTGATGTTATTCATATCCTAGTATGATGTGATTTGGTGTGATGTGATGTGATGTGATGTGTTGTGTTGTGATGTGATGTGATTTGATGTGTTGTGATGTGATGTGTTGTGATGTGATGTGATGTGATGTCATATGATGGGATGTGATGTGATGTGATGTGATGTGATGTGATGTGGTGTGATGTGATGTGATGTGATGTGATGTGATGTGATGTGATGTGATGTGATGTGATGTGATTTGATGTGATGAGATGTGTTGGAATACGATTTAAAGCATTGTGATGATTTCAGTGTGAGTTTCTTATGCGTTTCTTCGAATTGAAGAAAGTTTCTTGTTAGGTTTATATCCTGAATTATTAACATTTCACAGCCAGATATATCCCTTAAAAGATAAGTTTTCCTGCTCTGAAGTGTTTTGCATTTTGTGGATACATGCTCTATGGCAAATGTTGCTGTTGAGCAAAGTTGTTTTTTTTTTTTTGTTACAGAGACATTTTTTTGAGGTATTTCAGCTTTTAGGTATTGCCACCCTTTTTTAGCACTTTTCATTTGTTTCACTTTTAATGACAATAATTAATGTCTGCGTCATTTTGGAGTCATCAGTGTTGCCAGCAAATAAAAATGAGAAAAAAAGCTCAGAATCGTAAAAAATGCTGTTTTGTCACTTTTTGCTTTATGTGGCATGTTTTCTCTTTCGTTTTGTTAATTTTTCTTAAAATTTTATGACTATTGCGGAAAAAAACTCTTTACAAATTAAGAAAAATTTTGCTGTTTTATTTAGTTTTTTTTTTATATATTTTTTTTTGTTACTGTGATTCTTTGTTTTCATTTAGCTGTTGTTTTGACGTGTCGCATCTGATATTTTATTGAATTTTCATTTCACTAACTTTCCGTTGAAGTTCAGTAGAATTTTTTTTTTAAGCTTTTTGCTTATCTGGCAATGCTATGACTGTCATGGGAGTAGCTCGTAGTACCTTTTGTGGCATTTTAATACTTGTTGATGTTTTCAAGAATGTTTTTTTTTAAAGAAGTTTCACAACTTTTATTTCTTTTGTTGTGTGTTTTATTTCGACATTTTTGATATTTGCACGAATGAATGATTTCGCGTTTTTATGATGATTAAAAGTTATCGTAGAAACGGTTTATGGCAGGAATTATTTTGTGTTTTTTTTCTTTTTAATCTCATGGTTTTCTTTTTTTGCTGAAGTTGTTTTGCAAGGATTGCGTTGATATTTATTTTTTGTGACGTTATGAGAAGCTCATTTTAATGGTTTTAATTACAGTTGAAAACGTTTTAATGACATTACGAGATTTGCACTCGTAGTTTTACGATATGATAAAAAATTAATGCTTTCTGCAAAGATTTTTTATGAATAAAAAGAGAGAAAACTAAAAGTCAGAGTTTGGCGGACTCTGAGGGTTAAACTTAAATATTTTTTTTTGGAGGAGATTTACGTATTCAAAATTTTTTTTTATTATTTTATGTTAAATAATTTTTTAAAATTTAAAAAAAATAATTTTTCATACACCCTCTAATAATCCATACAACAATTTCCTTTGAAGTTCGTCTCATTTGCCTCCATGTGCATTACATTCAATTCATCTAATTAGCTCAAAGTGAAAAGCATTCAAAACTTTTCTCTATAAATTGTCTTCATGTCCTTCTTGCTGCTTTCAAAGAGCATGCTTAATGCATAATTTTGCAATTTAAATGCAGCATATATGCAAAAATATCTTGGCTTATTAAGGAGTAGCATGCTGAAAAAGTTACTTACGAAGGCAATTAATAAACAGCCAACAGACTCATCCACACATAAACTCAAGCACACCCACACACACAATCACATACGCGCATATTGACAATTACAAACGATAATTAAGTTTATAGCTGAATGCAAAATTTATTTACTTATACGACAGAAATGACAGATTATCCTTTTCATAAGCCATGCCATGGTGATGGAGGATTTGAAGCTGTGGGTGAGTTTGATAAGGATGCAGTTGTTTCAAGTTGACTGAAGTTGGTTGGATATAAGTTTGAGTATTTCTAGTTTGTTGCATTATCAACAAGATTGCACATATTATTTACCTTAGTGTTGCATTGTCCTTGTTGTTGTTGTTGGTGTTGTAGTTGCAAAGTGCAATAAATTGTGCCCAAGCCAATTCCATTAATCATCACTTGTCACTAGAAATCGATGTTGGTGCTGGGCATTTGGGGGGTCGATAATAAATTAAACTGAAGATTTACTTCAGTTTCGCAAAGTGTTGGCCAACAATGAAGCGATAAGAAATACTTTGTTGCATCTAAGGAAATACAAAGAGGTTAGGTTATTTATATGAAGGAATTATATATTGCATTCATTCAAATTTATTTATTAAGAATCTATACCCAAAGTCTTTATTATCAGGATAGTTTTACGTCACAAAAATTTAAAAATTGCTTCCAAACTGTTAGTGTGTAAATAATAATATAATATCTGCCGTCCCTTTATAAGTCCGTATTGGGCGTCAACAGGTTTAGAAGCGAGTTTCAAATATAATACAAATCAGTAGCCCCCACAGCTATCAGTCCATATAAACACGTTCTATAGAATTAAATCTATAGCATTATTGGAAAAAAATTAGAAATCGAATTTTGCTGCAATTAATCTAGGTCTAAGGTACACTAGGGTCTAACCGATTTCGACTTTTTGTTGTACAAATCTATTATTCTATTTGCCTATCCTTCTGATTAAGTTTCGTTAAGATCGGTGAATTTTTGTATGTACCATCCGTACAAAATTTTGTGAAATATGAATATTGGTCCAAGTTAGGTATCCGTAGGGACTAAGCCATTTTTAGTATGCATCTATCATTCTATTTGTCTAGCTTTCTGACCGACTTTCGTTAAGATCGGTGAACTTTTGTATGTACCTTCCATACAAAACCATGACAAAAATGAATAAAGGTCCAGTGGAGGTACCCCTCGGCACTGACCGATTTCAACAACTTTTGAAATTTTCTTAGATTCATTTTTGAAAGCCAAAATGTTTGCTTTTACTACAATAATTTTTTATTTTCTTCACCGCTTTCATTTTGTTTTTCACTGCTTGCGGATTCCATACAGCTAATAGGCTCAGACGTTGGAAGCATTCGCAGAGTCTCGGTAGAAAATGAACTTTTTTAATGGGCGCTTTCCTCATCCCTGTAAGTAGGGATGACTTATAGTCAAAAGAAGTCCGTTCATTACATCGATATTGCATTCTATTCTGGAAAATTTACGAGAATAACTTGTTGGGCTGCTTGATCCTCAATGTGACAAAAATTCATGTTAGAACTCTCTAACTTATATAAATTTTACACAATTACATAAAATATAAAGTCAACATTTGATGTTTCTGTTTGCTTAAACTTGCTACCTATTTATCGTCAGTTTCCGGTTTTATCGACAAAACCATAAAATTTGTATGGGAGCCCCCCTAAGGAGTGGTCGGAGGGAATAGGTGTCAAAGGCAAAAATGTTCCTTTTGCAAAAGTAATGGGGGTCAGTGATACATATTAACCCTTTCCGACACTCTTCTAAAGGTCATATGCTCAGGTGTATGGAATAAATATACAAAAACCATGAAATTTGTATGGGAGCCCCCCTGAGGAGTGGTCGGAGGGAATAGGTGTCAAACGCAAAAATGTTCCTTTTGCAAAAGTAATGGGGGTCGGTGATACATATTAGCCCTTTCCGGCACTCTTCTAAAGGTCATATCCTCAGGTGTATGGAATAAATATACAAAAATCATCAAATTTCTATGGGAGCCCCCCTAAGGAGTGGTCGGAGGGAATAGGTGTCAAACGCAAAAATGTTCCTTTTGCAAAAGTAATGGGGGTCAGTGATACATATTAACCCTTTCCGGCACTCTTCTAAAGGTCATATGCTCAGGTGTATGGAATAAATATACAAAAACCATGAAATTTGTATGGGAGCCCCCCTAAGGAGTGGTCGGAGGGAATAGGTGTCAAACGCAAAAATGTTCCTTTTGCAAAAGTAATGGCGGTCGGTGATACATATTAACCCTTTCCAGCACTCTTTTAAAGGTCATATGCTCAGGTGTATGGAATAAATATACAAAAACCATAAAATTTTTATGGTAGCCCTCCTAAGGAATGGTCGGAGGGAATAGGTGTCAAAGCCAGAAATGTTCCTTTTGCAAAAGTAATGGGGGTCGGTAATACATATTAACCCTCTCCGCTACTCTTTTAAAGGTCATATGCTCAGGTGTATGGAATAAATATACAAAAACCATAAAATTTGCATGGGAGCCCTCCTAAGGAGTGGTCGTAGGGAATAGATGTCAAAGGAAATAATGTTCCTTTTGCAAAAGTAATGGGGGTCGGTGATACATATTAAACATTTCCGGTACTCTTTTAAAGGTCATATGGTCAGGTGTATGGAATAAATATACAAAAACCATAGAATTTGTATGGGAGCCCTCCTAAGGAGTGGTCGGAGGGAATAGGTGTCAAACGCAAAAATGTTCCTTTTGCAAAAGTAATGGGGGTCGGTAATACATATTAACCTTCTCCGGCACTCTTTTAAAGGTCATATGCTCAGGTGTATGGAATAAATATTTTGCTAAATATTTTTTAAAAAAGATGTCATCAAAAGCGAATTTACTAATTCTACGTCTTGTGTTACGACGTAGTCGAAACTACTGTATATTTTTTTGTTAAATATTGTTTCTAATATTATTTTAGATCTGAATATCACAACTTCATCAACAACAGTTATCTGTGATACCAGTTTATGATTGCCAAAAAACGTCTGCTGGTATTCCCTTCATTCGATTTACTGAAACCAGCTTTAGGTATATCCAACAATAATCTCATCTAATTTTTTAATTTCGTTTGGTTTTTTATAAGACACTAGCGGGCCACAGTGGTCCGCGGCCTCGCCACGGACGTTTTCTCTTTATCAATAGTTTATCTTTATCAATTTATAAAAAACAAAACTTATTGAATCACACAATGCCACTTTGATAAAAGTAAAAAGTCAGCCGTTTTTTCTCTTGCTCATTTATAAATTACAATTGATTGAGTCGCATTGAAAGTGTAGAGAGATAAAGCCGAAAAACTCCATATAAAAAAAGTCTTGAACATGCTGAAGGTGGTCAGTGAACCCCCATTTAACAAAAGTGCGTTGGCTTAATTCACCACATCAAAACTAATTTCAACATATAAGAACTTACTTCTATCTAATTGGCAATTGGTATGGTGAAGTCATTTGTTATTTTGTATTAAGCGAAGAAAAGTATGTTTGTATATGTATTTGTTTGTTTATTTAGTGAATTGCTGTACTTGCTGAGAACAAAGAGAGAAGAGAGTAAAGAGCAACATGGAGTTTGTTGAAGCTCTCGCAACTCAAACGCAAGAAAAGCTTAAGATAAAGCAATGCACGGCATTGTGGATGATTTTTTAAAACACTTTGCACTTTAATTAAAGATACTTATTAAAATTTCGTAAATAAATTATCTCTATATCCTTTTGCAGCAGAAATGTGATATTTTAAAACTTATTTCATAAAAATCGCACTATTACTTTTGGAGTTTAGCGGCAACAAAGAATGTTTACCGCACTTTAGTTTTATATGATAGTGTAGATGTGCAAAATGCTTTAAAAAACCTTATTCTTGCATGGAACATTGAAAGTCCATGTAACATATAACAATCAATATTTTTCATGATCATGTTTTTGTAGCGTACAATTACCAAAGTTGTTAGATAAATAAGATAACATTTTAAAACTCTATTCTTTAAAAATTTTTGGAAGTGTGCTTTTTTCTATGTCTCCAATATTTGAATAGATAAAAATTTATATAATTAAATCTTATAATTAGATTCAGGCTCTTCAATTGTAATATTGATGTATAATATTGATGCGGTTTTCCGCGGCAAATTCTTTTTGTTTTAAATTTATCAATAATTACAAAATTTAGTTCTATGCAAATTATTGCGGGATAATACGGGAAAATATAACAAATTGCTTAAGGTTTAAAATTAAAAGTAATAAATTATGATAAAATATCACTTCTATTTGTAATTTTTTTTTTTAATTAAATGTAAAATAAAATATGAAAATGAGAAAAATATAATTAAATATATAATTACGATAGGGACAAATGTTTTTATTTTTAAGTTGGCACTACTGACACTGACATCTGTGCCAAATTACACGTCAAAATATTCATTAGTGTTGGAGATAAGCGTTCTTTTCTAAATAGCTAAAAGTGCATTTAAAATTTTTTATAATGTCTGAAAGTATTTAACAACGCAGTTCCATTAAATTTTGAGTGCAGAATGAATTTTCAAATGTTGCAGAAGGTCTTCGGTGAGCAAGTTCTATCGAAAACAAAAGTTTATGAGTGGTACCAAATGTTCAAGGAGGGTCGAGAAAGCGTTGAAGGCGAGGCACGGTCAGGACGACCATCAACATCAAATGATGTGAACTGACAGGTCAACAAAATCAAAGAATTGGTGCTCCAAAATCGTCGATTGACAGTCCAAGACCTTACTGACCTTGTTGGAATATCGAAAGGATCAGTGAAAACCATTTTGAGTTACTATTTGGACCTCAGAAAAGTGAGATCTCGATTGGCGACAAAAACGCAAAATTTCATGGAAAAAACAGCGCCGTGTTGCGTGAAACAATACCGTGCGTGAAACAATGCTTTCCGACTATCAAGACATAATGTAACGCATCATAACTGGAGATGAGACTTGGGTCTACGTTTACGACCCGGAACCAGCCGATCAATCGGGTGAATACCGTGCCGAAGATGAGCCGAGACTGAAAAAACCACATCAAAACAAGTCAAAAATCAAGGTCATGTTGGCAGCTTTCTTCGATTATCGTGATGTGGTGCATTATGAATTCCTTCCAACCGGCCAAGCTGTCAACAAAGAATACTACTTGGGTGTTATGCGTTAGGATTGAGGATTTTAGTTCACCACAAAGATTCCTATTTTTAGTTCAATCGTAAGTGATGAACTAGTTCGTTCATTTAGTTCATTCGTTCTTTTTGTTCGTTGCATGATTTCGTTCGTTCTTTTTAGCTCATCTCTTTTAGTTCGTTCGTTCTTTTAGTTCGCTCGGTCTTTTAGTTAGTTTGGACAAACCAAGGACTCAAACCATAGCTTACATTTAGTTATTTTTGTCCTCGTTCCGTTTGTTCCTACTCGCTGCAAAATCAATTAAACTAAAATTCATGAACTATCCAAGCCTATTATGCGTCTTTTGCGTAATGCTATGCGACAAAATAGATAGGTTTTTGCATCACGACAATGCACCATCTCACACTGCACTCGTAATTCGTGATCATTTTGCCATAAACCCAATCCATATCGTTCCGCAACCACCGTATTCGCCTGACTTAGCACCATGTGACTTCTGGCTATTCGCTAAACTCAAGAGACGGCTCCGTGGACACCGTTGTGAATCGATAGAAGAGATAAAAACCGAAAGGAAGAAGGAATTGAAGGTTATTTACAAAAGGTTGCTCAAACACTAATGAATATTTTGACCTTATATATTTAATCCTTATCGAGAAATGGAACCCCCAAAATAGCCATATAGCTATATACACGAAATTTATTGCAAAATCCATTAACATTTGAGAATCTCTTTATCCTAAAGTTGTAATCGTAAGGAAATTGGAATTTAAAAAAAACTAACCAACAAATAAATGTTCATTCAAAACTTCAATGCTTTAAAAAAAACTTTCCCACAGCCTCTAAATATTACAAAAACAACAACAAAAGTGTGCTGCTGCTGCTACTAACATGTAATTTTACTTATCTTACATGATGTCAACATGCTTCAAATTGACTTTACACGATATGCTTGCGTTACATTCGTTGGTTCAGCCGCTTTGCCGTCATGGAATCCTTAGCATCCTTTGGTATTTTATTTGCTTTCTTTACAGATTTTCACATATAAATTACACGATGTTACCCTATTTTTTTTTGCGCGCCGATACAACTTAATCTGTAGCGTTTGATTTTTTTGTGACTTTCACCCCTTTTTTTTGTTGTGTCTTGGGATGGCAGGCATAGCAATTTGCGTATGTAAATCAGCTTTATATAAATATGTGTGCGTGCGTGTGAGTGCGTGTTAAAAGGAGCGGCGTATGCTAATCACAACCGGCAGCCACCATGGTTTATTTCGTGTATAGCGCACAACCCGCTGTTGGCAGAGATTTGGTTGTAATTTTGTTCCTACGGTTGCAGTTCAGTGATTTTTATAGAATTCAATTTTTTTATATTTTTTTTTTCTATTTTGCCTAATACTGGATGTCATTAAAAAAATCGAAATAGCCTGACTTCCTTAACTGATTTCAATATTTTGCAGTCTCTGGTGGTGTTGTTGTTGCTGCTGGTTTTGTTGTGTTTTTTTCAATTTGTTTATAATTCACAGTTAGTTTGACGTTTGAGGTTACGCTTGATGTATGCAAACAATTGTCAAAGGATAATAAACAGGATAACGCAGACGTCTGCTATGAATATTCGAAATTATTTTTTATTCTTGTGTTTTTTATTTATTTGCTTGAGCTCTTTATGCCTTGATTGTCATTCGACACACACACACACAGAGACGCACAGACACTCATACGCAATTTCATGAATATGTTATAACGTTTTAAAAGTCCTTAAATCCTTTCAGGCGTAAAAAATCAAAAACCCCACAATTTGCATAATTTTATTTTATATATTTGTGAGCGTTGTTTTTTGTGATTTTTTCATTTTGTTTTTGACTTTTTTTTTAAGTCGAAAGCAATTGAAGAAGGTTGCAGTACACCGTGAAAAATAGAAGTGTCCGATGGTGGCTTTCATCATGTATAAAACATACATAATTATTTAAATTCTTTTTTTACAAAAAATCTTCTCAGTGTATTCGTTTTAAGACAGCTTATTTAGTGGTAGTTGTAGTGTTTTTAAATTATAAAATTTTTTTATGGTGTTTACTTATGAAGAAAATATGCTTTTTCGCATGTAGCGTTCTTGACAAACCTTCGTCTATAACCTTAGCTTTCAAAAAAGGCGAATGATTACTTATCATATCCTGCCACTTGCATATTTTATGTAAATCGTGATTTTTTTTTTATAGCCAGCAGCATAATTTATTATTTTTGCAATTTTTCAAAATTTTTAATGTTTACCCTGTGTATTGTGTTTTTTTGTTTTCTTCCTTCCATTTGTGGTTGTTTGAATCAGTCCACCGTCCATAGTTTTTGTTCTTGTTCTGCCAAGACGTAAATGTCCTCGAGTGTTTTGCTCTGCATTTGCATTTGTTTTTATTGCATTTCATGTATTAAGGAACTTTTTACTGCTGCATCAATAACTTCAGATCCTTGGCTCTCATTGTTTCTTTCCTTATGTGTTGCACACTCGAACAATACATACATACATCCACATAATTGTCAATAAAAATTTACCGAGCAGAAAATTTGTTGTGCAAACAAAAATATGAATTTTTCCATTCATTTGGCAGATTATGCCAGGAGCCAAGACAAAAACTCTCATAAAACATGTTTGAAATATATTTCCGAATAAAGCTAATCACACAGCATTCCGTTTAAAGCTTTTAAGATACAAGATTTTCTTTGCTCAAAATACCAACTCACCTTAAGAAATATTACTTTCTTAATATTCTGCAGGACATTTTGTGCTTTAAACATGAGACATGCAACAATGTTGCAACCCTAGAGCGCAGTAAATGCAAATACTTATTGATAACACGCACAAACACTTACATAAACTTATACGCACTCACTTACTCATAGGCGTCCGCAAGAATTTTTCAAGTGAGGAAAAGAAATGCATTGATGTGCAAGTATATGTAAACTATGAAATGAAAATGTAACATATACACAAAGGAAATAAAAATATATCAAATTTTTCGAGTCCAGGGAGGCAAGTGCCCCCTGCTCTCCCCTGTGGACGCCCTTGCACTTACTCATTTACTTGGTGTCACCCCCTACCAATTACCCATTGCCAGCGGGGCTCTAATGCAACACCAGCACCTAATGTAAAATAAATTGGATTATCCTTTGATTCATCTGCAGCCTTGTTTGGTCGGCGTCAGCGTGTAAGAATAATTTATGACTGAACCATATTCCAAATGTCCTTTCTGTGTAAATGTAAGTGTGTTTTGTTGTTGTCGTCCAATAAGTGCGTCAGTGTATGTTTTTGTCTGTGTGTTGAGGTGGTAATTGTATCCGACAAATATTCTGATTTGATTTTCCATCAAATCTTTGCACACATCCTTCTTCAAGCCACATTCTCTACGCATTTAGATAATTTGTCGATGCACTCAAGTGTCAAAGCAATTTAAAACACTTGTCATCTTATAGTTTGTGTGAGTGTGTCTGTGCGTATAGCTCTGTTTGAATGCGTCTAAGTTTGAAAATTTCAGCGTGTGAGTATTGCACTCACTTTTACATAGGGAGGGGCCTTCAAGAGAATATCATAAATTTAAATTCTTAAATTCTTATTTCATCTCATTTTAAATTTAAAGATTATTTGCATTTCTCAAGCTGTCTCAATACACTCCGTTTCAAAATTACTTTATTAAATGCATTTATTTCTACGTAAAAATCATAAGTGAAGATACTTTCAACTGATATTATCATTACACTATGATAGTCCGAAAAATAGACATGATCGGAGAGGATGGTTTCATCCTATTTCATTAGTTTTTTAAGTTCCTGACAACTACACAAAAATTTTTTATTTTTAAATTTTACCTCCAAGGCTCTTTCAGGTTTAATCTCATATTTCATGGCTTGTGACTTGTATCAGGTTGATTTTTCTGTAAAATTTCTTTGAAAAAAATTTTTCACATTGCCTCAGGCTTTAACAGGTTAACAGTCCATATATAAAACAAAATTTCCTATAAATCGCCCTCTGAGGCCACGGACCACATGTGGGTTGTGAATATTTTTAGCTTTTATAATCGATGAACAGTAACTTGTGGGCTGTGGACTGCTGTTGTTTTCCGTTCACAGCCCACATATGGGCTGTGGACTGCTAGTGCTTTCCGTTCTGTGGGTTGTGGACTGTTAACCTGTCAACTTTTGTGAACATATCGACCACCAAAAAATATGGTCTTAGGCCCCATTATGTCGAAATACCGAAAAAAATTTGGTTTGCTGAAAAAAGAACAAAGAAGACCGTTTGGAGAGCATCAGCATACCGTTATACACCGTATGAGCCTGAAGAATGATAATAAAGGTGTCGTCGAAGTAAGAAGAAATCTCAAATAAGCGCACCAAGTTAGCATTGGTGGGCTCCACGAAATAACCTCTAAATGGAATAACACCCAATGAAATAACACCCAATGAAATAGCACCCAATGAAATAAGATCCACAGAAAATGAAATAAAACCCAAATTACTGAAATAAAATAATGCCCAAATACAATAAAATAAAACTCAAATGGAAAATTAAATAAGCCCCAAAATTTGGGGTTTATTTCATAATGAAACGAAAAAATGAAATGAGCAACAATGAAATATCCCCCAAAAAATGAAATAAGCCCCACAAAAAGAAAGCTTTAAGCTTAAAATATGCGCCTTTGTAAAAGGAGCATTTACACAGAAACATTAAATAATCCCCAAATTTTTGGAATGAAATAATCCCCAAACCAAAGGAAATAAACGTAAAATAACCAAAATGAAATAGTCCCGAAATAAAATTTGATTGGGGTTTATTTCATTGGGCTTTGTTTCATACTGAAATAAAACCCAAGAAAAAAAATTAAATATCACCCAAAATTTGTGAAATAGTCCACAAAATGTGTGGGAATTTTTTTGGGCTTATCTAATTTTTTTGGGTTTATTTCATTTGGGGGTTATTTTGTGGAGCTGCATTGGTGTGGAAAAGGTTCGCAGACGATTCCGAGAATTTGGGCTTTGTGGCAGTAAACCAGCAAAAAACCCCTCCTGGCACAGAAAATGAAAGCTAAATGGTTGGAGTGGACCAGAATTCACCGCAATTGGACTCTCGACCAATGGCGAAATATTATATGGTCCGATGAGAAGATGTTTAACTTGCACCGTGTCGACAATCTTCCGTATGTGTGATGTTTTCCAGGAGAAAGATTTAAGGATACGTGTGTAATTAGAATGGTCCAGAATTCTTATGTTTTTCTTATTATATACGGGGTCTTTTGTTTTTGTTGATGGAATTATTATTTTTTTTTTTTTATAGCCGGGGTCATAACGGGGCTTATCGTGCCTATTGTGGAGAAGCAATACGGGCATTCTAGGGAGGTTGTCTTATAGGATGACAGTGCACCTTGTCACCTCGCAAAATTTGTAAGTATCTTATTGTTTGTAAATTTGAATTTCACCTTTCATTATTTATATTGAAAACAAATTTGAGCTTTAGGCCAAGTATGTTGACAACAAGATAACATGAAGACAATGAAGGCAACATCCAACAACAATAAAAACGGCTCTGTATTGAGCAAATCACACAGCAGACTAGACAGACTGTTTCGTTGGCCGCTACACCAACTTATCAGTAGTCTTACATGACTTTTCGCTGTGATCCACTCAAGCTACTTAGGTCCTACTTGTACTGCCAATATGCCGACAAAGTTACCCGGAAGTAAAAGAGAACGCTTTTACATTAGTAAATAAGTTCTTATCTACTTATGATGCACCCTGTGTCAAGGTTAATCTTGATCGTGTCATACTTTTAGACATAGCATAGTTACATGTGCATCTTCGAAGATTCGATCATAGTGGTTTACCGCTATCAGAGCATGTTGAGGTTGTGTTATTTTGTTGTTAACTCCTCCCTTTTTTCCACACTTTCGTTTTAGGGTTCAGCTAGTTTAACTGATGGTACACCTAAGTGGGACTTTAGTAGCTTGAATGGATCACAGTGAAAAATCATGCAAGATAAGTTGGTGCAGCGGTCAACAAAGCAGTCTGTCTAGTCTGCTGTGTTATTTGCTCTATTCAGAGCAGTTGTTGTTGTTGTTGGTTGTTGCCTTTATTATCTTATGATGTCTTGTTGTCAACATACTTGGCCTAAAGCTCAAATTTATTGTTTGTAGGTAATAAAATCATCTTATAAATCTTTTTTACAGGTGCAGAAAATATTTAAGGAACGTGGTATTCAACTCAAGCATTGGTCTGTGAATCCCCCCGGATTTAAATCCAATCGAGCATTTGTGGCACGTGATTAAACAAAGTGCCTCAGCATAAGCCACAGAGTAAACTGGAGCTAAGAAAAATTTTGGATAAGTCTGGAAAATTGAGATTTCAAACAGGGAATTGCAAAAACTTGTTGAGTCAACGCCTGCCCGAGAATCGAAGCAGTTATAGCATCCAAAGGGGTGGTCAACATCTTATTAGACTTACGATTACAATATTATTCAATTAACTGTTCAGTCAAGTAAACAACAATTTTTTTTTAAAGCGGTTTAAAATTAATAATATTTTGAAAACCAAAATAAACATATGAACATAAAAACTATCATCTAAATATCTACATATTATTTTGATAAGGTTTTTCTTGTGGAAGTCGCTGAGGGGGAACGCCTATACAATATAGTTGAGGTGTCTAAACAAAGGATATGTCATGTAGATGTGCCAAGTATCGAGGAAACTTTCAAATTTTCAAAACCGTGGTAAGAATGGCTATATTTCTCATAAAAGCTATTCAAACGGTTAATTAAAGAAATTTTTTCATATTAAATATCACTAGAATATTGAATCTGTTGCTTAAAATATTTTTTTAATACTTTTTGCACACTTTTTTTCACTTAGTACAGAAAAGCTACCGTTTTTTTTTTCTTTTCTTGAAATTTAAGTAAAGAATATTTAAAATCACTCAAAAAAAAAAAAAAAATGTCAAATAAAAAAAAAAAAAAATATGAAGATGCTGATCGAACTATTAATATGAAAATATAAACCGCTGAACTACTGAAATTTTTTGACCAACGTTGAAAAATGGGCAACTCTCAGAAAATTTGGACTTTCAGTGAAACAAGTGGTAGCAAACTTACCACCTATCAATACCATGACCCTATTGGTAACTATTCTATTTTAAAAATAAACAGAATTTCACACAAAGATGGTTGGCAAGATTTTCGATAGTAAAAATTAGAGTTCAATTGACTGAGGTGAAGACATTAACATTCATGGTTCATTGATTTTGAAACTATACCGTTTGTTAATGCAATGTTCAAAGGATTTTCTTTATAAGTTTAATAAAAACACTTAGATAAGTTGTTCAGCAGAAGCTATCAGCTTAAGAGATATTCCTATATAATCTATTTGTGAATGGGAAGTTTAAGACACTATTGGAAGACAGTTGTATAGTGAGTCTTCGAAGGCTATTGCAGGTACAATTATTTTAACAGTATAATACCTACTTAACGTTATTAAATTAGCTAGCGTGAGCTGATTGTGGTGAGATAACCCATGTTTTACTAGTCAATAGGTTTGTTAAGTGTTCAAATCGTATTGAACAAAAATGACTGTAACAATTATAGAACTCCAATATATACATTTGAGAGGATATAGGCATGTATGACTACTTGCCAGAAGAATTAAAGAAAACAACTTGTATTGTATTGTTCGAACAAAAAATGCTAGAGCGATTGTGTGTCATGCTGAATTTGAGTCCAGTTCTTATAAACTTACTTTAAATTCATCAATATTATCGACTTTATATCGAGCCAAGGCAGATTTATCTAAATAGATATACCAACTAAAATCCTTGATTTAGGCTTTAAAATATCTTTGATGGAGAGTTTTCGTTAATAACGTAGTCATATGCAGGGGGTATGGAAAGGAAAAGATTTGCTTGTATGATTTTTTGGGGCAAAATGAAATGACAAAAAAAAAAAAAATTTTAAACTTTCATTTACATATGTATGTATATCGCCACCTTAACTTGGAAATGTTATATAGCCATGTAATGAGTAAAAATATTGGACCAGTACCTGAGAGATAAAGTACAATTTAACTTTTATTTTCAAAAATTTTAAATTTTTCCAATCAAAACTGAAATTTTCTCTGAAGGTATGAGTAAGAAATATATGAAAATTATATATTTTTGTAAATAAGAAACGTTTTAGTCGAAGGTAAAAAAGGACACCCTTTCCTATTTAAACATTATCCAAATATTTTAAGAATTAATTCAAAATAATAATTTCAAAATAAGTATTTTGGATAATTTATAAAATGTGATGAAATATTCTCGCCCATTTTTCTTATATCCTTGCGAAAAAAATGTTGCTTTTGTCAATAAATTTTCAGGTACCTAAAAATGTGAACTTAAGAACCTACCTTTTTTCCATCCATAATTTTATAAAAAACATATTATTTTACCCTTTCTCAATTTGATGTTGTTATCAGACAATTTAAGTTGTTGTTGTTTTTTAGTATGATGCTGTTGGCGTTGATCTGATCTGCACTTTTAGACGCGAGTTTCTTGCTGCAGTTGTTATATTATTGTTGTTGTTGTTGTTGTTGTTGTTGTTGTTGTTGTTGTTATTGCTGTTGTTGTTGTTCTTATTGTTGTTGTTGAAGTTGCTATTGTTGGCAGAGGCGCACGCCACAATTGCTGCCATTTAAATGTCAAAGTGTGGCATGTGTTTGTTGGCTCTTGTTGGTTCTGACAAAAGTACTTAGCACAGTGGTAAAAAAATACTTAACTTAAATATTAAAAATCTTGGAAACAAGAGTCTGCGTTGCAAGCAATTTTATATTAAATTTAAATTACTAAGCTTTTGCGACCCACTGTGCAGCATCAAGGCGATCCGCTTCTCGTCGTTGATCGTCATAAACTTCGCATTTGATGAACTTATTGTGCGCTTCGAGTGTAGTTATGTTTGTTTAGTGCACGTGTTCATCAACGGCAGCAACAAAAACAACAACAAGAGCAACAACAACGACGACAACACCATCTGCAATAAGAACTGCCTCATCATAAATTTGATCGTCATCGTCAACATCATCTCATAGTCAGCAGCAACAACATTGAGTTGCTCATATTAAATTAATATCATAATTTTAGCAACAACAATAACAACATAAAACAACAACAACAATAAAAACAAAACAACAAAAACAACAGCAATAAAACCAACAACAACAACGAAGACTTCCATTATGTTGCGTGGATGTTGCTGAGTACTCTGCAGCCACTTGTTGCACTCACTGTGCATTGTTGCCGCGTGTTTTGAACGCTTCTGCAGATTGCCTGCATTTTCCATTATAATAAAAAAAAACAAATTTCACAATATTTAATTTTTTTAATTTCTTAGAGCTACTTGAATTACAGTTGGATAGTTTTATATTATCTAAAAGATAGGCCTACGCTGCTGCGTTTGAGACTCAAGTTGACGTCTACCACGTGTGCCCAACAATTAGTGAAAGTTTTAATTTATGTAGCCATTAGAAATTTTCTTGTAGCTACAGCATATTTCTATGGAACTGTTCTTAGTTTTTCGGTGGGTAGTAGTCATGTTAAACTTTTATTGTTCTTGTTAAGTTTTTTTTTCTGATTTTTGGGTCAAGTGTATAAAATTACAGCTATGTACATCTTGGAGTTGATCTGATAAGCGCTGCTTTAGCGCGTGCTACAGCTTCTTGAAGTTGTCAAGGTTCTAAAGAGTTTTGTTGCATGAAAAAAAAACAGAAAAATTAGAAGAAAGTCGTTGTAGAAGTCTTATAATAACCCTTTGATTTCAAAGCTGACATGAATATCTCAGATCAGTTCGTTTGAAGGAGGTTTTAAAGGTAGTAGAAAGGCTTCTTTGACACGCATTTTTATTGTTTGACAATCGATGAATATTCTTAGAAATCTTCAATTTGAATATGACCTTTCATTATTTATTTTGGAAACAAATTTGAGCTTTAGGCCAAGTATGTTGACAACAAGACAACATGAAGACAATGAAGACAACAACTAATAAAAACAACAACAGCTCTGTATAGAGCAAATCACTCAGCAGATTAGACAAGGCTATGCCTAAAAGTATGACACAATCAAGGTCAACCTTGGCACAGGGTGCATCGAAATAGATAAGAACTCAGTTACTAATGTTCTCTCTGTCAAAAATAAACTTCCGGGTAACTTTCTCGTCATATTAGCAGTATAAGTAGGACCTAAGTAGTTTGAGTGGATCACAGTAAAAAAGTCATACAAGACTACTGATGAGTTGGTGTAGCGGCCAACTAAACAGTCTGTCTAGTCTGCTGTGTGATTTGCTCTATACAGAGCCGTTGTAGTTGGTTGTTGCCTTCATTGTCGTCAAGTTATATTGTTGTCAACATACTTGGCCTAAAGCTCAAATTTGTTTTCAATACTCTTAGAAATTTCAGCACATTACAGTGATTCAACCTTTATATTTTAGCCTATTTTTGATGACGAATTTCTGTATAATATATTGAAGCAATTTTTGTTTGTTTTTTTTTATATTTCCATCATTTTTAAAGCTTTGATCGCAATTCCTTTCTAGTTAACTAGGCACTTAATTTTTGAACTTGATATAGCAAATAATTAAGATCACATATGACGTCATCAAAACAAAACGGAAATTTTACGATTTCCATATGTAAAAAGTTTAGCAAGATTAGAAAATCATAAAATTATTAAATATTATAAAAAAATAATGTAAACCTTTCTTAAATCTAAAAATACTAAAAAATCTCTGAAGAGTTTTTTCAGTAGTCAAACAAAAAATGCATAGCCCTAAAT
Source organism: Pherbina coryleti (assembly GCA_943735915.1). NCBI lineage: Eukaryota > Metazoa > Arthropoda > Insecta > Diptera > Sciomyzidae > Pherbina > Pherbina coryleti. The sequence goes on from OX030952.1 coordinate 6,636,262, forward strand.
AGGCCAAATGTTCAGAAGTACTCAAAATGCAAATATTTTCAATACGTTCAAATACTTTTCAGTTTATAATTATTTACTACAAAATAATATGATTGTTTCCCACAAAATAATACGATTAAGACTATATAATTTCTGTCGTAGAAATCTTAAAGCGTAAGAACGTAAATTTTGATAAAAATTACTAAATATTTTTAGCTTAAAGCAAAAATTCACTAAAATTAAATACACTTTGTGTCAAAATATTTGCACACAACTGTACACGCGCTATCTCTTTACACGATTTTTACTTTTAAACATACCCAAAAGTACTAAAACTTAGCAAATTTGTAATTATGGCATATGCCGGAATTGAAAAAAATTCCTAACGGAATTAAAAAATTGATCCAAATAAACTTTTTTAAGTACCAAGATATATGCTGGAGTCACAAAAAAACTAATACAAACTTAAAAAACCTATGTTTTGTGTTAATTTTTATTCTATTATAATTAGGTTAAAATAAACCTTTTAAAGCCATTCGTTATTTGTCGTAAGAATTAAAAAAAAAAAATGTAAGAACAAAACTTTTGGCTCAAGTCACCAATTGTTATTCCCTTAAGTGTTAAGTTTAGAAAAACTACGCGATGTTTTTCAAAATTTTTTTCAAATGTTGTAAAAAATTTGTCAAAATTTAATTGTTATGTTATTTAACGTTACTTTTGTCTCAAGTTTTCCTAAATTTCTTTCCCTTAATAATAAAGTCTAGTCAAATGACACCATTTTGTGTTTATTTGCAAAATTAACTTCATTTACATGCAAAATGTTCTTAATTTTACTGTTTAAAATTCCCAAAAATACTTAAGCTGAACAAGTTTTTGATTACGGCATATGCCGGAATTAAAAACAATGCACAATGGAATTAAAATTCTGTTTTAAACTCTTATTTTTATTTTCAGCGCATATTTTGTAGTGATAAAAATGTGCAACAGTATAATGAGCTGAATTTTTATGTCTTACGATAGAGTGGCATAAAAGACAAGAAAGTCTTACGACGGATTGTAACCATGGTATAATAATACAAGGTAGCATTGACAGTTGCTTGGGAAAACATATTCTGTCAAAAAATATACTCAAAAAGAGAGCGCTCACAATCCGCCATTGAAAACACAAGCAATGTTGAAAACCTTGAAGTGAAAAAAACAACAACCACAGCAGCTGCTGATGTATTTGCACAACAAGCTGTGTTTGACAGTTTATGTTTTCCTGTTGAAGAGAAAATAAGCAGTTGTCAATGCTACCATGTATTATTATACCATGGATTGTAACCATTAAGAGCAAAACCAACGACAAGCAATACTTTTCTTTGCAAAATTTAAAAAGCACTATAATAGCAAGAAATAACTACAGTTTTAACAATATTAGGTGCAGAGCAGCAAGCTTGCCTCTTATATATTAAAATGATAGAATTAAACAAATACATTTTTGTCTTAAAGCTACGTAAGAACAAAAACTTACTCAAAAGTAACCAAATATTTTTAGCTTAAATGCAAATATAGTTAAAATTGTACTCTTTCGTGTCAAAATACTTACACGCCACTGTACTACAACAAAATTTACTAGAATTTTGTAGTTTAAATATCATAAAAGACTCAAATGAAGCTCATTTTCAATTACGGCATATGCCGGAATTAGAAACGATTTATAACGGAATTAAAACACTGCTTCAAATTAATTTTTCTGTACGCTAATCAAGTCGTAAGGGTTAGAAATCATTAAAATTTTCTTAGTTTTCTTCACAACACTGAATATTAATTCAGTTTTCCGTTAAAAATTAAGTTTTTCGACTATCATTAAATTGGATTCTCTGAAAGTCCAAAAGTTATCAGATCATTTTATGTTCTTTGATTTGAGAAAGAGCCAGCATTTATGTGATTCCTACAATTGTAGAAACAATGTGTAGATACAATTTTTTCCTAGCAACATTCCGCTGCTATCACTCTCGATCAGTGTGGAAAATTCAAACTTTTTGCTTAGCATTCAACTCAGCCACACACTTCAATGAACAATGAACAATAAAAATTTGTTTTCTCCCTATCTGTCTGCTTGTTAGACCACCAAATTTTTAACTGCTATATTTTTTTAATTGTTTTTGATAAATGTTCTCAATAAACAAAGGTAAAAAGATGTAGATTTATCTTCTACCATAACATACCATCTCCATCTCCCAACATATTTCTCCCAACTGATTAATTTGTGGTCCACCTCTTGAACTGTGGCTACTACAATGTACCCAAAAAATACTTCAATTAACCAAAGCACATAAATCTTCGACTCAAAACAAGGCCAACAACAAAATTCCACCCATGATCGACACTATCGCAGGCTAAATAACATCACGTCGTACCATTTAATTGGCTTTTAGAGAACATGTGGAAACTTTTTGTACCCACCAAATAAACTGAAAACATATATTTTATGGCAACCGAACAAAACTTAACAATTAAATGACGTAGTATATCAAGGCATATCAAAGAAAATGTACTGCATTCCAAGTGAAACTCATAAATATAACATCTTGAGTATACATCTTCATGACACCTCTTTCGTTACCTTTTAGTTGATAAGAAAAAAATGAGAAAAAATAAAAATAAATTATAATAAAAAAGTTACCCAATTCATGTTCGTTATATTGTTATTATTGTTGTTGTCATTAATAAAGTTGCTTTTAGAGGAAGACATAAAAGATTCTTAGAAATTTTTGCATTCCACTCTAACAGTAACGATGATGCCGAAAACAGATTCTATTGAATCTATGAATCTATGGCAACGATCTGTAACTTCAGCTCTATCACTTTGTTTAAGAAAAAAAAGAAAAAAAGAAGAAAAAGACTTTTACCGCAACATAAAGTGTTTAGATAGCATTTTTGGCTTATTAAAAATTTTATATTGCTTGCAGGAATCTCCACACATATAACTCAAATGTTGCTTAATTGTAGATACTTAGGTTATATTTGAAGAGCTGTGCCTTTTTATGACAGCCAAAAGTTTTGTTAGATAAACGCGTGTTTGAAAAATTTTTAATGCATTCTACTGCTTTTATTTTGTGGCTTTTAATGACTTACTGAATGTCTCGTTAGCGGCGTAATTGTTCTATTTTTTTTTTATTCTATACTTTCTATGCATTTATGCACAATTGCTTTATTTTCGGAATTTCATTCTTAGGCTGACTCTTGACATTTGTGAGGAATAGGAGTTTTTTATTTTTTATTATGACTTTATTAATTTTTATGACTCTTTAGGGGGAACTCATTTGTAACATTATATTTTGCTCATAACTCTTTGGAAAATAAAAATAAAAAGTGTATTTTTATGATTTAGAGATCATTGATAAATGGAGTGAATTGACTAAAAATGGGAACATATGCATTATGTTATGATTTTGTCATAAAAAACAATTTATTTTTAAGGACTGTAGATAAAATGTAATTAACTCCAATTCTTTTTGCTACGATTTTGATTTGTTCGCAAGACCTATGAAAGGTCTATAATATTCCATTGAAAGATTAAAAAAATTTTCAACAACAACACATGTGGGAAAGATTTTAATTGCGTGCTATGACGTATTCAAAAATTTCAAAAGATTGGGCTAAAAAGTTCGTGGAATTCAATCTTCTACAAGATGAATGTTTGCAAAATACAACTGTACTGAATTTTAATTGTGAAGCTTTCTTAGAAGATACGCAGAAATCATCTGTAGCCCTCTAATACTTAAGAAGGCCTTGAGGCACTCTTCCAAAAGTTGCACTGATGGGAAATGTAACAACTTTTTTAGTAAATAGGCTTTGTTTTACAGTTGCTAAAAGACGTAGCAATATATTTGTAAAAGCTTTGGAAGCTTTTAAAAGCTCGCTACTATTACTTTTGTTCTGCTTTACGCTAGGCACGTGCATTTGCAAAGAAAACAATTGTGCAGGTCGATGCTATGCTATCAAATACCAAATTCAGATTTTGAGTGTTTTTGAGATATGAACTTAATTATTAATTATTTTAAAGCTTATTTAATAAAGCCCAACAAACAGAATATTTAGTGAGTTTTACCACTAAAGACCCAAGAGTGCCTCAAGGCTCTCATTTATATTTTGTCACATAGAAGATAAACGATTGTTTGTATTGACTTGGAAAGCATTTTTTTTTTTTTGTTTTTTCAAATCAGAGGCCCAAATTTACCCAACATTATTTAAGAAACCATCATTAGAGGGTTAAGCGCCAAAAGTTTATAATTGCGTGCTATAACGATTTAAAAACAAAAAATTAAAAAAATGCATAAACATCCTCAGGCTTGAAATATAATGAGTGAGCGGAAAAATTCTAATCGGGAGCTTTGTATCTATTGTAACGCCTGTGACACTGAGTCTAGGTTTTTGGCAATTCAAGGTGGTCAAAAGTCCCTACCATATAAATATTTCTCATGACATCTATAGGACGGTAAAAAATAAAAAAAATAATTTGATTTAAAAATATTTAAATATAAATTAAATGAAAAAATAATATCATGGATTTTTTCTATATTAAGTGTGGAGAATTATATCCTTGAAGAGTCCACCATTATAATTTCCACATTACCATTACTTTTTTAAGTGTTGCTGGTGTAATTTGCTGAATTTCTGCTTGAAAATTGACTTTCTGCTCTCGTAAAATCTGTGGCTTGTTCATACAGACTTTCTTCTTCAAGTAGCCCAACAGAAAAAGTCTAGAGCCGTCAGATCAGGCGATCGAGACAACCATCTCAAGTCTCCGTTTTTGAGCTGACAGCCTTTGGAAATTCTTCCCGCAATAAGTCCATTGTCGTACGAGCGGTGTGGGCCGTACCACTATCTTGCACAAAAATGTTCTTATTGTTGTTGTTTAGTGGAAAGAGAAAGTCCTGAAGCATTTCTCTGTATCGATTTCAATTGATCGTACACTAACAGCATCTTCAAAAAAATATGATCCATTAATCTTGCACGAGATTATGACACACCGGGTATTCGGGATTATGTGTGTCCAAATGTGCATTTTGTTTGCTTACAAACCCGCTTAAATACAAGTAAGCTTCGTCGATCATCATGAAATTTTCAAGAAATAAGTGATCATAATGTAATGTCCAATTCATATTAAAATCTCCTAAGTTTTATGTCTGAAAAAAGAGAAATAACTTATTTAAGTAAAAAAAAAAATTTAATATACCACCTTTTTAAAAGTAACTACACAGTATACAATAATTTCTCCTAGAGTGGGGCTTTAGTTGCCATCAAAACGTGGGGCGTATGCTAGAGAGAATAGTAAGATGTGTTATTAACAATTCTAGTACATAAATGAGGTAATAATTTCCAAACCCAGGTTCCCTGATTGTCAGGATAAAAGTACTCTCATGGATGGCAGATTCAATTTTGCAGACATATATTGTATTCTGTCCAGTAAGTTCTACTTGGGTCTCCTAATTTTATAAGTTTCAATATGTTAGTGAACAAATGGTTTCTTAACCAAGGTATTCTAAACTCTTTAATATTATCTATAGCATGCCCTCCATGTTTTTAGAAGAACTAAGAACCCCACTCTAGGAGAATTAATTTTTATATTTTTTAATTCGTTTTGAGAACGTGGTATATTATAATTTTTTTTATCTAAATAATTATTTTCTGGTTTTTGTCTTGTGTAAAATTTTACAATAGATTTTGAAGGTTTTATGTTTTCATCAGTACAATTGCAATTGTACTGAGAAGAAATAATCTAATGGAAACCGATTTATCGAAAATTTATCGATAGTTTTTCTTAATCCATCCAGAACTGGATTAAGAAAATTTATTATATTAAACTAATTTTATTTAAAACATTTTTTTGAATTCTGTCAAAAACTTTAATTTTTGTGCTCTGAGCTATACCGTGTGCTACACCGTGTGCTCTGAGCTATAGAACTCACATTGAAATATTATCTAAAGGCAATAAATCAAACAAACTACTTTTTTACAATATTTTTTTTTTCACCTTCAGTGGTGAATTTTTGAAAATTTGAATTCGTTTTATAAAAACTAAAACAAAAAAAAAAAAAACAAAAAAATTCGTTCACACTGTTGTCGAGGCTCGAAATCACTACCTTGCTGTTAAAAAGCTTTACGTTTTACGTACTGAGCTACAGAACTCACATTAACATATTTTATAAAAAATGTCAATGAGCTTTTCAGTTTTTTTGTATGATTTTTAATATCTTTAATTTTTTGCCAAACAAACAAACGTACAGACAAGAAAATAAGTTAATATTTTGTTGTCATCCAGTTCTGAGATACATTTTAAGTTTAAAATCTCTAGCTCATCGCAAGGTTGGTTAATTTTATGAATTTTTTTAAGTATGGTATTGACTTTAAGACCACCCTGTATTAATAATGCTTAGCAATCTGTATGTTTGAAGGCATAACACTTGCCTCACACTTGCCTCAGATTAAAATTTACATTTTCTACGGCTCTACGCCACGATTCCGACACTAAAACCACGGTCTGATATGTTGGCAGCCCTGGAGTTCTAAAATTGTTTAATTGAAAAATCAGAAGGCATTTCAAATGAGAAATAACGTTTTTCGATTTTTTTTTTATGATTTTTCTTTATTGTGTTCGAAATGCCAGAAACAAACATTTTGAGGATTTTTGAAAAAAAGTCAAGTTTCAACAGCTGGAACTTCTTTATCAGAATTTTGGTTTATTTTATTTTTTGCTCACAATAACTGAGGACTATGGCGTACTCATTCGTGATATTTTTTTTTTTAAAGTTTGCATTTTTGGGGATCATTTTCGTAAAAATACTCAAACTTGAAATTTACAAAAAGGTACAATTCTAATAAAAAAAAGATGCAGTAGTTTCGACTATGTCGTAACACAAGACGTAGAATTATTCAATTCGCTTTTGATGACAGTTTTTTAAAAAATATATAGCAAAATATTTATTCAATACACCTGAGCATATAAACCGACCTTTAAAAGACTGCCGGAGAGGGTTGATATGTGTGACCGACCCCCATTACTTTTGCAAAAGGGACATTTTTGCCTTAGACACCTATTCCCACCGACCACTCCTTAGGGAGGCTCCCATACAAATTTTTTGGTTTTTGTATATTTATTGCATACACCTGAGCATATGACATTTAAAAGATTGCCGGAAAAGGTTAATATGTATGACTGACCCCCATTATTTTTGCAAAAGGAACATTTTTTCCTTTGGCACCTATTCCCTCCGACCCCTCCTTAGGGGGGCTCCCATACAAATTTTATGGTTTTGTCGATAAAACCGGAAACTGTCGATGAATAGGTAGCAAACTTAAGCAAACAAAAACATCAAATGTTGGCTTTATATTTCATGTAATTGTGTGTGATTGTGTGTGATTTATATAAGTTAGAGAGTTCAAACATGAATTTTTCTCCAAGTGAGGATCAAGCAGACCAACAAGTGCTAACATCAGCATTGTACGATCAGTACTTTAGGCACACTAAAGGCTCAAATTGTGATATAAATACCGACACCTGATCACTATCAACCACCCTACTTACCTACGAGAATGACGTATTCTACGTCAAAATTTCATAACGATCAAGTTATTAAAATTTTTTGTATTTGTAGCAAGTGTTGTTTCAGAAAATACAACAAATACAAAATTGTAAATTTTTTTTTACTACAACTAGAAAGAAAATGGAATTTTTTTCGAAAAGTAAAATAGCAATTTAGGTTATTTTCATCCGATTTTTGAAATTGATAAAATAATAAAATAAATAATTAACTGGCCATTTCAGCCCTTGAAAGGACTTAGACCTAGCTTTTTATGATCAATTGTAATATATTTAAAATAAATTGATAGCTACAATTAAATAAAAAACGAAGTGCATTCTAACTTTTTTTTAAAAAAAATGTAGTTCAATGGCTGTTTTTATTACTTCTTTAATTAAATGCTTATAAAAACTCTTGTATACTAACACAGTGCAACACGAAAAAAAAATAACCATATACGGACACCACTACGTGATAAAAGACTAAAAAAAAAAAGACCCGTGTCTCCGAATTTTTCCCAAAGTCATGCACTTTTTGCTTATGGGCCGCCAAAGATTTGGGGCCTCGGTATCATTTTCGCAAAAAAGTGATAATTTTCTCGGGCTCATATCTTGCAAACCGTTCAGAATTACGATTTACTCTCTGAGGCAAAGTTGAAGCTCTTGTCATAAAGAACAAAAATTGCGAACATATAAAATCAAAAAAACTTCATCTTCCAGATCAAAATCGCAAAAAACTTAAAAAAACACGATTTTTTTTTACCTTTTTTCCCGTGTTCAGGTCCATAGGTAGCAAACCGTTCAAAATTCAAGGAAACAATCAACTACAAAAATTTACCTAAGATCTCAATAAACCAATTTCTAGAACATATAAACTTCCTGGGAATTATTAACACCGTTTTTTAATTTCATTTGTTTTTTATTTACTTCAACATTGAGATACTATGCTATCTATTACAAAAATATTTAAAAAAAGTATTCGTATTATGTTTATAATGTTGATGGCCCTGGACTTGCAAATCGCGCTCTCTTAAGTTGTGGATCCAAATCGTCGTCCAAATCGTCCGAATCTGACTCTGATTCAGAACTTATGGTGTCCACAGGCACGTTGCTTCCAGACTGCCCTCCATCATCAGCTCTTTCTTCTTCAAATACTTCATTAACATCATTTTATATGTTCGCAATTTTTGTTCTTTATGACAAGAGCTACAACTTTGCCTCAGAGAGTAAATCAAAATTCTGAACGGTTTGCAAGATATGAGCCCGAGAAAATGATCACTTTTTTGCGAAAATGATACCGAGGCCCCAAATCTTTGGCGGCCCATAAACAAAAAAGTGCATGACTTTGGGAAAAATTGGGAGACACGGGTCTTTTTTTTTAGTCTTTTATCACGTAGTGGTGTCCGTATATGGTTATTTTGCCATAACTTAAAAAATTACACACAGTGTAATGAATACATTCTCCTTTATTAGTTAAAACTTCAAAAATTTGATTTGGAATGGAGTCATATAGTGATTTTGAATAATCTTATGAAACTTTTGTCCACGTTGGTTGAATGGTAAAAATTAGACTTCTTTTATCTCCTTACTGATGACCAGACTCGTACACTTTCCGGGCTAGCCATATACATACATATATATTTTCCATAATGTCAGGAAAGTACGGAGGCCAGTCCACGTTGTGCTCTTTTATCTAACACTTTACGATTATTGCATTGTGAATTGGAGCATTATCGTGTTGGTTAGTCCACTACGGTCCAGATGACCGAATAAATGAAAAACTTTCGAAAAAGCCTTTTCCAGTATTTTCTTGTAGCACACTGCTGTCAGTGGACTGAAACTCCATTCGATTGTTCCGAAATATGATATTGATCTCCAGACCATGATCACGGCTATGATGGCGATCCAAAAACCTTCATATTTTCGGAGATCATGAAAATAGAAATTGTAGCCATCAGGTCCGTCAAAATTAAACTTCTTTTCATCTGAGAACACTACATACTGCCATTCACGTTTTAATGTCATGTGAATTTTAGAAAATTGTTACCGTGTGCCTTAAGTTGTGCATTTAGTGGGTTTTTGTTAAGATTTTTTCTTTTTATATGTTGTGCACTCTTAAAGACATGCTTTACAGTTTAAAGACTGGCATTTATTGAAGCTTCTTCCCAAATTTACGGTACAGAAAAAGATGAATTGGAGGCTATTCGAAGAATAACTCTTCTATCTGCAGCTGATATGGCTTTATGCATGCAGCTTTTCATATTTTTACCATATAAGCTTTTATTTCGTAAAAGCATTCTTATCATATTCCGACTTCTGCCTGTTTTTTGTGCGATTTTTCGGGCACTCCAAGCTTTTTCATCAAAAATTAATATTTTTGTTTTTTCCTCGGAATTCAGGGCTTGTCCACGACCCATTTTTGGTAATATTCATTTTTAAATACAGAATAAAGAAAGTCACTTCTCACCTGATACCGACACTTTCAAAATTTGAGACGCAATTAGTAGCTTTTCACTATGAACCGGTTCTAATGAAGCATAAAAAAGCACATGGTTTTGCAATGCAGTAACAAAACAACAAAAAAATGAACTAACGGTAATGCTTATATTGTTGTTTTTGCATAATTTTGTTTGAGAGTTTAGTAGTCTCTTAAATTGAAATAACAAAACAATTTTAAAAATCTTGGGTAGACACAACACAGCTTTACACTCGAAGAAAAACTGAACCTATTCTGCTGACAGGGAGTCTATAATAACGTTATTATAAAATATAATAAGGTACTCCAAAAACTTGTTGATCTTTAAAAATTTTGGTACGAGAAAAAATCCAATTTTGCTCATAACACTATCATAAAATCTTATCGAAATGTGAAATCAATAGCAATTTTTTTAAATATCTACCCTTGCAAAGGTATCTAGCCACATATAATACTACACAGCAAAGGCTTTATCTCTTCCCGCTTTACCCTTCAACAGTTTAATCTGCTACCAGCTCGTCAAAACCATTGCAATGAAATATTCAATATTTGATAGACTCAATGATTTCATTAAAAATGCATTGAACTAGAAAACAGAAAAAACTGCATTAAATCCCTCGTTTTTAGTATTTCGCGTTGAAAAAGCCGAAAAACAAATTTTGTGCAAATCACCGGACAAACAAATAAATGCATAAAATGCTGGTAACCCTAAAAAAGAAAAACAAAAGCAAACAAAAAATAAAGAACATTGACAGGAGTTATAAAAACGCACTTGAATGGAAGTCATGATTGACCACCACGCTGTGGCGTTGAATGGCATGCATAAAAATCCCTTCTCGCTTGCAAAATTATGCAGTGTCACTGCATTTCGGTCTGGGGTGTGGAGTGGTTGCCATATCATTGGTTTTTTTTATGAAGTATTCTTTATTTTTTGCAACAATTGACAGCTTGACCACAGTTTTTGTTGTTGTTTGTTTTTTTTTTTTGTAGTAATTGCAATTCAAGCGAAAAATCATTAATATCCTTTGTTTGCGGCTCGTTGCAACAAGGATATTTTGTAACATGCACAACAGCAACAAATGTGTAACAATAACGCGCTGAACTCATAAAAAAAACAAAAACAAATTAACAAATAAAATGCAGTTTTACGGTTTCTTGTTGTAGTGCCTGATGCATTTAGGTTTTTTGTTGTTTTTTTTTTTTGACCCCCTGCGAAATGTTGCTGCCCACTGTGCATTCTTTGAACTTTGTTGTTTATGAAAAGGAAAAATTCTGCAAGTGCAACTTGTGGCTGCAATTTACTTGCTGTTGTTGCTGTTGTTGTTGTTGTTGTTACCATATCAACAAAGTGCATTCGAGTAGCAAATGTTAAGCAACAACTACTACAACAACAACGAAAATTGCATTTAATACTAGATTATTGTATTAATTATTTGTTGTAGACGCCAACAGATCCTTTAAAAATTTTTCTTTTTTTTTCATTCTTTCGTTCACTCAACAGCCGCACTTCTTTGTGCAATCAAGTGGAAATAATTGTTTCATCAAAGTGCTCCCACTTCAGTTTCGAAAAAGAACCGGCCTTTAATGGCTGGACTCAGCCATGGACAACAGATGAATGGACGAACCGACATGCTTGTCGCTTCTGTCCAGTGATTGTTGTCGAGTGAAGTGATGAAGCAGCATTGATGGGTGAAGTGAACTGAAGTGAAGCGAAATGGAGTGCAGTTTCCTGTTGCACGTTAGCATTGGGTGGACTTCTTAAAATTTTTGGATTATCCTGCCTGTTGTTGAAAACTCTTGCTTTTGCGTTTAAAAGTTTTTCTTGTTGCCACTTCGTATCTTATTAAAAACAACGACCTCAGCCAATAGAGTGTTACGAAATTTTCCTTACTTCTCAAGGATTCCCCTTTATTTCTCCGTTTCTTAGATTTTCTAACCTCTTTAACTACACCTAGCATGAAAAGTTGAAAAACCTACAAAAAACCCATGATATGCAGATATTTGTGCACGTGTTTTTCATAGAACACGCACTTGTCCCTGCACCGCTTACTAACTTCCTCCACCTTTTAACCAAAACCTACCACTTTGTGGGTTTTTTCCTATGTACCTCATATTTAGCACTTTTTCTCTTGTATTTATTGTTGTTGTTTTCCATACGCATGAAGTGCATTTCGTGCAATAGCAGAAATTCTTTAACGACAGATGGTCAGTCAGTTCTATACAACACGAGCTACAACTACAACAACATCGAGCTTTCTTCTAGCATTACCCTCACTACCCAACCGAACGACTCATCGAACGCCACCGTTGACAACGACAAAAAGTTACTGTCATCATAGTCAGAGATATGACAGCAGCGAGGATACTACTTCATCGTCAACTATGCCACCGCAGTACTGTACCGCTTTCTTCCTGTTCTAGTTCTTCTACGAGTACTCTTGAGCCTGGTCTGTCTGTCTGTCTGTCTGTCTGTCGGTCTGTCAGTGCAAAAATAGGGGTTGGCCAACGTGTATCTATTTCTGTAGACACTGTTTTATTGTGGGTACAGTTTGTTCATCGATGTTTTTTCAATGATTATGATGGTTGGGTGAAATAAAATATTGTAAGTACACTAATAACAGCAACGACGATGATGGGTTGGGTCATGTGTTGTGTAGGACAGTGTATCTATCATGAGGGTGGTAATCGTTCTGGTAGTTGGGGGTAACATGTATCAGTAGTCTGAGTGCAGGAAATCGATGGTAAGGTTATCGTATGTGACGCTATGAAGTAGCGGAAAAAATTTCTATGATTTGATGAAATTTTGAAGAAAATGCACTGCAAGAAAATGAAATTGATATGTTTTGCAAATAACTTGTTGAGGTAAATTCTTCGTTTTTCTTACAGGAATATGTTAACCAATGAATAATTATAAGAAAAAAAATTCTTAAAAGAAACAAAAATAATCGTTTTGAGATCTTGACAGGTGTTGCATTAGAATTGTGATACCGTTTTCAGTGTAAATTTTAAAATTTCCTTCTTGCATAAATTCTTAATTTTTCTAAAGTGATAAGTTATAAAACAAAAGCAAAAACTAAAACAAAAACACAAATATTTTAATTAATTCACAATTTACTCAAATCCTCAATTATTTCAAGTAGGGTCGTGCTTGGTAATAATTGACGGAAAGCTGAAAATCTTTTTATTTGCTCCAAAAGAATTAAAATAAAGGCATTTGAAGTTTGTGCAACTCTATATAGTGAGTTTTGGTGCCACGCCCACATTAAATTATAGCTGTTGAGTTTTTTTGTCAATAACTGCAGAAACGTTCATAGTAGAGAAAAGATCCTTGGTAGATACCTGAATATTACGATCTATTCATATATCGATTTCAAAAACTTATTGGCTGAAATGGTTGTATTGCATCAACTGGGACTGGACCTTAAAGAATTTTAGATGCATCTTTCGTCTCATAACCTACAGATTGTTGCATTAGATTACCTACAGATAACTTTTGGCCTCTATTTTGGCTCTCTTGGGTTTTGGCGATGCTGATCACGAATCTGTAGTCTAAATACAGAAATTCTTACATTCAAGATGACGGTAGTGAAAATCGAAAAGACTATAGAAATAGAAATTTGAAGACTATGACTACTTAGATGTTTTTGCATTTAGTGATCCTACAACTAAAAAGAAAAGTTAAAAAAATTAATTTCAATTTAAAAAATGTTCGGTGTCAACTGGGATTTGAACCTGGTCTCGAATTGTAATCGAGTGATTTACGTACTTCTTAACGCACTCGGCTACGGCCGCGACAAGTGATCTACAACTACGGTGACGAAATTTGGTGAAATTTAATAGGAGTGAGGAACTAAAAAAATAAATAAAATAAATAAACTGGCCATTTCAGCAAAATTTAAAAAAACTTTCTGTGTCAGATGGAATTGAACCAGGGTTCTATGGGGTATGGGTCAAGCCTACTGCTCCACGGCCGCCACTTAGTATGGAACTGATAAAATCAAATTTCCGCCGTATTGACTCCGCTATTTTAAAATTTCTGATCTCGGAGCCATCAAATCTCAACGACCCTAAAAACACGCCTCAACAGGCTGGTAAAGGCTAAATAATATACATTTATAATGGAATGGGTAACTCCCACCCATTTTAGTCAAGCTTCCCTCTATGACTAAAAGAGACTCAGAGATTCATGACTTTCATGAGTGCATTGAAATAAATGCTTGAGTTTTTATTTAAGTTCCGACAAAGAACCCTGAACTCTATGAACTTAATAGTTTATATAGAGGAGTATATCAGTTTTACTTCTGCAGGGATAATTTTTACAGCAATTTTTTTATTTCTTCAACTTTACATCGGAAAAAACGCTATCAGTGCAGCCAAACAACAAAAAATGTTATTGTGAGATTGTCTTATTGTGGGATTCTGTAGTGAATAATCTGTAATGAAAATTTTGGTCTATTTATTATTGAGAGTAACTTTAATTATAAAAAACGGAACGTCCACATATGTGTCCAAGGGCGTGAAAAGCTTAAATTTTTAATTTTTAAGACTATTGTGGAACATTTAAGTGGATTTTTGACTTTTTCAAAGTTTACTTCAGTTATATATAAATATTTCAATAGTTTGACCCAAAAAAGCAGGCCAATGGGATTGAAATTGTGACATTTATATGTATATAAAGTATATTTTGTGACATTCCAACCTGGAAAGTTCATTTTAAACGGTTAACGAAAATGGGTTCCAAAAGTAAACGCAGCAAGTTTTAATATGTATGTATTATTAAATTTAAGTCCGAAGAGTTCAGAGCTTAGGCAAAAATTGAATTTTTAAAGATCTCAGTATATTTACAGGTTAAAAAGGTAACCCAGATAATTAAAAAATGTATCCATTGGAACGGTCAAATGAAGAAAGTTAAAAATTTAGACTAAAAGCATAATTTCAAAATTTTAAAAAACTTGAGGGTTTTAAAAAGTAAATTATAACATTTATGAGGTCTGGTCAGAACCGCACACATCCCGTAATTTTTATTTTTTTTTTTTTTTTGTTTTTTGGCTGTGCTGTCAAATATACTCCGAAATCCAAAAATATAAAGTCCTGTTTATGTTGCAAAATAAATGTTAAAGAGCAACTAATCCAAAATTTGGAGGGAATTTTTCGTATCCTTCAATGTCTTCCTTCATTAGGCAATTTTTTTCTATTGTCAATTATTTTCGAACACAAGACTTGAGCTTTATGAAAACTTTTGATAAAAAATCAAATCCAAACAGTTACAATTATTATGCATAATGAAGATCTTAGAAAGCATTAACAAAAAAAACAAAAAAAAAAATACAAATAAAACAAAAGAGTCCTTGCTGAATATCGTCCTCTTTCTTATTTGTCTATCCAGATGTTCTCACAAATCTTCTATCGAGTTGAGGTTCGGTGATTGTGGGGGGTGATCCTGCTGTTTTGGAGTATTGTACAGCAACCATTCCTTCACTACCTTGGCTGTATGTTTCGGATAGTTTTCCTGCTATAACATCTACAAGCGATCAGGTCCTAATTTGTGAACACTGGCCTCCAAATATTCTTTTAAAATATTAAAGTAATCAAATTTATTCATTGTACTGTCAATAAACATTTATATTCCTACGCCGTTTGCAGTCATACACTAGCACACCATCACCGAGCCCTCACCATGCTTTATTGTGAAAGTAATATTTTGCTCTTTGAACTCTTGAGTTTTGCTTCTCCATTTTTTTTGTAGATTTTTTCTTTCCAAAACTTTCGAATATGCTTTCGTCACTAAAATCTATGTTTTTCCAAAATATAGTTTCATGGTTTTCATACTTTTTAGCAAAATCCATGCGTAGCCTTTGATTTTTTTCTTGATATAAACGACTTTTTTCGAGAGACTCTTTTAAATAGACTGTTTGCATTTAATGCATGTCTTATTTTACTGGCACTAACGTTGGTTCCTGATGATACGAAAAGATCATCCGCTATTTTCACTGCGCTTGTAGAGTGATATTTTCACATTATTCTGAATACTGATCATATTGCGGTTTCATAGAGTTGTTTTGGTCTGCCAGCACATGGTCGATTTTCTTGTGCTTCAAATTTTTTGTATTTGTCAATGATTTTTCTTGACAGTATTATGACCTCTATCAAAAATGTAAGCTATTTCGCGAAGTGATTTTCCTGCTTTATGGGATTTTATGACTAATTCTCGTGATTCAATAGAAGTTTAACTACTCATTTTAAAAAGTTTTCTTACAACTTACTTCCTCACTTTACCAAAGGCGAATGATGCAGAAACATTAACAAACATCATAATTACCCAATTTGAGAAAGATGCCGTTACGTTTGTTTAAAATATTTGAAATTGCTAAGCTTACTATGCAGGTGTACACTTTGTTTTGACGCGATAAATATGGCCTGTTTTTGTTTTTATTAAATATTTTGTTGTTGTGGTAAATTATTTGCAAGAATTTATACTTATATTAAGAGAGACTTAAATAAGAATTCAAGACATAATAAATTTTGGAACTAATCACAGTATTGAAGACTTATATGTGGCATAACTCGTGTACAAAAAAAGAGTACACTTTGTTTTGACGCTCACAGTATGACCAGAATCTAAACTATTATTCAATTTTTTTTTGTTTCTCCCAAAAATTAAGGTCACCACATATTTCAGGTGCTTCAAAGATTCACAAAATATTTTTAATTATGTGGTAAAAAAAAAACAAAAAAAAAATAATACCTTAAATAAGCAGTTACTTCAAAATAAAAAAGCTCAAGCCTGTGTTAGATAACACGGGCGCATAGGTCAGACGTATAATACGTTAGTCATTAACAGCCTTATTCAATAGATTTCCTTAAACAACCTTTAAACGCTTGTTTAGTTACGCACTGTTTAAGGCTTTACGCAGCTTCTATGCAACCTTGCTTACATTGTTATTCATAAACATTTTTTCATTTTCTGCTTAAGCCCAGTATGCTGTAGAAGCGGAAAGGAACTTTCCATATGGAATGCATTGAGTTTTTGACAGCGAAAAGGCAGCGGAATTTTTTTTCGCTACTTAGTACGCTGTGGAGGTGAAAATTTGTTCAATGCTAGCAAGTACAACAACCATGTGGAGAGTTGAAATGTCAAAATTTCGCTGTCGATTATATGTCCGGGCATTTAATTGGCACCAGAATTTTGACATTTCAATAAGAAAACAGTTCGACTTCGCTTTACGCAACACTCGATAATCGCAATACTCAAAAATTTTCATTGTTGACTCAGTAAACGCAACTTAAAAAAAAAATGCACAATTATCGCAACTTCCATTTGCGTACACTTCCATAAACTTTTATATTATTTACTTTGAGTTCTTCTTTTCTTGTAAAATACATTTTTGATGCACGAAAAATCTCTTAAAACAATATTTAAGGAAACAAAGTGCATATCTTAATACATAAAAACACAATATCTAGGATTCAGAGCCATAAAGCTTTATGTTTAGAAGTTTAATTGCGTTTCTTCAACATTAACTACGTCAACTGACCGAATTTCTATTAGTTGCATTGAGCTAGGTCGTACTGTAGTTGCTTTTTTCTCCACACAAACATTTTTGACTCTACACTAATATTTCGGGTGTAGAATTATATGCCAAGAAATTTTCGTTTCTGCAGCATACTAGGCTTTTTGATTGTAAGGTTTGTGTCTGAACTATAGAAAATCTCTACAAAAATCAAGAATTCCTATGGATTTACAATAGCCGCCGCATAAAAAATGCTGCAAAGGGCGCATATGGAGCATGTCTTTGATATTAAAAGAAAAGACAAACAAAAATCATGGTTGTATTTATCATGGTTGTCGTTCGCTACTTGGTCATTATACTTCTTCTCTTTCTCACACTGGTTCTGTGATGAACACACAGATAATCGTACTGCTCTTACACATGATGTTATAATACATAAAATACAAAGCATATGAAAATTAATACAAAATTTGAAGGAGTTAAATTTTGATTTACTTATAGAATCAAAAAAATTATATTTAGCAATATGATTATTTAAATACAAATCAAAAGAAGACATATTAAATATGTTACGACCATACTTGAATTTTCTTCAATGCATGCATAAAGTATTAAGAACTTATAATGAAAGTGACAAACATTTTCTCAAAATTTTGTGCTCCAGATTAACACCCCCGTATAACGTATTCTACGTTAAAAAAACAGTGTTTAAAAAACTTTAGTGGGGGCCTTTAAGAGCCCTTAAGCCCATCCAATGGGATTGAAAAAATTAAAAAGGTCATTGGTTGTTTAAGTTGAAAGTTCCTCTAGATTGTCAAAGAATGGATTACTTAGAGTTTTAATCTACATCTTGCCAGTACTAGGCAGTTACATATGTACATGGGGTTTCCCAATGAGAGGTGTTATTTTAA
Source organism: Pherbina coryleti (assembly GCA_943735915.1). Taxonomy (NCBI): domain Eukaryota; kingdom Metazoa; phylum Arthropoda; class Insecta; order Diptera; family Sciomyzidae; genus Pherbina; species Pherbina coryleti. The sequence goes on from OX030952.1 coordinate 6,654,706, forward strand.
ACTTTTCCCGTAAAAGATCAATGGTTTCGTTGCTTGTGTGGCACGTAGCGCCGTCTTGTTGAAAGTTAACGTTGTCCAGATCAATACCATCCAACTCTGACCATAAAAAATCATTAATCATATCTCGATAGCACAATCCATTCACCGTAACTGCTGATCCAACCTCATTTTCGAAAAAGTAAGGTCCAATGACCCCGCCGGACCATAAACCGCACCAAACAGTCACACGTTGATAATGGAGAGGCTTCTCAACAATAACTCTTGGGTTTTCCGAGTCCCAGATGCGACAATTTTGCTTGTTGACGTAGCCACCGAGGTGGAAATGGGCCTCATCAGCAGTGTTGCCATATTTTTTTTTAAAAAAACTTTAATTTCCAGAAAAAAAAACTTGTTTTTTGGTGAAAAAACTTGATATTAAAAATTAACTAAAACATGTATTTTTAAAATGTGTGCTTCGACATTATGGAAATTCGCTTTGTTCTCTCGTTGTCCCGTTATTTTGGCCACTTCTCAAGAAAATACGGAAGACTTGATCGTCAACTCTGAATGTATGACCCCTTTTACATTAGTCAAGACTTGAAATCAATTCTTTGCTATTACCTTTTAAACTTACCCTCTCTCATGTTGATGTCCGCGTCTTTCATCAACAAACTCACAGACTTGATTTCAAGGCTTGACCAATGTAAAGTTTAAAAAGGAATGCCAAAAATTGACCGCCAGGACTCGACGAAGGGAAACCGAGACGAAAGAACAGAAACAATGACAGCAACAATAATAGCAACAGCGCTGCCATATAAATAAACTTTGAAAAGGAGTGAAAGTTAGTAGTACACTAAAGGAAAAAATATTAAATTTATCCAAAAACTTTTTTGCCAAATGCGACCAATAACGCATTTGCATAAATCGACTACGTAAATATTTAAAATTTATTTGAATACTTTTTTAATTAAATTAAATATTTAAACAGAATTAATAAAAAATATATTAAAATTATGCACGAATTTTTTTAAAATATCTTTAAAATATTTAATATTTGAAAATAAACTATCGCATTAAAAGAAAATTTGTATAAAAATATTGAATTTAAAAAACAACATATTAAAATTGAATATGTGGTTGTACCATAATGGTTTTATGGTATTATTTTCTTCATATTGCGTCCATCAAATGCCATTTACCTGTATTATTTATTCTCGCTTCACTTTTTCGTTCTCTAATTTATACTATTTTTGACAGTTGGTACAATATTAGGGCACCAAATGTCGAAAATAGTATAAACTAGAGGAAGAAAAAGTAATATGCAAAATATATGAACATGGTGCAAGATATTTCAGAGAAAATATCAAGTTGTCACTCCACCCTATGGTACAATAATACAAGGTAGCATTGACAGTGGCTTGGGAAAACATCTTCTGTCAAAAAATTTACTCAAAAAAAGAGCACATACAATCCGCCATTGAAAACAAAAACATTGTTGAAAACGTTGAAGTGAAAAAAAAACAACAACCACATCAGCTGCGGATGCATATACACAAAAAGCTGTTTTTGACAGGAGATGTTTTCTTGTAGAAAAGAAAATAAGCAGTTGTCAATGCTACCTTGTATTATTATACCTTGACTCCACCCTACATCATTTCATTTCTTTGCCAAACATCCATGATATATTACCCTTGCAACAATAACTAAATGAGAACTATGAGAAACCTGCAACTACAAGAAATTAACTTCAGGAACAGAGTGCGATGCTGTTGCTGCTTGTCGGAATATGTGTGTACGTGTGCGATGCTGTTCCTGCTTGCTTCTATGGAATATGTGTGTACGTGTGTGGTATAAATAGAATTCAAATACGGGAAAAAACGAGTTGTGAGGAAAGCATTTGATTTATCCACGTAAATATTTAAATAAAATTTATACTCAGGCGTGGATAATGCTAATATGCGTTATTTCCCTTATTGTAGCAGCTTCAAATGATACTTCTGTTTTTGTAGTTACATACAATTTAGTTTATCTATTTGATTAATAAAACTAAAATAGAAAGCATCGTTTTAATTGTAAAAACTGGGTAAAATAAAATAAAACTTTATTTTTTTAGGGAAAAACTTGAAAACTTTCTACCCTCTCAAAAAACTGGCAAAACAAGTTTTATCTGCCCACATGGCAACACTGCTCATCAGTCAAGATGATTTTTCGATGGAATTGGAAAAAAATTGGAATTGGAATTGGAATTGGAATGCGTTGTTGAAGCGTGTATCGTTCCATTTTTAGTAATGGCGTAGTTTCCACTTGTCAAATGTCAAAGAATAAAAGCTTTAAAAGTGAGCGATTCACAATAGCGGGCGATTCACAATAACACCACTTATTGGAAAACCCTTTAGAAAGTGTTTTTCACACAGAAAGGAAATTTAGTTACAAAGCCTAAGAAACTTGTATAATTCAACAAAATACTTGTGCAATATGTACTTGACTATGGAAAGAAAGCTAAGGTAAATTTTTTCCTTGCATATTTTATTTAAAATTTTGATTTGTTTAAGAAATTTTGATATAAATGTGGGAAGGGAGTCAGACGGACATGGACGGAAGACAAGGAATGGACGTCAATACTAACGATGACTGACAGGGAAATTACTTACTTAATTACTACTTTATGAAATACTTTATTGAAATGTACTGTATCTACCGAACAAATTTATGATCAATGTTGTTAATAAAACCCCAAAATATTTGTGAACAAAAATGTATAAAATAAATTTACTTTTGAAAATTTGTCGAAAAGAAATGTTGTAGTTTGAAAAAATAAATTATTGTAAAAAAATTATAAAATTCGAAATAAAACAAAATTTGAATAGAAAATACAGAAACCAATGCATCTTTAATCCTACATAAATTATAAATATAAATATTAAATAAAGTTTTTTTATTTAATTTTATAAGGAAAAAAAAATAATAAACAATAAAGAGAGAAAAAAAAACAAAAATTTAAATAACTCATAGTTCTATTTGACGTTAGAGACCACCAAACCGGGAACGCATGTCATGTGCTGTCACATTAATGTGTCATGAGCAAACATGAGTTGAGCTAAGAGCAAACGCGGGTTTTAATTAAAAACAAAAATAAAATTGTAAAAGGACTCAACCTTTTGTTTTATAAATACATTACGGCTAATACAAAAGGAAACATTTAGCTACGATCCAAGGATTAGTCAACAAACAGTCTGTTCAATGGAAAGTGCGCCATGTGTGCGAGTGACGAAGTGTTGCAAATATTTGTTAAACAATTTGTGAAAACAAAAAAGAAAATTTGCGTGCGGTCAAGTTATTTAAAAAAATAAGTACTTTCTAAAATTTATATCCCACAACAAGGAATAAAAAGAATGTCACAATCTATGCGAAACTAGTGTAGAACTAGAGCCGTTAAAATGCAAATTTTGACTATAATCGTTCCTAGAAAAAAGTTTTTTTTTAAGGACTTTGGTGTTTTATGAGCTGGTAAGGATAATTGCTCTAATAGCACTAAGGCGGGTGTATGAGTGTGTGTGTGTGACAGTTTGTGCGAGGTTAGTTATGCCTGACGGATAATAATTACTGTTGCCTAGTTATATTTTTTCTCTATTTCATCTATTTTATGGGGTGTGCGCCATATATGGCCTATTTTGTATGCGTCATTCCTTACGTCGTCGGTTTTTGTGTCCTTTAATTATTATTATAATTAATTTTGCAAAATTATTTAGCAACATTTAGTAAGAATGCCTAGCGTGAAATTATCTGACCAACTGTCGCAGTAAATTATGCAACGGCTTTGCTATAATTATGGCAAATTAATTTTTACTAGTTTCTATTTTAATATAATTTTATGCAGGTTCAGAGTTAATTTTTTACTATTGGGGGTGAGAAAAGCAGGCGTAAAAATAGCACTTCCGGCTATTTAGTAAAGTTACAAAAGCATTACCGCCATTTTTTTCCAAATTCAAAAATTTCTTTAAAACTACTTGAGAATTTTTTCTCAAATACGCCATAATTACGCATCAGGGCCAATTATTTGCTTAAATAATTGAAAATTTTACAGCTGGTAACGAAGCGTTTTTGACAACGATGAATTGACATTTGAAAATTTGGCAACATGGCAGCATGGCAGCACAATAATGAGTCTCAAGTGGCTGTAACTGAAAACTTCGGGTACTTGAGGAGGAGTGAGAAAAGAGCGGTCTATAGCATCGAAAACAATAAGTGACAAATTTCCATAACATTACCAAGGCGGCAGACAGACAGACATGTGCACAGTTAGACAGAGAGAAATTTACACAATTTACAATTGGCAATGACAGCAGCTACTCCAACAACAACAACAGCAACAACAACAACAATAGCTACAGCAATCAGTGTTCTGTCAAAGTGTTCTGCTTCAATTAGCAACGTAAATACAAATTGCGTTAAGTAATAATCTTATGTAAATACAGTTACTCTACGTATACGAAATATGATGCCACAATTAATTTACCGTTAAATAAACAATATTTGCAGCAGTTTGAGGCGCTGTTGCTGCTTAGTATCACTGGGGCTGTGATAGAAACTCTTGCGCCTGACTAGTAAATAGAATTCAAGCACAATTAGCATAAGCCATTGAGTGAGCATGATGAGTGGGCGCAAGGGGCGTGGCAACAGTTTCTATAAATGCTGAATTTATAAGCAATTAGATGTTGGTATTGTTCGTTGTTGTTGTTGGCATGGGAAAATAAAAGATTCTTTGTGCAGAACTTTACAGTCTATGACAATTTTTTGTTTTCTTCCGCAACCTCAAGTGGGGCTTCAACAAAAAAAAAAAAAACCAAAAAAAAAAACAGGATGAGCATGCAAATTTAAGAGTAACAAAGAGGTGACAGCAGCTGTCAAGAGCAGATACTCATGCATTAATTGACAGAAAAACAGCCAATGTGTTTGTGAAAAAAAAAACAAAAAATAGTGCAAAGATATATTTGTCCCTTTTGCTGTTGTCTTTTGTCTTGCACGTAAGGAGTGAATATAACTTTTCTGGAGTAAAGATACTCCTGTTTTAATTTTACCTCAAACAATTTTGTTTCAATACAATCAGTCTTTCATTATCCTTTTATTAGTTTTATGGAAAAAGTTGAATTCTTCGGAAACCAAAAAAAATTTTTAAAGTTGACTAATTTTTGAGATATATTGTGTCCCAAAAGTCACTGATATTTTAAAATTTTAATGAAATGCATTGCTTTTTTGAAACACCTGCGAGTTTTTATTAAATTACAATGAAGAGAAATGGAGGTTATTGATAATATAACATATAATATTGCTCATATAGCCGTCTCGACCTTGCTTGCACATGCGAGCCCTTTTCATCAAATTTTCCATGACATTCTGTTATAATTGGTCAGCATTTCGGGATTTTGGGTACTATTCACAATACCTGCGGTTCCAGCTGCATTTTCAAAAAAAAAAAAAAATTACCCGATAACATCGCCAGCCTAAAATCCATATCAAATAGTGCACCCTTGTGGGTACACGAGAGACTCTTGGAGAAGTGTGCGGAACTTGCGAACCGTCTCCGTAACATTTTAACTATTTCATTATTTTTGTACTAAATTCACAATTTGTACGCGTTGCTCGAACAAATTTCTCCCTGAGTATGCCTCCATGCTTACTCTTGACAGCATGCTTGTCATAAATTAAATACTCTACGCTTGTCACAAAAAAAGTAGTTCCCGAATGAAAATGTCAGCGACTTTTGGGACACCTTTAACAAACACTTATTACATAAGTGAACTTTTATGGGTGTTAAACTTTTTATGAGTATGAATTTTGCTTCGGTTTCATATATTTTTATTAATTTGTATTTTCTATGGAAAGTTTATAAGAAACAAAATGGTTTTAATTATACTCTACTCATCTTTATAAGGACATATGGTGTGATGGTATATGGAATATCTTTTTTCGAGAAAGTAAATTACTCAGGAGGTATAGAAAAATGGTTATTTTTTTAGTCTTCTGAATATATTTAAAATTGAGCTTAATTTTTTAATTTCCCAAATTCATCTTAGTCTCGATTTAACAAAAAAACAAAAAAAAAATTTCATATGTCTCGAAGAAAATTCCCGAGATACACGGAAAAACTTTTTCGCTTGGACGAACCCAACGTTTTATGAAAACTTAAACAGTCTAAATTCAATTAAAACAAAATAACACAAGATCATTTCCCTTGAAGGAATAATTTCTTGAAGGATTCCTTCGTTTTGCAAAAAGCGACTAGTCCCTTCAACCGAATGAAAAATTCCCGGGAAATATAGAAAAACTTTTTTTGTTAAGACGAGCCCTTCATTTTATGAAACACTTAAATAGTCTGAAAATACATCAAATACATACATTCTCATACATTCTCTGGAAAAATTGGGTTGTATAGAAAAACCTTTATCAATTGAGAAGGTTCTGCAATTTATGATAGGCTCTTACATTCCTAACGCCTAAAAATAAATAAAAAACTACATATTTCTTGAAGAAAAAAAGTTCTGGGTATATAACCCCCCTCAATATAATTTAAATTTTTCCAAATTAATCATCAAGTCTCGATTTAACAAAAATACTCCGGTCAGTCAGAGACCAGTCCATATCTCCATTACCATCAAAAAAGCAAAACAACAAAAATATTCATTTCACTCGAATGGAAAATTACCTGGAAATATAGAAAACTTTTTTGTTGGGATAAGTCCTCCGTTTTATGAAAAAGTCAAACAGTCTCAACCTCACAAATAAAAAAATGCCAAAACTATAGAGTTCCTTCGAAGGAAATATTACCTGGATATAAAAAATAAAAATCTCTTCATTTCTACAAAGCCTCCAGCTTATAAAAAACTCACACTGTCCGATTAAGGTATACTAATACAGGGTAGCATTGACAACTGCTTATTTTCTCTTCTACAAGAAAATATGTCTTGTCAAAAACAGCTCTATGTGGTTGTTTTTTTTTTCACATCAACCTTTTCAACATTGTTTGTGTTTTCTATGGTCGATAGTGAGCGCTCTCTTTTTGAGTATATTTCTTGGAGATTGATGTACAGGAGATGGTTTCCCAAGCTCGTAATTATTATACCATGGTTCGACCTAAAAAACAAATGATAAATTAAATCATTCTCACAAAATAAAAAAAAGGAAACAAAATTCTCGAAAAATGCATAGAAACATATTTTTGTGATATTTTTATTCTCCAAAGTATATTGATTGCAAAATTGTCATTTGTCGAAATAGAATTACCTATGGGAATATCAGGATCGCTAGTATTAATGTTCAAAGTCTAACCCAATTTGTGCCTCTGAGACATGAGCAATATTGCTAACCAATTGCTTTCCCGGAAATATAATTTTAGAAAGAAATTCATAAGGAAGTTTTGAAAATATTTTATTGTCTGAATTCTTGTTCAGTTTTTATATTTGATAAACGAAAACAATAATAATAATATATTTATATATTATTTTATATTAAACTTAATTATTTATAAGAATCATACAATATTCTTTTTCCCATGAAAACAACTCTTAAGGCTCCTTCTCTTATAGTTCTGTTTTCAATTTCCTTTTTAATAAGCTTGCCTCACCAACTTATTATGATTAGAAATTTAATGACGTACTTACGAAAAACTGACAATCCTTATTATAAAAATTGATTACTTGTGTTGTCCCTCCCCGACACATCATGATTTTTCCACACATGCACTCGCCCATTAGTTTCGTTCTAGACATTCTTCATGTTCAACCAAAAATGTACCCTTTTTCCTTGCGCTCTCATTGGCAGATTTTGTAAAGCCACAAAGTACAATATAAGGACACTTGCCCCGCAGGACCGCACATAATTTGGTAATTACATTGTAAGACTCGCCACCGTTTAAAATTTTCCAATTTTTTTTTTTTTATTTTCATTTTCATTTTCATTGCTTTTGTTTGTTTGCTGTGCCACATCATTTATCATGTTGCGATTTTGCTTTCAAACCAACTGAATGAGGTGCACTTTTGTTGTACACCAAAATTATCCGTGAAAAATTGGCTAAGGCAACATTTTCTGCAGCTAGACCCTTCTCCTCTGGTTGTTGGTTGTGGCTACTGTTGATAAACCTTTGAAAACACTTTTAACAAAATTGTGTCCTTTTGATGGAACTTAAATTGATTTCCACACATCAGTTAAATTTTACCATTGAAAAAGAAAAACACAAATGAGCGAGACGATAAGGACAAGGACAACGAAAACTCATGTGGAGCGAAGAAAAGGCGCAGATTTGAACAGAATTTTTGCTGATATCAGTTGCATGGAGGAAAAAATAATAGGGTTTAGTTTCAGTATGGTTAGCATCTGAGATGAAATGACATATTCACACAAACACACACTAGCTTGTCTGTGAATATTTTGTAATGTTACTTTGCTGCCTTTTATTTTTCTTTTATCATTTTGTAGCGCACACATGAAAACTATGAAAATATTTGTCATGCCAACTGATGACGACGAAGACGACGACGAGTACGAGAATTGATATCAGTGTATCACAACGATGTCATGGAATTTCTTTTGTTGTGCAGGTAAAATGGAAAACATATCCTTGCACTTACTCGTACACTTACCCGCACTCCTCACTTCATTTGCTTGCGCTTGCATTGTATTACTTTGGATCTTATTTTATGCGTTGAGGTCCTGCGGTGTGTTGTTTTGCTTTAACTTTGATATCTAGATAACTCTACTTTTGTTATTTTTGTTTAGTGGCTTCATCCTGGCGCTGTAAAGTGATGGTAGTATATTGTTTTGTTTTGTATGATTTTTTGATTTCCACTAAATTACATCGATTTGTTTTTACCTCTTTATGGCTGTTGTCGAGGTTTATTGAACTTCATGGTTGTATAGTTTTTTTTAAGGATCAAGTCGAGGTTTGATGTTTTAAGGACTAGCACGGAGCTGTGTGCATCGAAACAGTATTTTTTTTAATACTGTTCAACATTAAGCATTGTCATGAATTTTGACAGTTTCATTCAAAAATATGATATTTTCTGACAAAAACGTATTCACAACGTTTTGGTGTATGTGCGCTTATTGTGTTGTTTACAGTTGTTTGAAAAGTGTATTTCATCACGAAAACGGAATCAACACATAAATATTTTCGGTGTGCTAGCGTTGTGTGTAGCTTTTTGCGGGACCCAAATTTTTACGGGAAGAACATGGGAGGAAGGCAAAAAAGACCTACAACCTTTGTTGACAGAAGAGTCATATTGAGGTTAGCATCTAATTCCAGAGACTCTGCGGCCAAACTAAGAGCGAAAAGTGGTGTTAATGCTAGTATTTCTACTGTGAGGAGAATCATAAATGGTGCCGAACATCTAAAGATTAAAAAACTTAAAAAAAAAAAACCACCACTGAACCAGCAAAGAAAGAAAGCACGCCTAGAATTTTGTAGGACATACATGTCATGGAAGGAGGAGTGGAAATTCGTGGCTTTCTCAGATGAGAAAAAGTTTACTTTAGATAGCCAAGACGGGTTTAACTATTGCTTCCACGATTTACGGAAGGAGGAGCGTTTTCTGTCCCGCCACCATAGTCGTGAAGGAAGAGTGATGGTCTGGGGCGCGGTGTCATTTTACAGCACTGTTGATCTCGGGTTTCAGACAACAAAAATAAACGGAAACTCATAAAAAAAAAAATACTGGAAATGGCTTTACCGAAATGTTCAACCATTTTTGGTCCAATTCCATGGAAATCCAGCAAGATTATGTCCCGATACACACCGAAAGAGTTGTCAAAAATCTGGATAAAGGATCTAAATGCCAATTTACTCACCGGATCTAAGTATCGTAGAAAATGTCTGGGGATGATTGTGCTCCAAGGTTTATGAATCAGGTAAGTAATGTTGAATAAAGGGGGACTAACCCATTACTAAATAAAAGTTTTGATAAAAAAATTGCATTTGATACTTTATTTCATTGTTTTCTTTTTATTCAAGGAGCTGTAACTATTCAAGTAACGCGAAAAATAGGACATAGTTTTATACCCCCACTTTTAAAAAACGTAAAAGAGGCATAATAAATTTGTCACTCCTTTTGTAACGCCCATAAGGAGTCGATTAAGCCATGTCCGTCTGTCTGTCTGTGATCACAATTACAGTCGTAATTTTCAAGCTATCATCACGATATTCGATATTTAGAGTTTTATCTAAAAACTAAAGGTCACGTTTGAAAATGAGCCAAATCGGATGAAAACCACGCCTACCTTACCTTAAAAAGGACCTTAACTCATAAAATATCATACAAATATTAAAAAAAATTACACCACCGGAAACACCCATTGAAGGTCTTTAAAATATTTTTTCTGTACTACTTATGGTTTCGAAGATACAGCTATTTACATAAATGCACAAATTGTATTTTTAATGTCTTTCAATTATGTATAGTTATTATGTCTTTAAGAGTGTATAACTATAAAAAGAACCACAAAAAGAAAAAACACAGTTCAAGAAAGTTTTGTGTGCACTACTTACCTACAAAGTTTCATAAAAAATCGGAAACACAGAGGTAAGATTTTGCTCAAAATTTCTCGAATTGATATGGAATCATTAATATACGTTTTCACAAAGGTCATAAAGGTCAGATTTTGCTCAAAATTTGCCGAATTGATATGGACTCATCGATATACGTTTTTAAATTTATTTCTGGAAATTTTTCGAAATGAGACAAAAGTCCGGGGACTCATAATAAAGACTCTTTAAAGACTTATAATAAAGACTCTTTCAGAACTCATATAAATTAGTCTTTTTGGACTCAAAATTAAGTTTATTTTAAGACTCATATTTGATACTCTTTTAAGACTCATAATAAAGACTCTTTTAGAACTCTTGTTTAAGAATATACAAACTCTTATAAAAAAAAACTTTAAGAACAGTCGTATATAAGACTCTTATGGGGCCTTTTTATAAAAACGCATAAAATTATAAACGTATAATCGTTTGTGAGTCTTTGTTATACACAATCATAATACCATCTTATTTAGGTATTTTTAATGAGTTGTTTTATGAGATATTATTTAAATATATCTTTTAAGAGTCTTATTTCTGAGCAATCATTTTACAATCATATTAAGGACTTCTTTAGGAGTCTTTTAATTGCGTACTCATAAAACTTGTATAAAAATTGTCTTTTAAAAGTCTTATTTCTGAGCAATCATTTTACAATCATATCATAGAGTACTTTAGGAGTCTTTTTATTCCGGTTTTTTTCTACACATACTCAACTATTTCTCGTCATATCAAATTTGGCTACTTTTCTGCTGAAAAATTGACGTGTTTTCTCACGTTTAAGGAATCACTTTTTCTTGTCGCAATATAGGCGATGATTAATCATCATCATCATAGGTGAACAATGAATTTTAATAAATCTTGACCGTTTCTGAAAATCAAAAAGTTTCAGTACAGCTGCTTTTAAAATTTCACAAAAACAAAAAACAAAAAAAACCAACAAAATTTGGCCACTTTATTATTCAAAACTTTTTACATTTAAATGGGTAGACAAAAAAAACAGCCTAATAAAAGTTTTCTTATAAAAGTGCAAGTTTTTTCTTTTAAAAACAGAATAAAGCGGAAGATTAATGAGTTTTGATTAATCAACAGATGCTGATGAGGATCTACGCATTTCTTTTTTTTTTCTCACTTCCTGAGCATCTTAATGTTCAGCAATTTTCGAAGGGATGCTGTGACGTTAGGTTGGTCACACAATGTTGCAGTTAATTGTCATTTTGTCTCAAGGTAGTTTTCTGTTGACCATTGTCTGAGTTCTTGTCTGTGAAGCCTGCAAGTGTTAGTTTTTTGATGAGCGACGATGATGATTTTCCGTGACTTGTCACGTGATGCTGTACATTTGACCTCAACTTTTGGTGCTTTTTGTGTTGTTGCATTTTTTTAACTAATCGTTTTAGCGTTGCGAAAGGGTTCTGAAGAGGCTTACAATTGTAAATGGTGGAGTATATTTGGCGTGTGAAGCAGCGTAACGAATTCAAGTTTTTTGACGCATCAGCTGAGAAAGTGACAGTTTGATAAATTCAATAGCTTGAGTAGAAGCAGCTTGAACTCGCTCGCAGTCATTAATTTTAAAGTGGTTATGAAATATGAAATAAAAATCTTAAATTTCTCAAAATAAAAAAATGCAAAAAATGTGGATTTTCACATTAATTCGATTAGAATTCTAGCTCAATGTCAAATTTCTCAAGTGTCAATATTGTACTGCTCTATATAACACATATTTTAGTCATTTTGAGAGCTTAGAGTTGACATTGACATTTAAGTCGCTTAACTTATGAGAGCTTTAAGCTTAGCTCGCTCTTAGAACTAACTCAAGTTGAAAATAGTTCTGAAATGCGACAACAGCTGTTGACACTTAACTTTCTTACTTAAGTGAACCATGACAGACATGTAGATATAAACGCAGAGTGATGTCGTAAATGCAGCCTTGACAACGCATTAATTCAGCGCAAGACAACGACGACGACGATGACGACGGAGATATAAAGCAAAACTGTAGCTGTCAACAATTGCTACTATTGACAGCTGTCAAATGGCGCATGTTAAAAAATTGCGCAATTTTCACAGCTACTCTGCCGGAATATTGATAAATCTTTGGCATTTTGTAAAAATCAAGCCCCAAACTATTCCAACTGCTACCCTCTACAAAACAGTCAAACGCTGTCGCATACATTCGAACATATGTCACTTGTCAGCGTTGCCATATTTCTTATGGCAAATCTCAACACATTCATTACAAGTCTTACTTTTGTTGTCGCTGTCAGTTGCTTGGCAAACTCAATTCAACCACGCCCTCCCCCCGATCGTTGCCACTGATCCCTACCAAATAAAACTCCCTACGAACAAGCATTGCATATGTTTTGTCAGCACCTGATGGCGGTGTTGGTTTCAGCCATGAAATGTGATCCATGCAGTTGCAAGCAAGTAAAACTACATCCTCCAATTTTCCACATCAAAGTCATTGATTCCACATAAACTGCGCGTGAAGCCCATGAAGCGCGACACTTTTTCTCATATAAAAGTCGCTCGGTCGCTTGCTTGCTTGTTTACTTTTCGCTTTGTAGCTGTAAAATAAACAAAGAGAACTTGTTCCTGGGGGGCAATTTTTCAATTCAAAGCATTGCATTCCCCTTTTTTTTCATAAGATAAAGCACGCGCTTTTGGAACCATCAGAAATGTGCCTTTAATTAGCATGAAAATAGTTAGCAACAGGCAGCGAGTCACTTTGAAGCAGTCAAAAGTGCTGTCAGTGGAAAGGGGGGTAGGGGAATGTCGTGGCGGCGATGCCGTTTTACTTCTCATTCTAATTGTAAACTATTTTTCCCTTTGCCACAGAAAATTTAGTGGAAATCTCTGAACAAAAAATAAACAAATTGAATTGTTGTTTGATTTGAAAATGTGATACCCAGCTTCAACCCCAACCCCACCGTCTGTCACTTTCAAATGAATCCATGTTTCCAACGCCAAATTTACGCGGAATACCCACTTGACATTGTTGACATTTCAGCCGCGTTGCATGCTGAAGAGATAGCGTGTCATGATGTCTGCTGTCATCCAGCTTAAAAGGGTGGAGGGGGTGTACGTTTACGTTTAGTACTTTGGGGTTACTTGGGGTAACGTTTTGATTGCGGTTATTAATAGTTTTCTCAAAAATAAGTCTCAGTGTTTAGATTGCTAGGAGTTGGAAAATTTTCTTTTGAAATTGAATAAAATTTTACATGTTGTGGTGATATAGAAAGTTTTTGAACTTTGCTATGTGTAGTACTACAAAAGAAAGACTTGTTGTCAGTCTCTCTTCAGAAATTTGATTCAGAAAAATTATATGAAGCTCTTCTCAATAGAGAGAAAAGAGATGATAGTTTCAAATTGCTAAGTTTGTAGACTAAGTAATACTATTCCTTTTGTAAATATTAGATTTTAATTATTTGCTCCAGTATAACTTGTTGTTCAACAATGCCTTTTGATACTGTTTCATCCAAAGGAAATGAAATATCCTTATCTGGATGTACAACAAAGAATTTTGGAGATGTTGGAGCATTTTAGAATTTTTTTTCTAGTAGGTTTGCTTTCAGTTTTTCTGTTTCCTGCCTATAAGTCTTATGAAGTAACAAATATTAAAAGCATGAGGGTATTATACCCCCTAGAGAAAAAAAAGTATTCAAAATAAATATAAATATATGTATATAAATTGGAGCTAATCTTATGGAGCCTTCGCAATAAGCAAATAAAAAAATAAAATAATGTATATAAGGCGAATAAAAATGTAGGGATGAAAAAAAAAATCGCGTTTTTCGGATTAATAATGAAGAATCTCGGGATCCCGGCATTGGAAAAACTGAGGAAAACCAATTTTTTAATAAAAAAAAAAAACAATAAAAAAAGAAAATGAATTCATAAGTAAGGTTTGAAAGTTATTAAATTTTTTTTTTTTATAAAAAATTGTGAATCAGAATTAAAAAAATAAATAATTTTTTTTTTGACATCACTCAGCCTTATTCAGTGAAACTATTAGTTCGAAACATCCTCAATCGAATCAACTATTTTCCGAGTTTGAACTGGCTTTTTCGATATTATTTTCTTCTTCAAAACTTTTTCATCAAAACTCGAAAATTTAAGAAAACTTGGTTTTATCTAAGAGTACCATTGCTCGAAAAAATGAACTATTTCTGTTCTTGTAATGCACCTTAATTTATGGAAAAGTATGAAACCTGATAATCCCGGTATTAAAGGCTTTGCAGTCCCGGGACTGTTGGGACTGGGGAAAAGTTCGAGATTCATTCCAAGCCCTAATGGCTATGATGGTTAACTGCGTGAAGTTAAATTCGTAAATTCGAAGAAACTTATCAAAGACACAAACCAATATTTCTTCTCTGTACAAAGTTAATTTCATACTTTTTTGCAAAGTACGAATTTAACTGTGGGTACGAATTTAGCTAACGACACTACGAATTTGACATCGACTTGTAAACAGAAAAGTTAAAAAATTTATAAATAACTCTAAAAAATATTTTTATTTTTAAACAAATGCAAAAAAATTATTTCATGTAAGGATTTCGGCCATTGGAAATTTTTGAAAAGTAGTAAAAGTTAGGTTCATGGTATTAACATTTATTACTTTTCTGTGTTTCCAAGTCGATGTCAAAGTTATTTCTTACAAATAAAGTTAAATTCGTAGTGCCGTTAGTTAAATTAGTACCCAAAATTGAATTCGTCTTTGCATAGAAGTACATATAGTTACTTCCTTGTGTCGTTAGTTATATTCGTACAAAAAGTTAAATTTTTACTTTGCAAAAAAGTTCGAATTTAACTTTGTACAGAGAAGATATATTGGTTTGTGTCTTTGTAAAGTTATCTTCGGACTTACGAATTTAACTTCACGCAGTTATGATGGTTATGCTATTTTTAGATTTTTAAAAATTTTCATTATGACTGAAGGGTATAATACAAAAAGCGTGATGGAAATAAACTTAAAACGGCTATAAGGGGATGTCAGTCAATATTAGGTAGTTGTAATTTGACGTAATCAATACCTTCAGAGGTTTTATTAAAAAATAAGAGTGACACGCCCACTTAAATGTACGACGAGTTGAAACGACATAGAACCAAATTTTATTTTTGAGATTATGTCACCTTTTCGTGGAATTATGGCCAGTTTCTAAAAGGTCATAAGCCTAAAAAGAAGAGGATATTGTCCAAAAATAAGTTTTTGTCATCATTTTCCCAAGGAATAAATTTATTATATTCTTTTTTTTTCATTTTTTATTTTTGAGTTATTTCATTTTCATATTAGGAGTTATTTCACTCTTGATTAGGAGTTATAACATAACCATTATAATATAACTCCTCATTCACAATAACTCCTAAAATTTGGTAGTTATTGCATTTTTTGCATAAGTAGTTATTTTATTTTTCGTTACAAGTTATTTCACTAGGATTATTTAGGAGTATTTACTTTTATCCAAACGGACATTCTGTCCATTATTTTATCATTCCTATAAGTATTTATAAAAACCATTTGAGATTATAATCTTTTAAAAACGGACATAGTCCCAAGCGGTTAGAACCTCAATTTGGTGTTATGACTGCTTAATAAGTGGTCGTAATCTACTTGAGATTATGTTCGAAAAATTGAGAATTTGGGATTATGACCCATAGGGCTATGTCCGGTCACCGTACAATTTAAGAGACAGATCAAAAATGAATAAAAATAAATAAGGATTGGAGTTCTTAGTTCCTTGTCCCTAGTAATGTATTATGAACAAAGGTTGCTTTATGAAAATGAGCGTGATACATCCATTCTTGAGAAAGTGGGCTTAATAAAACAAAAAAAAAAAAAAAAAAAAAAAAATTAAAATGGATGCACATATTTTGGTTCTGAAGAAGAAAATTATATGAGATTTGGTTCTTGCCTCAAAATTTTCAAATCTGAGACTGTTAAAAACGAATGTAACTCGCCTACCTATTCAAAAGTAGGCGTATTATATTTACAACGATAATATTTTTGTTTTATGAGATCTTATGAGAAAAAAAAATTTTTTAGTTAAAGGCTTTGGATAAAAATTTATATGATGAGTGTGGTTTTAAGGTGTAATATGATGCTTTGGTGTGAAGTGTACTGTAAAGTATGTTTTTTTATCCAGTACGAACTTTAGAAAATAATATCCATCAAATGATTAACACTATGCCGCAAAACAAAACACTTTTGGAAAATAAGTAACAGGATGCCACGGTATAGGTTGATACTATGATCAGAGGTGAGTAAGACCCTAGCTGTATTTCGCGAGTTTGGCGATCGTTTGTTTTTTATGGCCCATTTTATATTGTGGGTTTTAGTGATTCTTCCAAAAAATGGTACCATCAGTTTTTATTAAGCAGCTCCGTCAGAAATAGTTATATCGGTTTATTGTCTTTGGCAAAATTGTAGCTAAAATCCAATAAGCAAACATATAAACAAAACAAACTCGTAAACTAATTTATTTTATTCGGTCTTTTGGGCATAACTTGAAGGGAATCCAAATTTTTCCTATACTATCGTCTACAAAATTGTAGCCGAAGAAAAATTCAACAACTTTTGTCAACATAGTTATGGGATCTGAACGTGTACACTACTTAAAAAGCTCAAACTTTTCCAAAATTTTGTTACAAAATTATGGTTCTGTGCTCCATATTACACCCGAAGCTCTTGCACCATATTACACCCGATATTATCGACCATCTGAGACCAGAAATGTTCATATTTTAGACCGTTTTCGCATAATATTTTCATGACTATGTAAGAATATTCGAACCATTCAGGTGAGTGTTTAAAAATAACCAAATTTATAGATTCGACATCGTTCATAACAGTTTGGTCTTTATCCGCCAACTTTATTGACAATTTTACACATAGCCCTTGTTTGAAGATTTAGCTCGTACAAGAATTGAAGCTCAGTGACCGTTTTGCTTTGAAATTTCGGTCAATGGGCCCAAATGAAATTTGTGGGACCTGTAAATTGACCTCCAATATCATATCATATGGAGTCTTTTCATATTCTTTGGGGATCCGCAGTGGCGTTCCTAGGGGGGGGCGGGGGGGGGCGGTCCGCCCCGGGTACCACCATTTTAGGGGTGACACCATTTCGATATATGTTTTTATTTCTCAAACAGAAAGAAAAAGGTACAAATACATACATTACGTTAAAAAATGTGTATCAGTAGCTTCATGCGAAAGGAGTTTTTCCAAGCTAAAATTAATTAAGACTTATTTAAGGTCTTCCATGGGGCAGGCAAGTCTTTCCGATCTTGCTATTTTATCCATTGAAAACGAGCTTGCAAGTAATATTGATTTCGATGAGGTTATTTCAAATTTTGCAGCTCTTAAAGTAAGAAAGGTTAGTTTTTAAGATTTAATAAGATTTCTTTGTTTAACCTTATACCTACATATACAAATATGTATCTGAAAATGTAATGTTTTTGTTCCAACAGTTTTTAAGACTGCGGGCATTTGTATTTCTTATTATAATTAAACCCTCCAGGGGCACACATTTTTGGCTTTTGATATTTTTAATATATAAAAAACTATGATTTCGGTTGAAAAGCCGCAATAAGACTGCTTGTAGGTATTAGCTTATTGCGCGCCCGCCGCAGGTTAAAATACTATTTTTTAATTTATTGTAAATTTTTGTAAGTACATAATAGGGGTATTCTCTATGCCTAGGATATGCCGCTGCACGGTGCAAGAATAGGAAATGTACAATCCGCCATTGTTGTTTCTCAATTGCAGATATTATACATTTCCTATTCTTGCATAGATATATGCCTATATTGGCATAGAGAATACCCCTAATGTGAATTTAATGACATGTAATAATATTTTTAGCATAATAAAAATGTATCTATTTATTGTTCATTTTAATACCTAAATTGCACTAATTTAATGAAAAAGTGGGAAAAGGCTGCGGGAGAAATTTCGAGTGTTCCAAAAAAGCAAAATATTTATAAAAAGCAGAGAAAAGATTTTTTTTTTAATTTGTGCAAATATGGTCTAATATGAACATTTTTTCGAAACTTTCGGGCTCGATTGGCACGGGTAAACGTTGTCGAAAAAAAAAATTTGTTTTGGTTTTGTTCTTAGAATTTAAAAACGCATAAAAAAAACCTTTCAGCCCCTTGACATTTCCCAAAATCGCAAAATAAGAGACACTCTAATGGCGGTAGGCGATTGCAATTTCTTATAGTAGAGAAGCACTGTTTATGCTCAAGTCATTTTATAATTGATACTTACTCACTTACTTACTATTAATTTTTTTAGTCTTCCAAAAAATCAACATTTTTTAAGGCATGTTTCTACTTGGCGCGCTCGGTATTCGAGTTAAAATTTAAAATTTTTTTACAGGAAAACGGTAAGTGATAATGGATATTTTTTTGGGGTGAATTAGTACAGTCAAACAAATTCTAACAAACATATTTTTTTCAATTTTTAACATTTTTTATGTATGAAACTTTAATGTGAACATTTTCATACCAGGTTATCATCGTTACACAAAATTGTCTTGTCCGATTGTTTCAAAATTTTAACAGCATACTCTCCACATGTGCAGTTTCCGTGTGAACTAAAATATTCCAAAAATTTTTATTTTTTTGCCAAACTTAAAATCATTGCCAAAATCAAAATCATCAGTTCATACGTAACCATACTCATATTATTTATGAACAATTTTTATTTATTTTCCAGGTGCTGCCAAACTTTAGTTATTATGGTAACCATCAGCTCTTTCCGATATCGACACGTCAACTTCAAATTAAAGTTTCATACATAAGAAATATTAATTAATCAAAAAAAGTTTTTGTAAATAATTTTTTAGTGTATTTATTCACCCCAAAAAATTTTTTCATTATCTTTTACCGCTTTCCTTCAAAAAAATTGTAAATTTTCACTCAAATACCGAGCGAGCCAAGTAGCAACATGCCTTAAATTTCTCTTTACTGTTGGCTTTATTTGATTCTTACAAAGAACAAAGATAAACAAATGTTATGAAGCATTACAGTCTGCATTACGTTAAACAAAAAGTAATAGCATTTTGGGCCTTAGGAATTATGTAATGAATTAAATAAGCGAATATAAGTTAAAAGGCATTACAAAATTTGAAAAATGTTTTGCTGGGTTTTTACAAATTCTTATTGTTTGTCATATGTTGTTTGTTTTTTTTCGGTAAACATAAAGATAATAATAAAAATACTTAATCTCATCGAATTGGTTTCTTTTTGCATTTAGAAATTTTTTATAGGGGTGACACCATGAGTATCCGCCCCGGGTGTCACCAAGGCTAGGAACGCCACTGGGGATCCGTAAAGTCTCTAGTCAATGCTGACAAACCAACGACAATAGACGCATTGGAAGCCAAAATTATTTGTGTTCTTGAGGACATACTGTCACAAATGCTTGAAAAAGTGGTGGAGACAAAAAAAACTTGTGTCTTAGACGACATTCATCAGATACAATTGAGCGAAACTATTTTAGGATTATGTTTGGGAAAAAGATAGTATTCAGAGGTTCTAGAAAATAGGTTGTATCAATTATTTTATATATTTTTTTATGTTATTTTTATCCACCTGCTCGATTTTACTACCAAGTTTCGTACAAGTACCAAGTATATAGTACCCAGTATATAGGGTAGCACCAATTATCATTATGATTGATGCTTAAACTTGGACGATGACACCACTTGACGTTAGAATTTCACTTTGTTGTTTTGTCAAAGAGAAAATTTTTGAGTTTTGATCATATTTTCTTTCGCACTAAACAGACTTGTAAGCAAAAAGATTCAGTCTAAGCTTAAGATTCTTTAAATCTTTTCATTAAATTTTATGCAAAAAAAAAAAAAAAAAATTGTATAGAAGTTATAATTTTTATAACTTATCTCTTAAAAGTCCTATTTCATATATGAAAGTTTTAATTCTGCTGGAAATTTTTCAATGTATCTCTTAAGATGAAATTTTGAGCAACTTTGAAGTGGAAACTTTTCTTTTTCCAGCCATCAACAAGATTTCCACATTATTTGATTGTCTCAATTAAACTCTCCTGGGGGGATAGATATATTTTCTTCTATTTTTTTATTATTGTTATCACCACAGCAATTTATCTACGTACATTCCCCCACAAAAGCTATCCGCTGAGGCACACCTCACAACAAATTTACACATGTTCTCAAGTGCTACAGTGCTGCGGCTAAAACGTGCAACACTTAAAAGAATATTCCCCTTATTTTTTACAGCACAAGATGACGCTTCTCTACACTTTCGTGCCTATCAAACATTTATTTTTAAAATACACAAAAACACCAACTTGTAAAAAACAAACAAAAAACCTTCTAAATTGAGTTACATTTCGACCCTCATGTCGCCGCGTCGCCAACTCAATCCCAATGCCATGACTTATTAGAGCACATTCATAAAACAGATTTTTTTTTTATCTGCTCAAAAATGCAGAAAAATCTACTAAAACAAAAAAGTAATCAATTAAAAATAATTCTTTAACTTCCCCTAAAGAGTGGGGGAACAGAATAATATGAAAAAAACTCCCGCGCGCTTATCAGCAATTTATCGAAAATTTTATGCCTTTTGTTTAAGACACCATCTATTCAAAATTTTAGTTGTGTGAATGTGTGATTAACAAAATACATTCATTAGGTTTTTTTTTTTTTTATGCGGCAACCAAGAAACTAAGTGCAAGAGCACCCTTAGAATGAGCTGAGTGCACATTCCGGTGCACAGATGTGCACATACCATGCTAGCTAGTAGAACTGCTCCAGCTCTAGGGTTGGTTACTCGATCTTTCGAGTAGCGATAAATTTCGGTCGCCTTGCGTTGTTTTGGGTCATAAATAATTGTCGAAGTTCGAACACCTTCTCTTAGTGTGCTCGTTCGGGCTACAGAAAGGACCTACTTGTTTTCATTGTCGCCCTCGTTGTTCCTGCTGTCTCGGATTAGAGTTTTTTCCTTTGTTTTGTTTTTGTTTCTAATGTATATATAAACAGACTGAAAAACGGGCAATAAATGTCCAATAAAAATATAATTATTAGTTAGTTGTAGACACCTTCTCTTTCGAAGGCACACAGTTGAGCGCATTAATCTAGCTGTGGTGGGTTGGCTTCTGTGGTGAACTCTGCTCACCTTGAGAGAGGAAACGCATTTGTAGCGCCATAAATTTTGGGCTAAGTGTGGTTTTTTTTTCGTGTGTGGGAATTTAGGGAAATTTTCTTTATTTCCATCAAGTAGTTATTTGTTTTGGAAAAATTGTTGTTAATTTATTGATTCAAGTTGATTTAAAGTGGTTTATGGGAAAATTTAATGCTTCGTTAAGAGATAAATTGAAGTTGATTATAGCGGTATTTTAATTTAATCTAAGAGTGATAAAATATGAAAAATGGCTTTAATAAAAAAAAAATTAAACTTCATCAACTTTATATATTTTAATTAAAAGCTGTTGTGCAGTCATGTCCAAGAAAATTATAAAATGAGCCAAAGCCTGTCTTTTAATATCTGAATTCCGGCTGAATTTTTAAATTCTTAAAAAATCCATATTAAAAATTAGTTTTGAGTCAAAGCCTGACCTGACAAGTTCAGGAGGTCAGGCTTTCGAAATGCTCATAATTGAAATGAGCATCGTCAAGTATGGTCAGTCATCAAGAATGATAGAGACAAGATTACGCGTTCCGCAGTCCCGTTATATAATGCTCTCTTTCTCAATTGAGTAAATGACGTCACGCAGCGTAAGGCCCAAAGTGAAATTAGTTTAAAGTCTGACAAAAGCGCTGGATGACGTCATGCTCTGTATCTCTCATTTACGGAACGCGTAATCTTGTTTCTATCATTCTTGGTCAGTCATATTTTTTGCATGCACATTAGAGTGGGTCGGTCTCCAAACAAAACAAAAGGTTTGAAAAGTGCACCCCTGATTTTAAAGATGACCTCGAGATAATTCCAAAAATAAAACATTCGGAAAAAAATGCTTTTTTTCATAACTTATTCATTTTTTGTCCGATCTTCGAAAATGATACCGTTGAAAAGGGCTTTTGGACTTCCAAAATCATATTCAACTGGTAAATCTAAAATCGCAAAAATTTAATGTAATTTACATGGTCTTTTAAATGTAGAAGTTTTATTCTTTAACCCTCCCTGTGTCTACTATGACGATATCGTCCTTTAACTCTATGCGATGTTTCAAAAAATTCTCGTTTTGACTTTTCTTAAATTAATTTCGCAAAACTGTCCAAATATTTTTGAACAAAACCATCTTTATTCTTTTATTTAAACCTAAAACTATACCCCCAACAAATTCAGGGTTAAATACTAATATAAAATTGACATAGGGAGTGTTAAAGAAGTTAATTTTATAAATAAAATTAGTCCAGTGGGAGTAAATCTAGGTAATAGGGTTTACCAGGCGAATAAAACAAAAAATAGTTTTGTTTTGTTTTTGAAGTAATATCAAGGTCATCTTTAAAATAAGGGTTACACCCTGTGTAATTTTTAAACGTTTTTTTCAGCTCACCATAATGTACATGCCAACAAGCAAGAAAGGGATTGTTCTCCAAGCTTGGAGAAAGTGTTCAACCTCCACTTTATCTCTTACGCATTTCTCCCAGTCAACTCCATCATCTCTGAGTTGAACTGGAAATTGGCTTCTGGATGTATAAATTTTCAAGTTGACAATAGAGTTGAAGTGTTAGAAAATAATTTCTTTTTACACCTGGATATACTTGGCAATTTGTGAACATTTGCCAAATATAGTGAATTGCATATTGAAAAAATTATTTATTTTAAAACTGCTCTTATATTAAAATTTGAATATGTCCTTTCATTATTTATATTACAAATTTGAGCTTTTGGCCAAGTATGTTGACAACCAGACATGCTCTGATAGCGGTAAACCACTGTGATCGAATTTTCGAAGATGGACATGGGCAATGCCTTAAAGTATAATACGATCGAGTTTAACATTGACACAGGGTGCATCGAAGTTGATAAGAACTCAGTTGATAATGTAAAAAGCGTTCTTTCTGTCAAAAATAAACTTCCGGGTAACTTTCTCGGCATATTGGCAGTATAAGTAGAACCTTAGTAGCTTGAGCGGATCACAGTGAAAAGTCATGCAAGACTACTGATGAGTTGGTGTAGCGGCCAAAGAAACAATCTGTATAGTCTGCTGTGTGATATGCTCTATACAGAGCCGTTGTTGTTGTTGTTGTTGTTGGCTGCTGCCTTCTTTGTCTTCATGTTGTCTTGCTCTAATATATTTTTAGCTTTAAAATTATTTTCAATGAATGAAATAAAAAAATAATTGGAAAAGCTTTCCCTTAAAATACCATTTCATTTTTTTATTTTGTGTTTGAGATCGCTTAGAGGAGTACCTTGGAGCTCAAGTGGAGATTCAGCCTTATTTCAACTGGAGATCGAAGGTATATTTCAGTGGAGATTGGCTTGGATCTCAAGAAGGATCAAGTGAAGATCCAGCACTGGAGATTGGAGAAACGAACTGGAGTTCCAAAGGATGTTGATGTTGATGTTGATGTTGATGTTGATGTTGGTGTTGATGTTGATGTTGATGTTGATGTTGATGTTGATGTTGATGTTGATTTTGATGTTGATGTTGATGTTGATGTTGATGTTGGTGTTGGTGTTGGTGTTGGTGTTGGTGTTGGTGTTGGTGTTGGTGTTGGTGCTGGTGTTGGAGTTGGTGTTATGGTTTTGGGCGTTATTTCCCTAAGCCGTTCAATAGAGTGAATGCAGTCAATTGGGCCAATTGAGCTACTTGTCGTGCATGACTGCTTTATAATAATAAGAAAAATAGTATCTTTTCCTGAACTGTGCAATTGACTGAATGTAGCCAATTAGACCAATTGAGCCACTTGCCGTTTTCTACCGATTTTACATATAAAATAAACGAAAATCACCGTTAACCCCGAGTTGATTGTGGCTTACCAGCTCGCTAATTATGCTAATTAACACAGCTGGAGAGAAAAAAAAAAAACAAAAATCCTGCACAAAAAATCAGCGCCGAAAAAATCACACACTTCTCCAATATAAATAAAACCTGCGCTTGACCGAACACAACAACACTTTTTCTGTGAGTTCACCGCAAACCTGTAATTATTAAAATTGAATTTGGGCGTTTTTACTGGCGCAATTTAAAAATTCACCAAAAAGTGTTGCCAGCTTTACATGTTGCACTTCTTTTTTTTCGATTATTAATGTGTGAATTTTAATGGGTTGTGTATTTTGCTCAGTATATTGTGTGGAGTTGCCTTCAAGTGCAGATATATTTAAAAATGTGGTTAAAAAACAACAATAACAACAACATCAACTGGCTGCACAACGCATTATCTCCGCAAGCAATTGAGTTGTGTTGCCACAAAACGAAAAAAAAAAGAACCATGGTGTTGATAATGCAAAATCTCGTCGTTAACCGCAAATTGGGTGAAAATTTGTGCAAAACGTTAACAATTTTAACTGCTCTTCTGCTCTTCTGCCTTTGAGGCTTTTCAATTTCCTCTGAACGGGCAAAGTAAATTTTAATTTTTAATCAAAACTACAAATTGAGCTGAACTCATTTCTGCTTATTTCTCTCAGGGGTACATTTGTACCGACTATGTCACTTTTTACCTCTTCTAAGTTGCCGCTTTTTTCTTTTATCATTTCCCACAAATAGTTTGTCATTTATTTTCCCATTTAATTCTACTCAATTTCTTCGAATTCATCATTTTATATCATCTTATTCAACAATTGCCAACTTAATGTTTGATTAAAAATACCCCCGAGGGGATTCCCACATATGTACCCCTTGTATTCTTACTAAAAAAGGGTTGTTTATTTCATGCAACCAATTCATTTACATTTTTATTTTTTTCTAGACAATTCGTTGCGGTCGAAAGTTTTGTAAATAATCTCAAAATTGAAAAAAAAAATAAAAATAAAGCAGCACCACTTGACCACACCGCAGTCCTTTTATTTATTTATCTTCGAATGAGTACAAATTCAAGATGTCCGCTGGTAGCTGGCTGATTTTGAGTTTTCTTATTCATAGTTATTTTTTGTATATTTACAAATTACTTACGGTTAATAAATCATTCCGGCTGTCAAAATAAATGAATAAATTTTTGCTGATTTCCATGTTGAATGTTGATGTGGCCAAGCATATAAAACAGGGTTTGTGCCGAGTACCAAATCAGCACAATTTTAAGTTACTCTAGTGATGAGAGTAGAACAGTTGGAAAATATGAAAAAAAAAAAAATGTTAAAGAGTGAGCTGAGTGTCCAAGAGTAAATGTCAGAATAAGGTACGAGTTATAGAAAATGTAAGTAACACAAGCTGAGGGAATGACGAATGCGAACAATAACCATTTATACTCTAAGCATTTCATAGGGAAAGCAGGGTCAGGGCAATAAAGATTTTTTGTTTTTGTGGGGTTCCCTTCGTAAGAACCAAATTTACATAAATTAATTTGTCATCAAAAATATTTTTACAGAAAAGTATGTTCATTTTATAATTTATCCTTGACATTTTTTAAAATAATTATGGGCCCTGAAATACCATTCAGGTCCAAAAACTGTTGCAAGAAGAAGTACAGTAGTTTTTACTGTAAACCCCTAACATCATATGAAGTATAAAATTATATTGTCATTGAAAACTCTAATTCAAGCACTGATAATAGTTTTTCCAGTTACCTTTATTAAAAAAATAGTTTTCAATATTGTGGACATTATGTGTCACATGTTTTTTAATAAAAGCATTGAATCTGGTATTTTTCCAGATGTGGATGTGTTAAAAAGGTCGGCCCTAATTTAAAAAAGGAAATATATCCAACATTAACAATTATAGACCAATTTTACTTTTGTCTCTTATTTCTAAAATTTTTGAAAAGGCTTTAAAAAACCTAGTCAGGAAGAAGCTAGGTCAAAGTCCTTTCAAGGGCTGAAATGGCCAGTTATTTGTTTATTTTTTTTTTATAAAAGTCAGGATGCTACATTTTTTAAACAAATGTAAATTCTTTAATAATAGTCAATTTGGATTCAGACCAGCACTTTCAACAGGAGATGCATTACCATAATACATATGGAAGCCCTAATGATAAAAAAATACTGCAGCCATTTTCATTGATATTACAAAAGCGTTTGATGCCTTGAATCATATTTCTAAGGAAGCTATGTAAATGTCGTTTTCGTGGTACTAAATATTTACCAATGGTTTTCTTCTTACTTAAAGAATAGGTTTCAAACAGTAAAAGTTATAAATCATTAAAGTTCATCTGGCAAAGTGAATATTGGAGTTTTACAAGGATCTGTCTGAGGTCCAATTTTATTTTGAATATATCTAAATTCATTGTTTTAAATAAATTTACGGGTAAAACTATAGCATTAGCCGAAGATATGGATTCTATTTTTTCTTGTGATACAGTTTTGGGGCTGTAGCAGACATAAATTAAGATTTGGAAATTATAAAACACTGTTTTACTACACACAAATTAGTTCTAAGTCAGAAGACCAAAATAATGTTTTTTGAACGTCTCTGGTAGAGACACTCATTTAGGAGTATTCACTTTTCGTGAGGAAAATTGTGAAAATTATTTCCTCTGCAACGTAACTTGTAGTTTTTTCATACCGTACAAACTTATGATTAGACAGGTATCTGTTCGAAAAGCTGTTTTAGTATTAATTGTGTTAAAACTTTCAAATATCTGGGCTTAGTACGAGACTGGAAAATGAATTGGGGTGATCACAAAACTGCATTAAAAAAGTATTTATTGTCAACAACAAGGCAACTGTATCATTTAAATAACTTCTGCTCTACAAAATTACTTGCTTGCATCTACTTTGGTATTGTTCAATCCAAGTTAGATTATGGATTAGCTTGCTGGGGTGGTACCCACTATAATAGGATCAATCCATTTCTTACTCTCCAAAAATGTGCCATTAGATCAATAACTACAAATAGTCGCATATTAAGCAGTCTAACTCTTTTTAGAAAGCTGAACATTTTCCCTTCGAAGCACTTCTACTATACTTGTATACTACAAAGTATTGAAAATATTTTTTCTAAGGTCTGGCTATTCAGAAAACATTAGAAGCCGTTCCTATTATAATTTCGAAATTTGGTTACGGTCTCATCTCATAATATACAACACTTTCTACACTAATTTTCATCTGTAGCCCCAAGAATTTTCAATAAACTGCCATATCATATAAGATGCCTTCGGAATAATCATGATTTTTTTAAAGAAGTAAAGGTTTTGTAAATAGCCTTCAATTCCTTCTTCGTTTCGATTTTTATCGATTCAAAACGGTGTCCACGGAGCCCTCTCTTGAGTTTAGCGAATAGCCAGAAGTCACATAATGCTAAGTCAGGCGATTACGGTGATTGCGGAACGATATGGGTCGAGTTTTTGCCAAAATGATCATGAATTACGAGTGCGTTTTTGGCACCAATAGAGATTTCACTTTTCTGAGGCCTTAATGGTCATTCAAATTGTTTTCATTGATCGTTCCGTTATTCTAACAAGATCAGTAAGGTGTCGAATTGTCAATCGACGATTTTGGAGCACTTATTCTTTGATTTTGTTGTACGTGTAGCTAGGCAGTTGATGTTGATGGTCGTCCGGGCCGTGCCTCGTCTTCAACGCTTTCTCAACCCTCTTTGAACATTTTGTACCACTCATAAACTTCTGTTTTCGATAGAGCTTGCTCACCGAAGGCCTTCTGCAACATTTTCAACGTTTCGGCAGTAGAAATTTCACTCCGCACAAAAAAATTTAATGGAACTACGTTGTTGAATACTTTCAGACATTATAAAAAACGAAAAATTCACGTTTAACTATTAGAAAAGGACGCGTATATCAAACACTAATGCATATTTTGAAGTAAGATTTGGCACAGATGCCAGTGACAGTAGTACCAACTTAAAAACAAAACCATTTTTCTCTATCGAAATTTCAAAAAAAATTATTTCTGGGGATTCCGGTATTTTTTGCCCCCCGAGTATAGTTTTGCATGCTTGAATTAAAAAATTTTGAAATAATTTTGTATTTTCTTTAATCAAGCAAAATAACTGATTAATTCAAGAATATTTTGAACAACCAACTTCGTGTTTGCTTAAATTATGAAAATATTTTCTTAATTCATGTCTGGGGCTAGGTTCCAGAATCAAGTACTATATTCTTGTTTCAGCCAATCATTATAAACATAATCTTTATAAAATCCTTTTTCTTAATTTTAGTTTTAAGTGCTTGAGGAAATGAGGCTTAATTTTAAATTTTCTTAGGTCAAGCAAAATATTTCCTTAATGGAAGAATATTATTTATCTACTTGATGTCCTTAAACGTATCTTCAGGCGAGCATTACCATACAAAAATCTCACCATTCATTTTTTGCTTTTATCATTTACCTACAGCTCTTAGAACTTAGACATAAAGCTTTTCTGCACCCAACTAAAAATCGCTATATTGAGCACCCTTAGACCTTTACAACCATTGCAGCTTAGGTATGTATCCAAGCATACATAACTAACATACAACGACAGCATTTATAATTTTTCGATTTATAGACGCTAGCTACATAGCATAACATTTATTTATGCACAAAACTAACTTGACCAACAACCAAACGAACGTCCAATCAGTGGTTATCAAGGATATCAATTCGAAGATCCGCAAAATATCCTGTGAACTCCCCAGTGACAAACTTTTCACTGCCGGTTTTCTTGTTGCCCAAAATGAAAAGAGTCAAGGAAATGATTGATTACACTTACACGCACAAAGAAACAGTTAATCTTTCATTTCTTGCTGGGGAGCCACAAAAGAAAGGAGCAACAAACGACAAAATAACAAAAAAAAGGGTTTAATACAATTCGTTGCGGTACGAATCAAGAAGTTATACGTTCATAGCCAGTGAAGCGAGACAAAAATACAACAAGAATTGCAGATAATTATTATGTGAGACAAGATTTTTATCCGAGAAACCGGATAAATAAAATAAGATGAAACAAATTGACTTTAAGAGTAAACGCTTAAAAGGATACATAAAATAATGTTCGTTTATGGATTAGAGAAAATGAAATTGATTGATGATGAAGGAGCGCAGCTAATAGGCCATTCTAAACAAAATCCATATCGACGGCATCAGCATCATCGACATGAGCAAGAACCTTTGGACTTATTAACTTAATTATCTGCTCTAAGATTAGCCAAGCATATTCCTGGCAACAACAACAACAACAGCAGCAGCAGAGGTGCCAATAATTACCCACTCGCTAGAGGGGCCTGCATTGAGAAACAATCCTCTAAAACAACCCATAATTTTATGCTGTTGCTGCTGCTAATTGCTAGCCCCAGCGTAAGCCAGGTGGCTAAGGAAGCAATCAACAGCAACAACTAAAAATGTATTTACTTCGGAAAAATATTGAAAAAAAAAACCCTTAAACAACTTGAGCTAACCTCAAAGCCATTATAATTACACGCATTATTAAATTACCTCGACTGGCCGAGAACCACTTAAGAGGAGAACCCAAAATGTACGGCCGTAGCACGTTGATGGATTTGTTATCTGCAGGTTTGGTTTATCATTTAAACAACAACAACAAAAACAACAATCACAACAGTAATAACAATAATAATAATGATGATATAACAACAAAAACAAGCCAGCTCAGAGCAACAAAATCTTGGAAATTAGAAACTCCATTAGAACCTTTGCAGACACTTTAGAAAATTGTTGAACGCTGAAATCGGGCTTTAAGAATAACAAAAAAAAAAAAAAAAGAAAAAAAATGCAATCAAAATGGAAAATTAGTCAGGAATAGCAAAGAATAAAGACAGACTAGGTGAAATTAAAGCCAAGACTAGACATGGCAAGATGCGGCCGGCGACTCAAGTGTCCCAACTGCCACAACGCTGGAGTTACTGGAGTCGTGCGCTATCAACAACAACTAAGCTAGTCATCCGCAACGACCTAGTCGACGTCTCTGTCGTCATCTTCGTCTTCGCCGTCTTCGTCGTCAATAACTCGCAAAGTCATGTCGCGTCTAGTCTGGCTGATCTGCTGACTGTTTGGGATCGTTTAAGTTCGTCTCGTTTGTCTGCTGATCTATGCTTGAACACTCTGCTACTTCTTCTTCTTCTTCTTCATCATCTTCTGGCGCTGATCGCAATTATCGTTCGCGCTCTAAACCGCATTAAACCGCTATTATTTTGACGTCTCTTGGGCTGATTATGCCTGCTTGGTAACGCTTGCTTCATTTATTATCCAACCTTTATTAGCGTTGATCCTCTGCATTACCATGCTTAGTTTTGTGTTACTTTTATTGCTGATGTTGTTGTTGTGTTTGTCTTTTGCTTTACATACATGTTTACATGTGCCATAGAGCCTATTTTTTCCTCATTTTTAATAAATAATAATTTTTGAATTAAATCATCGCTTGACGCTCTTCACTCTTCACCCTTAAGTTTGTCATTTATTAACTTATTAAAGATTTGTGCGCATATTTAATTCTTCTCCTAAATATAGCCGCCTTTCTTGATTATTATACTCAAGCTTCTTTGGCGGCTTGTTTTATTCGGTAAGTGCCTTGATTGTGGGGTCCTGTTATGGTTTTTTTTCTGATTATTCTTGGTCGGTTTTGCTTTATCTAATTAGAGTTACTTAAGTAGCGGTGAAGCGGTCGATTTATGTGAGACCCACGCTTTGTTTTCATTGTCACAGAGCGGCAAGTTTTTCATGTTGTTCCGCCAGTGTTGAATATTAGTTTAGGTAATGCTTAGCTACCATGACCATTTTCATAGTACATGATATAAACAATATATAAACAAAGAATGGTTAAACTATAAAAAACGGACTAATAGAGTGTCCTTCTAGTTAATTTTTTTTTTTTTTTTAATAAATGTCAAGAATTCACGTATTTCTTAGGAAATCATACTCCTTCAGTATTTGGGTTCTTTTTGGTTTCTGGGTCTTGCGACATATAAAACGTTTTTTGCAAATTTTTCAAGAAGGATATGTATCAACAAGAGGTGTTGGATTTGTTTTTTGAATTAAAGTAACATGATAATTATACAGGGTTAAATCTTTTATTTCGGTATGTGAATATGGCCACCTCTGTTGGTCAAAGCCACAAAAATGTGGCCTTTTTACTATGTTTCCACCACTTTTTCGAGCATCTCGGACAGTATAGCGATGATTTCGGTGTGTAGCGTTCATGGTTATTGTACTGAATTGACGTTACAAAAAACTGTCCACTCGAGTCAATCAGCTTATAAATTTCAAAGTTATTTAGTGTTTACATAACGACATAAAATATGTCGCACCTTGCATATAAAATAAAAATATTCCAAAAAGCACAATTGATCAACCAGCTGTTTTATAATACATCTTACTTACCTCATACAGTGTCGCCAGATGAAATCACCATCAAAATTCTCTTTTTCTCACACTTCATTCACACAAATTACCACACTCGCTAAAATATCTAAAAATACCACAAAATACCTCAAAATACCATAGAATACTTCAAATTACCTCAAATTACCACAAAATACCACAAAATCCCTCAAATTTTCTTTTGAGGTATTTTAAGGTATTTTGGTATTTTGTGGTAATTTGAGGTTTTTATGGTATTTTAAGGTATTTTGTGGTAATTTGAGGTATTTTTTTTCCACGCGTGGTAAATATCTCACATGTGGTATTTTTTTCCCACGCGAGAGATTTTTACCACAAAATACCATGGAAATTCCCACATCCCACAATCGTTGAAAAACACCATAAGTACTATTTATCGTGTTTTTCTGGCAACATAGACCTCATATCTAATGAAATGTGATGTAATGATTTATATATTATTTATTTTTTCGAACAAGTTACAAATTTTTGAGTTGTATTAATAACGCTTTACTGGAAATCAAAAATATTTTTTTCTTATCCTTTACAAAAAAATGGTAAATTGAACCAAGAATTCCAACAGAACCAAGAAAGTGTTAGTAATTCACCTTAGTTGTTCTATAATCTATAATCTATAATCTATAATCTATAATCTATAATCTATAATCTATAATCTATAATCTATATTCTATAATCTATAATCTATAATCTATAATCTATAATCTATAATCTATAATCTATAATCTATAATCTATAATCTATAATCTATAATCTATAATCTATAATCTATAATCTATAATCTATAATCTATAATCTATAATCTATAATCTATAATCTATAATCTATAATCTATAATCTATAATCTATAATCTATAATCTATAATCTATAATCTATAATCTATAATCTATAATCTATAATCTATAATCTATAATCTATAATCTATAATCTATAATCTATAATCTATAATCTATAATCTATAATCTATAATCTATAATCTATAATCTATAATCTATAATCTATAATCTATAATCTATAATCTATAATCTATAATCTATAATCTATAATCTATAATCTATAATCTATAATCTATAATCTATAATCTATAATCTATAATCTATAATCTATAATCTATAATCTATAATCTATAATCTATAATCTATAGTCTATAATCTATAATCTATAATCTATAATCTATAATCTATAATCTATAATCTATAATCTATAATCTATAATCTATAATCTATAATCTATAATCTATAATCTATAATCTATAATCTATAATCTATAATCTATAATCTACAATCTATAATCTATAATTTATAATTTATAATCTTTAATCTATAATCTAATCTATTTTATTATATAAAATGAAAGTGAACATTTTTTGTTGCCGCAAAACTCCAAAACTACTGGTCCGATTTTTATGAAATAAGTTTTAAAATATCACATTTGTGCAGCAAAAGGATATAAGGGTATTGTCTATACAAAATTTTTATAATAAAAGTGTATAATTAAAGTGCAAAGTTTTTTAAAGAATCATCCACAATGGCATGCATGGTTTGTAAACTTTTCATGTGTTTGTGCTGCGAGAGCTTCAATGAACTCCATTTTGCTCTCGACTCTACTCTCTTTGTTCTCAGCAAGCACAACACAACATAATAAACAAACAAAAACATATACATACATACTTTGCTGCGATCGAAATAAATTCTAATATGTTGAAATTTGTATTGATGTGGTGAATTAATCCAACATAGTTTTGTTAAAAGAGGATTCACTGACCACTTTCAACATGTTCAGGCATTTTTTTTGTATTTCCGCTCTATCTCTCTAGGGGTCGTTCATAAATTACGTGACCGATTTTCAACATTTTTTACAAGCGCCCCCCCCCCCCCCCCGCCACCCTACGTTACTCTTCGTAGTGCATTTCCAAACCCCTCCCCTTCCCCCCGTAGTAAAGTAGTATATGAAATAAAAAAAATTAATTGATTAAAAAATATTTGAAAATATATTTTAAAAAATATGATCTTGATTAGCTCTTAGTATGTGTGCGTATGTATTAAAAATTTAAAAAAAAAACATTTTAAAAATCAATCATTTTCATCGATAAAAACTATTTCATCTTCAATCCAAGAGTCGATGTTCTCAATCACTAGAATTGAAGAAGCTGGAAATTTTGAGGACTCTTCGAAATAGAATTCTTCAACGGATTCCATGTCGACCCATTTAGGTGTATCCTCATTTGTTATTTAAAGAAATTCGCCTGGTCTATGAGAGAGTACCCATAAAGGCTGCACCCGTGCATCACCAAGTTCTGTGTTTTTGTGAATATCCTTCCTTTAAATTGATTTTTTTAAATAGTACTTTTTATTCCGATTTATTTTAAATTAAATAAAACTCACTTATGAAAGTTCATAGATTTTTTGAAGCGAAATACAAGTCGCAGATAGGACACGATCTTTAACTGATTTCCTCTTTCTGGGTAGGACAGTACAATTCGTATAGAATCTCTTTTGAGTATATTCAGGCCTTATCATCAAAGCTTGACGCAATGACATAGACGCAAAGTTTTCAGACGAATGTTGATACACGGAAGGGATGCCAAAAGGTTCTTGTGTTAATAGTCACGTTATCGCAATATCTGCGAGCCCCTCCCCCCTATCGTTTATTATCGTAGTACATTTTCAAACCTCTCCTTTGCCTAACCCTTTTCAAAATCTAAGATCTTCCTATAATTTCATCCTATTATTATTCATATTCATTAGTAAAACTATGACAAAAACTTCGATACCGTTTTAAAACGTCGAATTTTGCACATTTTTGACCCTTGTAGCATCTTAATACGTCTGGAAATAAAATAAAGGTAAAAAGATTTTCAACACAAATAAATACTAAGA
The DNA here is from genome assembly GCA_943735915.1 of Pherbina coryleti. Lineage (NCBI taxonomy): Eukaryota > Metazoa > Arthropoda > Insecta > Diptera > Sciomyzidae > Pherbina > Pherbina coryleti. The sequence continues at coordinate 6,689,555 of OX030952.1, forward strand.
GCATCGATATCCAATTTTTTGTATAATTTGAAGAACATTAATCCTAGGCTCCATGGATCTCAACCGGGATGCACAAGTTCTTACAAGGAAGTATGGATCTAGGTAATTGAAAATTTCTAAATATAGCCATTAAACTTAAGAATATAAATTTCATAATTAAGTTCTACGACAAACACTCATTGACATGACATCTGATTCCAATGCGTTGGCACGCGACCCCAAAAGAACGCTTATACTATCCGCATGCTTCAGCCTCACTTGAATGCGAGGCCAAGTTTAATTTGCTGTAAAGTGAAAAATGAGTTTCTCTCCGATCAGTGTTTGCTACAGGCTGATTGTCAAAAATGAACTTACATCATGCAAACCCCTAGTACTCCCCACACTATCTGTACCACCAAATACCATGTCACGAGTCACAAGCAATTTACGCGAACATTTTTACGCTTTTCCCCTAATTAAATAATGTCTAAATTTTTCTTAACATTCTTCCTCAAATTCTTTCATGCCACATTCAGCCTCAATAATGCGCTCTTTGGCCCCGGCTGGCCACGCTTGACAACTCTATCTTTGTAAGCATTCGTATTTTTGCCGAATGTCAAAGTTGACACTTAATTATCTCGCATAGTTGTAGTCATTAATATAAATCGTTGTGTGTAAAACAAATAAGTTTAAACTTCTTAAGATATACAAACGGAGTACTGCGCAAGCGCACGTGACATACTCTCCCATGATATTTTTGGTTAGATATTGAAGAAATCTAAATAAATGATTAGAGAAAAATTTAAAGAGGGTCACAGGCAAAAAAGGGAGGCATTATCTTGTAATAAGTGCGCCTTTTCAATTAACAGAAATTAATTGATTTTCTTCAAGTTAAGGACAGTTATAAATGAGGGAGAGGAGTGTGGAAAGGAGATGCAATAATGCGTTTTTTTTTCATCAAATTTAAATTAAAAACATCTTTTTGTTGCAAGAGGGATTTGTAATTGAACTTAAATTTGAACCTGGTTAACCTCGTGCCGTAACTGTGAATGTGTTTAGTACGTGTAGTCATTTGTGTGTAAAGTGCGTATAACATTTTAGAGCTTTGCTCGCTCAAATAATCATGATTACTATTATTTTTTAATAGCAAAAATTTAACAATTTTACGACATATTAATATCCAATATTAGCGAGTTATTGACGTTATACTGCTAGCTAATATGATGGGAGGTGCTTCTGCAGCTATTGCATTAAATAGAATAAATGCACAGGTTTTTCCCAGGTGGACATCAAAAAGTCATAAATTTATGCATTAATGTGCGAATAAAAATAAAATTACCAGCCTTTGCAGCTAGGAAAAACGCTGTTTAATAGTTATTTATTCATTCTAGTGTTGACCTATAGTTATTATAGCAAACCACTTTTGAGTAATACATAAATGCTATAAATGACAAAATGAGCTACTATAAAAAATACTCATTTGAAAACATTAATGCAACGAGTATTTATTACAATCAAAATTCAAAATTCAAAGTCTAAATTCAAAATTTAAATCACTAAACCTAAACTCAAAACTCATAACTCAAAACTCAGAATTCAAAACCCATAACTCAAAACTCCAAATTCAAAATTCAGAAATCAAAATTCATAATCCAAAATCCAAAATTCAAAATTCAAAACTCAAAACTCAAAACTCAAAACTCATAACTCAAAACTCAAAATTCAAAATTCAAGGTTTAAAATTCAAATTTCAAAATTCAAAATTCAAAATTCAAAATTCAAAATTCAAAATTCAAAATTCAAAATTCAAAATTCAAAATTCAAAATTCAAAATTCAAAGTTTAAAATTCAATATTCAAAATTCAAAATTCGAAATTCAAAATTCAAAATTCAAAATTCAAAATTCAAAACTATGAACTCAAAACTCAAAACTCAAAACTCATAATGCATAATTCAAAATTCACAATTCAAAATTCGAACTTCAAAATTCAAAATTTAAAATTTAAAATTGAAAATTCAAAACTCAAAACTCATAAATCATAACTCAAAATTCGAAATTCTAAATTCTTAAGTTTTAATTCTAAATTTAAAATTCAAAATTGGAAATTCAAAATTCAAGATTCAAGATTCAAAATTCAAAATTCAAAACTAAAAATTCCAAATGTAGAATTTTAACCTTCGTATTTATCACATTATTCTTATGTTTTGCTTGTATCTACTGTGATGTTGCCGTAAAACCTTAAACTTTACGCAATGCATAATATATCATATAAGCTAGCATTGCCACACTGCAAAGTATACGAAGCATTAAAGCTTATATTAAAGTTTCTAAGCTGTTAGATGTTGGAAGGTGTTGGAAGCTGACATAATAAGCTTAAGGATTAAAAGCACATAAAACCAGGAAGTGCACAAGCACAGGTTGCAAAATAATTTAGTAACAATAAAATTTTTATGCAACCCAGTTGTTTTTTTTCCCCTTCACTTGCTGATGCACAATAAAATTGCGTAAAATCCAATTTAATGTTGAGCTTAGTGCTTTAGCAAAAAAAATATAAAAATAATAAGGTATAAATAAAATGGCGGAGTCTTGCCATTATAGTGCAATACACTCTGACAGGTGGACCTCATTGATGATCGCTGCAACGTCATCAACAGCTATAAAAGCATAGTAAAAACTGCCAGCTAGCAATCATTGCACTCACTCAGCCACACTCTCACACACAATTTAATGACGAACGACTTGATGCGATATTGACACTAGATGGCGCAATTGCCAGCAATCATTAGAACAACACCAACGACACGGTTTCGAAAAACATTAAATAATGTTGTAAAATAAAATCGTAGCAATCATGACAGCAGAATAAATCAAAATAACATTCTTCTAGAGATGATGAAATAAATGAAAGGATGAGGTGTACGAGATAGAATAAGCCATTAGATACTGCAACGAAATAGCTACAGTGGACAATGGCAATTGTAATGACCAATAAAAGTTGCAACTTCATTAACTTTGGTGGGAGTTAAAGGGATTCAGAAGAAAAAGTGAAATTCTTAAAGAAAAGTTTGAAAAACATCTGACCGATTTGATTGTATATCACCCATTCTCCATGAATTTCTGCTTTTAAAATTTCTTTTGAAGTGAACTTTTAACGAAAAAATGGTAAGATATCACAAATAGTCGTGAGAACTTTTCATCTTCCTTTCAGGCATATTTAAATTTTTAAAATTGTATTTAAAATGCAAATTGTAAGCCTCTGAAATTATTATTATTATCATCATCATCATCATCATCATCATCATCATCATCATCATCGCCATCATCATTATCATCATCATCATCATCATCATCATCATCATCATCATCATCATCATCATCATCATCATCATCATCATCATCATCATCATCATCATCATCATCATCATCATCATCATCATCATCATCATCATCATCATCATCATCATCATGATCATCATTAAAATCGCAAAATTAAGAAATTAAAATCGCCAGATTGATTACACTGAACAAAATCAACTTAACCCAGAAACACATTTTAAGTTTTGAATAATTTCTGACATTTAAGTTGAATTCTCAGCTGTAGTGTATTCAAAGACTTATATAATAAAATTTTATGACAAATTTTTTTGTGGAACATTTTAACCCGTTATATCCTTGTTTTATGGGTCTTTTTTGTCTTTTAGCAAAAAAGGGTCAAAAAAGACCAATAAATTAAGAAGTTAGGAGGTTAAAATGTTCCACAAAAATATTCCTCGTAGCATTTTATATAAATCCTCAAAACACACCCTATACCGATAATGTAAGGATAACATGATTTCCTATGCCGATTCACTATAAGAATGTTCAAAATGGGGGAAACTTAAATCCTCCCTAAAATAAGACTCATACCTAAACTTTCAAAACGCTGGTACACGTATATTTTTTTTTTTGCCCTCTATCAGAACCTGTTGTGTTCGTGTTGAACAGTGTTATTAATCACGCCAAATAAACCAGACTCTTTCGATGAGTTTCTAAAGATCTGCAATGGTGTTCGGCTCCTTCTCTCGAACTTTCCTCTTCCTAACTGACCAAATGTTTTCAATTGGGTTAAGGTCAGGACTGTTTAGAGGCCATTCTTGTAAATTTATTCCCAAATAATTTTTTTATTTCTTATCATAAAGAAAAAAGATATAAGTTTTTAGAAAATCCCAAAATTATAGCAAAAAAAAATTATGCAAGTCTTATAGAAGCTGCACGATGACTAGATTGTGAATCGTCCTAATTTACATTCTGCGTGTGTTGTGATATGCCTTCAATTTTGGGTACAACACCTTCGTTGATTATTTCTTTGTACATTCACTGATCCCTCAATCATCAAAATTGAACCAACTCCATACACCATACAGCCAACTCCATACTCCATACACCATAATATACACCACAATATACGTAGAATGCTTCACCGTAGGCAATATGCAGTCTCCGCTGTACAGTTCACCTTTTCTGCGCCTCACTCTGGCACCACCATCAGCTCCCATCAAATTAATTTTGAATTCATATGAAAATACGACTTGTTCCCAATCATGAGCTGCCAAATTTTTACGTTGTTTGCAGCATTCAAGCCTTTTCCATCGCACTTTCGACGTCAGAAGGTGTTTATTTACAGGTCAGTATGATTCTAGGCCCATGTCATTTAGTTTTTGCTGTATTGTGCGAGTTAAATAGCTTTTTTTCTGATTCGCTTAGAAGCTGCTCCTTCAATTTTGAGATATATGCCAACCCATTTTTGATGATCAATAGCCTCAATGAGGCTCAATATCGGCTACTTAATGCTGGAGGTCTTCCAGAGCAAGATACAATTACAAGGTAGTTGTCAAAATCAGCTGGTAATTTTGAGTTTTTCTAATTGTTGTTTTTGCTTTTGTCGTTTGACGTTTGTAGCTCCTACAGCTTTATTTTTGCAAATTTTCACAATTGAGCAGCCATTTTAAAATCAGCCTACCTTGTAATTCTATCATTTTCCACAGTACCATGGTAAAATAATACAAGGTAGCATTGACAGTTGCTTGGGAAAACATCTTCTGTCAAAAAATATACTCAAAAAGAGAGCGCCACAATCCGCCATTGAAAACACAAACAATGTTGAAAACGTTGAAGTGAAAAAACAACAACCTCAGCAGCTGCAGATGTATTTTCACAGGCAGCTGTTTTTGACAGAAGATGTTTTCTTGCAGAAGAGAAAATAAGCAGTTGTCAATGCTACCTTGTATTATTATACCATGCACAGTACTTTCATCCGTCCTTGCTCTTGGTTGCACAATTAGAGCCCAAAAAATGACTTACTGATGACTCATTGTATTATATACGCCTTACAATGTCTCTATTTGACAGAGTGCTCTCCGTATATTTACAAATTTAGATTTTTTGCTCTTCGCTCAATCCATGATACAATTATACAAGGTAGGTGTGACAGTTCTTTAGTCTTGCACCAATTGTCAAAAATAGTATACATTAGAGAACGAAAACAACAACAAAATTGTAGTAAACAACAAAATAGAAAATAAAATATACAGGCAAATGACAGTCGGTGCAAGACAGTCGTGAGAAAATAGCCAGTTGTCACTCCTATTTTGTATAATTGTATCATGACTCAATCTATGCTATTTTGGCATTTTTTCACTTTAAAGAACTTCAGTTCAAATCCAATATTTCCAAAATGACGTCATCCAAATTCAACTCTATACCTACTAAGTATTTATTTTTGTATTTATTTTAATTATATTTTGGAGTAAGCAAGGCACAAGACAAACCCTGACAAATTTTATTAATTGTTTGGTCGTTAACATTTAGAATTTCTTAGAATTTCTTATAATCGAAAAAAGCAGAAAATGGCAATCTGGTGGGGGAAAGTCAAGAGTGAAATTTTTGAAATGCATGCACAAGTTTCAATGGAGATGTTTTGGAGAAAAATCCCATTCGGAAGTAATATTTGTTTTGTGGACACTGGAGTTTTTTTTTTTGTTTGTTCCAAGATGGTATAAAAAAAAGGTTTTTTGAACTGTGTAAATTATGTAGTTCTTAGAAATTATGTCAAATAATCTAAAATTTATAAAAACATAAAAATTTCCGCATTTTCAAACGATTTAACTTCAAATACCGGTTATTAAAGCAACGAAAAAATAAAGAGCGAAGAAAACTGCCCGTTATAATAACTTCCGCTCAATATGACCGGCGGTCATAAATATTCAAATTTCTTAAAAGGAAAAAAAACAAAAAAAAACACAAACTTTCGACGCAGTAGTTGACACAGTTTCATCCAGCATCCTGCTGCAGCACAAAGATTACGTTAAGGCAACAAATGTTCATAATTAGCGCAAAAATAGCATCAATCAAAATAATATTTCAACACCATGAATTTTGAACAAGCTCATTACAAGCAGCACACAAAGAAGTGCCAAGATTTGTTGGGCTTTAATGGACCCTCCCCTAGTTGGACGGGCATTGTATCTCTTCTAGATTTTTGGTTTTTGTTTTTTTTTTTTTTTTGTATTGTTGCTTGGTCAAACATTGTGTTTTTTTTTTCAAGCTTATTGTTCATCAACACATTAAATTTACATAAAAAAAACATTTTGACAAAATGTCGCTTCTAATTGCGGCCTAGAAATGTGTATAAAAAATGGACCAAGTCCCTTTATGGCGTGCAACAACACCATTGGTTGTTTGGACAGTTTTTTGTCTTGGACATAAATTTAAAATTATTTGCTTCGTTGGTCATACGTATGCGGCATTTGTTGCATTCCAAAACTGGGCCTATCCTTGCCTAACAGCGTGTTAATGAATGTTTTAGTGTATAATTCAGCCCGCGGCGAAAGGGTTCACACAGTAATGGACCGCATTACAAACTGTTGAGCAATTTAATTCAATGAGCTTGTTTTTTGTTACTATTTTTTTTTTTTTTGTTTGGTATAAATTTCACTAAAGATTTATTTCCGCAAGATTTCAAAAGTGCTGAAAGGGTTAAATCAACACTTGAATAAAAGAACATGTTAATTTTTCTCAAAGATTCCGATACAGGATGAGTCGCTTAACGTAGCGGCTGCGGTAAAAGGGTAAAACTTGTCTATAAATCAGCTTAAGTTGACGTAGTTAGGGTGAATTTTTGATGGTTTTCAATGATGATGAGAGCGGTTCATGTGGAGATTTGACAAAAGTTGCAACATTTTTTTGGATGCGTTTTTGAAATTTTCGTGCAAAGCAGCAGTTGTGTCTAATGAGCTGTCATTAATATTGGTCAAATGATGGCTTTTGTTATGTAAAGCATAAGGATTTTAAGATTTTATTTAAGTTCGAGTTTTTTGTAGAAAAGCCGCAGAATTTGATGGTTCGAAAGTGTCTAACTAATGGCTCATTTGGCTATTATTATTTGTTATCCATAAAAGTTTTGGTAAATCTGATACGTATGTAAGTTTTACTTGTGCAAGTCATGAGTCGATTAGAGTCAATGTTTCTTGGTTGTACACTTTTTTTTCATAAATCTTTTCACAAGTTATATGAAGCAATCGTCAAAACCAGACTCCCGGAATTTATGCTCGATAAAAAAAAATATGACATAAAAGCCCGAAATGCTCCATAGAAAATCGGGCGATTATGTAATTTTTTCGAGTGTTTGTGCTAAAAAATATCGAGGTCTTTTTTCCAAATATTTAGAAAGGAAGAAAGACCAGAAAAATAAGCTTAGAACTCAGGCCCGAAAAAAAAAATCGGTTATTTTTGCCGAATTTAAATATGTAAAAAGGCCCGAATTTTTTTTTTGACGTAGAATACGTCATTCTCGGAGGTAAGTAGGGTGGTTGATAGTGATCAGGTGTCGGTATTTATATAACTTTTTGAGCCTTTGGTTGGCCTAAAGTACTGATCGTACAATGTTGATGTTAGCACTTGTTGGTCTGCTTGATCCTCACTGGGAGAAAAATTCATGTTTGAACTCTCTAACTTATATAAATCTTACACAATTACATGAAATATAAAGCCAACATTTGATATTTTTGTTTGCTTAAGTTTGCTACCTATTTATCGACAGTTTCCGGTTTTATCGACAAACCATATCGACGTCTTCGCACAAAAACCATAAAATTTGTATGGGAGCCCCCCTAAGGAGTGATCGGAGGGAAAAGGTGTCAAAGAAAAAAATGTTCCTTTTACAAAAGTAATGGGGTCAGTCATACATATTAACCCTCTCCGGCACTCTCTTGAAGGTCATATGCTCAGGTGTATGGCATAAATATACAAAAACCATAAAATTTGTATGGGAGCCCCCCTAAGGAGTGGTCGGGGGGAATAGGTGTCAAACGCAAAAATGTTCCTTTTGCAAAAGTAATGGGGGTCGGTGATACACATTAACCCTTTCCGGCACTCTTTTAAAGGTCATATGCTCAGGTGTATGGAATAAATATTTTGCTAAATAGTTTTTAAAAAAGATGTCATCAAAAGCGAATTGAATAATTCTACGTCTTTTGTTACGACATAGTCGAAACTACTGTATCTTTTTTTTATTCCCAAAAAGATAAGAAATTTCAAAATCGTTAAATCGCCCTTGTACGGAAGGTAAAAACACAATATTCCCTATAAGGGCAAATAATTTTCATTTCATTTATTTGGAGTATATTATTACAATAAGAACGAATGGGATCTTTTAAGAGTACAACAGATAATAGAAATTATAATCAACAAATTACATTCAATATATTTTTGAACTTAAAATAATAAAAAAAATCGAAATAACAATAAAAACTTGATTGCTTTAGATTTAATTCAATTTGAAAATATGTATAAAGGAAACAAGAGTTTAACATAAAAAAACAACAGTGCGAAAAGTGAGATTAAAAATAGTGTATAAAAATAGTTTTCCTAAAATGTAAAAGGAAAAGTAAGTGATAGTTAAATGTTTGAATAATAGGACATAAGAGAATGCATAAGAGAATTTCTTGCGTTCAAATAGTTGATAAAGCTACATCCGAGAATTTCTATACTTTTTATTGACACGTGCTCAAAGCGTCTCAATCCAAATACATATCTTGCCACATCATTGAAAGCAACCTGAATTTTATGCGTAGTCAAGATTACTATAGACAAGCTCAAAATAAGTTATTAATGGCACTATTAATTGAATTGCAAGTCTATTTTTAGTCTCAATGGGAACAAATTGTGAGGAAAACCGCAGGCATCGTAATGTGTAATAAACGCGTTTATAACATTATTAATATGGTCAGAACTGGAGACAATTATGTTTACAATTTACATAAAAACCCAAGCTTTTAACCTTTACAGCTATTTGTAGACTATTGTCGTTTAAAAATTTTGGCGGGATTTCTAGGTGGTCTATTTTATCCTTATTAATTGCGAGAAAATACGATTTAATAGCATTCAGACAAAGATCATTATTGAATGGCCACTTGGATATAGCTCTAAGGTCATCATTTAGTCTGTAACATAAATCCTCAACTAGTCCAATTCGGTTAGAGGAATAAAAACGGATGTCATCTGCATAAGCATGCATAGTTACGTCATTGCAAACTGAAAAAATGTCATTAATAAAAATACTAAATAACAGAGGACCAAGAATCGATCCTTGTGGAACACCAATTTTAGTTTCCTTTTAGATAGAAAACAAGTCCGCAATCTTAACCCTCTGCATCCTACCATCAAGATAATTTTCTATTAAGAATACTGCATTATTATTAAAACCAAAGATTTCGGACTAAAATGGAGTGATTAACACGATAGAATGCTTTGGAAAAGTCTAATAGACAAAGAAATGTAAGGTGTCCTTCATCGTATGATGTTCGAATGTCATCAATAACTTTGAGCATTGCAGTCGCGCAGATATGTCCGAAATGTTCGAAATCCGGATTGGTGCGTTGAGAGGAGCTTATGCGATAAAAGATATTGATTAATTTGATTGGCTCCCCCAGGGTAGTGTTTTGGGTCCTGTCCTTTACACAATTTTTACCTCAGACATGCCCATTAATGACAGTGTAACTGTGGCAAAATACGCAGACGATATTGCTGTTTTAGCAACGGACACATCGCCATCGGAAGCCTCTAACAAAGTTCAAACCCAAATAAATGAAATTGATATGTGGCTATCAAAGTGGAATATAAAAATAAATGCAGAAAAATCTGTTCATGTAACATTTTCTTTAAGGAGAGGTGACTGCCCTGCAATTAAAATCAATGGTACAACAATTCCAGCATATAGTTCTGTGAAGTGTCTCGGGTTACACCTTGACAGACGTCTTACCTGGAAAAACCACATAAAAGCTAAACGGCAACAGCTGAATCTGATAAACAGAAAACTCTACTGGCTAATTAATCCACAATCAAAGCTAAATCTGCAAAACAAAATAAAATTATACAAAGCAATACTTAAACCTATTTGGACATATGGACTTCAGCTTTGGGGAACTGCTAGCAATTCCAACATCGAAATTTTGGAACGATACCAGTGAAAAACGCTTCGGCTTATGACAAACGCTCCCTGGTTTGTTTCTAATAGATCCATACAAAGAGATCTCTCCATTCCGAAGGCAAAGGAAGAGATAAGTAACTTCAGCGAGAGTTACTTGCATAGGCTATCAATCCGTTGGCTATCTCACTCTTGGATGAAACCACCGAAGTCAGACGATTAAAAATATTCCATCCGCTCGATCTTCCATTCAGAAAATAAAAATGTTCAAATGAAAACAGTTCTAAAGTTATTATTATAATGAAAGTTTAAAGTTCAACTCATTTTATTAATTATCTTTATATAAATTATTCATAAGTAATCATAAATCATTCATTACTAATCATTTGTTAATTAAATTAATTCTTTTTTAAAAATTTGTTGAATGTATATTATATTGCAAAGCTTAATGAAGCTTTCCAATCCCTGTTATTTATTATATAAATTCAAATAATTTGCTTAATATTTACTAAAATAGATTGCAAATAAATAATTACTAAAAAAAAAAAAAAAAAAAAAAACAATTTGATTGGCCATAAGGAACTCACAAATCTTGGAAAAAAAAGAAAGAATACTTATTGGTCTATAATCACTCATCGTAGTTGCACGAGTAACCTTAGCAATAGGAATAACATAAACAAGTTTCCACGATTTACCCAGCGTCTCCACGAGCAATATGTCAGGCAATGAAATATCGCCAGAATTAAATTTCTCTACACATTGCCCGTGGAGACGCTAAATTGCTGGCAAGAAAATATGTCTGGCCACATTGCCAAACGAGTGAAAGTCAATATATATATTTTTGACATATCAGCCATGTCATGTAAAGTCAAAATGGCGGCAAATTTAGCGTGGAGGCGAGATAAAATTATAAAACTAATTAACTTGAAGAATTGAATGAACGAAATTTCTTTGGTGTTTTTCGCATTACTCACAATTTTCTAAATTTTCTAGAGCTCTTATAGCACTTACGTGTTTTTCTTTTAGCCCCATTTCTTATATGACACATTGCGGCAATATTTTGCCCACCATCGAAATATTGCCAGATCGAGCAATATTTTCTTTCTCGCAATATTGCCGAAAACGTTGCTCGTGGAAACGCAGCGTTAGGAAAACAGGAGGTAGCAAAGCAATGATTTACAATATGTGTCAGTAGTGCTATTATATATGGAAACATGATTTTAAAAAATTTTAAAGAGATACCGTCTTCGCCAATAGCATTTGATTTAATTTTCATGATAGATTTTCTCATAAAAAAACACCATTTGTACCTTATCCGGACATAATGTCCATTGTTCATGGAATAACATCAAAAACAAATTTCAAACTCGATATGATAAATTGGTTTACCCTTGTACGGAAGGTAAAAAAAAACAACATTCCGTATAAGGGCAAATCATTTTATCACAATATAAAACCTCATTTGGACCTTTTACGAACGTAATGTCTATGAAAACCTTGTTCATGGAATAAAATATGCAAATATATTCACAGAACATTAATTAACTATTCAAATCTGTTATTTGATAATCTAATATTGAATCTGGATCACGGAAAAATTTGGAAATAAAGCACGAAAAACTGCTGAAAATTTCAGGCTTAATTTCCTTTTTTCATTCTCAATTGCAATTTCAAATTCGGGCTTTTTTACAAAATTTGAAAATCGGTTCCGATTTCCGTAAGTTCCGTTAATTCCGGGAGCCACAAAACCATACTCATCTATAGTTCTCAAAAGCTATAAAAATCTAGATATTAGTAGGAGCTAGTAAACGCACAACTACTAGACAACGGAAGATAGCTGATGTAAAAGGATTTTGGTACCGTGGATAAAATAAAAACTATTCGTATTTGTTGTGAAAGATTTCGACTTTATCGTTTTACTAAAATATTTCCAACTATTATAAAGAAGTTGTTCTCAATAATAATATTTATTGTCTTAATTTCTCAGTGGATAAGGCTATGAAACTTTATAACCACTATTCATATTTCAATATTTATGGACTTGTTAGAAAACATTTCCTCATTTGCTTCTTCTATTGCTTTATTTCAATCATAAACTCATTTCTGCTTGATTTATACTCAAGACCATAAAAATGATAGGATTCATTAATCAACGCTTATCATACACATAAGATCAGCATCAATTACTATTTATTGTGCAAAAAAAAAAAAAATAAAACTGGTAACGAGACAAAAAATATAAAAGCGATTGCTAAAAATATTTTCAGATTATTGACTAAATTACCCTCAAAGAGTGGAGGCAAAAAAAAAAGAAAGCAAAACATAAACACTAACCCTCAACACACAAATCAAGGAACAGACGAAGGTTTTTCCTTACTTTTTGTAATGTGTCATTTCTCTATTGTGTGTAAAAAACAAGGCAGTTTTTATCAAGATCAAAACTGCGTCAATAATATTAGTAAAAATATAATAGAAGTGAAATGGAAACATCATATTTTTCACTGTCACATAAGCAGATAAGAAGACAAAAATGCCACCGAAGGCAAAAAAAAAAAAACATACAAAAAGAGAGAACAAGTGCACCCCAGGGGTACAATAAGCAGGGTACAATGTGCTATACACCCGGAAACTGTAAGAACAAGAGATTTTCTGTAGGTAGCAGCGGATTTAACATCTTTTTATGACTGATATAAGAAGGAGATAAGCAATAGATGCCTTTTCAATATATTTGAATATTTTTTTCACTCTCCAATGAAGAAATTTAACACTCATTTGAACTTTTAATCGAAGTCATGCCAACGGTTCTACATGCTCGTTGAAACCTATTAAAAATTTTGTAATAATTCTAAAATTGCCAGTTCTTCACTTTCAACATATATGCTGAATCAGCCTTAATTCGATGGGGTAGTTATTTTTTAACCCCATTAAAAAATTGAAATTAATACTTGTCTTCTTTATTAACAGAACATGACAAATTATTATCAGCCTATTTAATTGACCTCAATGGCCATGAGTTACTTCTTATACCCTCACCTTATTTAAAATTCATACTTTACTGTATTTGTGTGTGTGTAGCTTCCTTTTTCCATAAGGCTTTGAATTTAAATTTTATGCGGGCTTCACTTCTTGTGTTTTTTTTTATGCCTACATCTGACCGGGGTTGCTTGGCCTAACGTAACTCTTGATTACTTCTCAGCAACTTACTCAGAGTTAACCCTACCGTTGCCGTAAAAATTACAAAAGAAACAAAAAACACAAAATCGAAATTAATTACTTATCTGCGTGTTGTGATCGGTTAAAAAGTGTACCCAAAATGTTCACATCATTAATCTATATAAAGTAGGATTTAAGTCACTTGCAACGAAATCCAATGCAGGATTAGATGCGCCATACGGTGTGGTGGCCAAGTGACAACGGGGTGTGTATTAAGCCCGCATAAAACTACAACTACTACTACTACTACTACTCGATGACGTTGAGTCGGTAAGAAGAAAATCCAATTTCAATTAATTGGATGAAAATTTGTCCACTGTTTGGACGGAGAGTAGGATGACAGAAATTAATATAAAGTTAAGTGAAGTGGAGTAAAGTGGAGTTGAACTAAGTGGTGGAAGGAGCTGACAACATGTCAAATTGTGGTCATTATGTTATTGGTTCCAAGCAAAAGAAACATAAATACAAAAATGACAAATGTTTGATGTCAGCACACTAAAAGTTCTTAGACATAAAAAAATATGAGAGAAAAATTGAGAATATTTTTCTAAACCAATTTGCACATACTAACTTGACTTTTAAATAAGGTCTGATAATATGAAAGAAAAAATATTTAAAACCACGACTAACTTCTATTTCTGATCTCTTAATAAAAAAAAGATACAGTAGTTTCGACTATGTCGTAACACAAGACGTAGAATTATTCAATTCGCTTTTGATGACATCTTTTTTAAAAAATATTTAGCAAAATATTTATTCCATACACCTGAGCATATGACCTTTAAGAGAGTGCCGGAGAGGGTTAGTATGTATCACCGATCCCCATTACTTTTGCAAATGGAACATTTTTGATCTTGACACCTATTCCCTCCGACCACTCCTTAGGGGGACCCCCATACAAATATTATGGTTTTGTATATTTATTCCATACACCTGAGCATATGACCTTGAAAAGAGTGCCGGAAAGGGTAAATATGTGTGACCGACCCCCATTACTTTTGCAAAAGGAAAATTTTTGCCTTTGACGCCTATTCCCTCCGACCACTCCTTAGGGGGACTCCCATACAAATTTTTTTTTGTTTTTGTTTATTTATTCCATACACCTGAGAATATGACCTTTAAGAGAGTGCCGGAGAGGGTTAATATGTATGACCGACCTCCATTACTTTTGCAAAAGGAACATTTTTGATTCTGACACCTATTCTCTCCGACCACTCCTTAGGGGGGCTCCCATACAAATTTTATGGTTTTATATATTTATTCCATACACCTGAGCATATGACCTTTAAAAGAGTGCCGGAAAGGGTAAATACGTGTCACCGACCCCCATTACTTTTGCAAAAGGAACATTTTTGCATTTGACGCCTATTCCCTCCGACCACTCCTTAGGGGGACTCCCATACAAATTTTTTGGTTTTTGTTTATTTATTCCATACACCTGAGCATGTGACCATTAAGAGAGTGCCGGAGAGTGTTAATTTGTGTGACCGACCCCCATTATTTTGCAAAAGGAACATTTTTGCCTTTGACACCTATTCCCTCCGACCACTCCTTAGGGGGGCTCCCATACAAATTTTATGGTCTTGTCGATAAAACCGGAAACTGTCGATAAATAGGTAGCAAACTTAAGCAAACAAAAACATCCAATGTTGGCTTTATATTGCATGTAATTGTGTAAAATTTATATAAGTTAGAGAGTTCAAACATGAATTTTTCTCCCAGTGAGGATCAAGCAGACCAACAAGTGCTAACATCAACATTGTACGATCAGTACTTTAGGCATACCAAAGGCTCAAATTGTGACCTAAATACCGACACCTGATCACTATCAACCACCCTACATAGCTCCGAGAATTCGTAGAATCCGTATTCTACGTCAAAAAATTTTTTTTTGCAACAAAGTGCCACTGTAGGAAAATTTTAAAAACAACAAAAATGGTGTCGGACTATAAAAAGATTTTTTTGAGCCATTGTCTTTATCTTTATTTTTTCTTTTTGTATTGGTATTGAAAATACTGAGTTAATGACTCAAAAATTGTATGTATATTATTATTAAAATATTAAAATTTACGTGCCTTCCTCCTTTTATATGGATGGTACCAAATGCCATCCAGTATCCACAAAGTAGTTATGCACGGTCCTTCTCTGGCAAAGAACAGCATGCTTTCATTGGGTCTGCTTTCTGAAGAGGTTCTTGAAGCATTACAAGAAATTTGCAAAACAATTTAGAAATAATAATGGTAGGAGGATGTGACGGCTGGCTACAAATGAAGATGTTTGTAATAGGTGCCTCTTATATTCATACCCAAAAATCTCTTTGTCGGGAGACATTAAAAAAAAAAAGTCAGACAAATACCTCCAGATGTTCTACTTCTATTAGAAGAATAGTTTTTTAATATAAATATTAAAATTAACCAAAATAAAACCTAATGTTTCCATAATTTTGTTATTGTGTGGACCTCAGATTCATTATAAAGAACATTAAAAAAATTATAATGGTAAAAAAATCAAAATTTAGCTCATGGCCACCAGTTTGAATTTCGAAGTTATTATAAAAGTTAACATTCTTTTAAGCCGCCATTTTGAATTTCAAATTTTTGACTTCAGATTCGTGATCAGCGACCCCGAAAACTTTTGGGACACCAAATTTGAAATGCATAATAAAGTTATTGTAAAAATTAACATGTTCATGGCCGCTATTTGTAAGCCACCATTTTGAATTTTTGACTTCAGATTCGTGATCAGCGAACCCAAAACCTTCAAATCATGATTTTTCATGCAGATTAGACAAGGCCTTGAGGTCTTGGCTGTCTTTTTTCGATTTGGAACCCATCCCTCTCCCGTCGTTATTTCTGGAATTGGAATTTTTTGCTTACCAAACAAAAATCTTGTTTTAAAGTGAGAATTAGTACTTCCCTTGTACGAAATTTTTTTTATATATTCTAAGCTGAATTCAAATGGGGAGAAAAATGGGCCTGAAAATTCTGCTCATTTCGTACAAAGGAAGTTTATCTCCTGAAAACATTGCAAAAAAATTAGACGATTTCGTATATTTTTTTTTTTGTAAATTTTTGGTTTTTGTTTTCGGCTATTTTTCCAAAAATGTTTTGAGCTGTTTTCATTTTTTTTTTTTTTTTTTTTGTGAAATTTTATTTTTTTCGTGTAAGGCCATTTTTCATTCAGTTTTGGGGTGGGTATTCTTCATTCGGGTGATTTTTATTATTTTTTTTTTAGAATTTTCTTTTGTGCCTAGATATTTCAAATAATGAGATATTTTATAGCACAATTTGAGATATATTGAGTTCATACATAATAATGATGATCTTCTTTGCAATGCAATAAAATTTAAGAGACATCCAAGCAACTATTTGTTTTAATAAAAAAAAACATTTTTACACCTCTTGTTGATATACCCCATTATAAGCAGCTTTAACTCAACTTCAAATCCACTCAATACTGATGAAAGTAGATTTCTAAAAACACTATCAATCAAAATGTGAATTTGAAAGGCATTGAATACAAAACGAAGTGTAGAAGAATTTGCATGCCACGGCTCAAACCGAAGCCAATAATCAAGGGGGTAACATTGCAAGCGCACATAAAAAATCTCTCAAATATGGTTAAAGAAATTAAAAGAAACAAAAAAAAATACAGAATTTTTGTTTAGTCAACAACACAGTGTTGCATGTTATACAAGGGAAAACAAATAAATGCAAAATAAGAAATCCCATCAAGCATGGTGAAAATTCTGTTGAATAGCGTGCATCTGTCAGTCAGTAAGACAGACCGAGCGCTTCTGTCTGTCGCTGTCGCTGGCAATATTTTGGTATTTTCTGATATATTTTTTTTTTTTAGAAACTAGTCTGAAGGGAATTTTGTCGGTTTAAATGTCTAATTTAAATGCATGTACTGCGAAAGACGACAGAGATTGATGAATATGCAGCAGGAATAAAGGAAGTAAGCAAGGAATATAAAAAAGCAAATAATGCAAATAATGCAAAAAATGCAAATAATGCAATAATGGAAATGGTCAATATGCACAATAGTCAATGATGTAAGAATTTTTTGGTTGAAAAAAAGCTGAAATAAAGTGGTTAACCAAGCAATGGCGAAAAGTGCAGGTAATGGAAATTGAAAATTTCTGGTTAAAAAAAGTAAAAAGTCCTTAGGAATAGCATAAATATAAGGCAGGATTTAAATAATCACATCATGTGTGAGAAGTTTAAGAAAAAATATTTACAACTAACAGTTTTCTGACGCCTAAAAGGTTTGCTTCTAGCTTAAGTTGTATCAAAACCAATAGGCTTCACACCATTTGCCAGTTTCGCTTAATAACGCGCGGCTAACGCTTGCCTGAAAAGCTACCCAACAGCGCGTGTCAAATTTATTGCAATTTAAAATTGGCAAACAACACGCTTTGCCACTTTTAAGTCTCTCTCTCTCGCTAAACAAGCAGATATATTTTAACCCTTTGATGACACATTATTTCCCAACAACTTATTGTATCGCTAACAATGCGCCAATGTAAACGCCATTTAAAAGCGTAACAAATTTCTTTGATAAAAACGTGCAAAAAATTTCGCTACAACCCATAAAAGAAACGACTGCAAATATGTTCGGCGGTACTTGAACCGCAACGGATTGAAAATTTTAAAAACTCAATTGAGCGTTAATAATTTACCCCAAATTGTAGCGAAATTAAATGTTTAAAATGCAACACTGGCGGCGGTGGCACTTTTAATGACTACAAATTGATTTCTGACATATTTATTAGGCGAGTTCAAATCTGAGACAATCGAAAATGTGTAGCAAGATCCAACGAGAGTGAGACGAAAACAAACAAATATGACCCTGTTGTAAACTAGAGCATGCCACAACTCAATTGAGTGTCCTGTTTGTATGTGTGAATGTGTGTGTCCTTTTATCAGCGCTAATGTTTAGAGCGTTACGAATTGTTGCATTTTTCAGTCGGTTTCTCTAACCTACTCTAGTTCTCTAATTCCTCACTGAAGGCCCGTTAGTGCCACAGCTTCATATGATAAATTGCCTGTCCAGTTTTGTTGTTGTTGTTATCCTTTTGTTCCCTTACTCCTGATAATGTTTATTACATCCGTTTACATTTTTCCATGCCTGCACTATTTACGCGTTATCAGCTAAGGTTTTCGCTCTCATTACGCTGCCGCACTCACTTAATGACATCCGTTTTGCGTAGTTCTTTCTTTTTGCCGGCTAGTGTTGGCCTTTTATTGTTTTTCATTTCCTAATCAAAGGCATCCATTGTCTAGTCGCCGCGACAGGATGTGGTTTAGAATTAGAGAGAGAGGAGGATGTTGAAAAAAAAGTGTGTTTTATTATTATTATAAAAATTCTCAGGTCACACATTATATCTGCTGTTGCCTGGCAACCCTTATAAAGTGACCAGCTCTAGTTTCATTTTTTTGTTTGCATCATTTACAAATTTACGATAATGGTTTTAAATATTTAAATGATCGCCAGCGTGTCAAAGAGTGGCGTGGTAAACGTGATTTGCTTAAGATCATAAATTTTTGGGTATCGCTATAAAATATGAAGAGTGCACAGGGTGAGGGAGTCAAAGTAGACTGTGCAGCTGGTATTTGAAGTAGGCTGGAATTTCAATTTGGTTAGAAATCTAACTAGAAGTTATCTTTTGGTAAATGAGAATGAAAGGGGCTGAAATCTACGATATTTTATATCGTAGAATATATGTATGATGAAATTTAGAATAAATTAGCTAAAATTCCAAAATTCTATTACAAATGCATATTTAAAGAAAAAAAAATTCGATTTTCTGATTTTGTGACCTGGCGGTACACTTCTGAATTTATTTTTTTTTTAATTTTTGAAATAATCGGCTTTAAATGATATAAAAACATATTCAATAGCTAGGTTTGGCTATTTTCATAGACTTCAAGGAGTTTTAGAACTCGCACAATTGATGCCTCTTGGTTTAATACCATTTGAAATAGTCTGATACGATAACTTTTCTTTATTACTATTTTTTTTTTTTTTAAATATAAAATATAAACATAAAATATATCACAGTAGATTCTTGAAAAAAGTGAAAATATTGAGACTGTAATACAGTGATGGCAAAAATAATGGTAACGACAAGCACTTTAACATTTTGAAGAATGTTATTAAGTTTTAAAGCAAACTATATGAATGTAAACCACTGTACACAAAAGTTCGATATCGGTACTCAATTTTGTTAATTTGTTAATGCTTTTGCACATAATTCGGCAAAAATATCAGTGGTGCAAACCCTTAAATCAGTGAACTCGATTTCGTATTGGAATAAAAAAATAGAAAAATAGAAAGTTGAATAGCATATTCAACTTTTGTTATTATATTGAATATGCAACTACTAAACAATTGTATTCAAATACCGTTTAGAAAGTGTTATTAAGGTATGAAAAAAACAAAAAATTCTTGCAGTATTCTACCTTTCGCACCTTTTCTACATTTTCTATTTTCTATAAAATAGTAACAATGCATTTCGCTCCTATGTAGCGATGAACAGATGATAAGCTCCATTTTATCCGAAAATTAAGAAATTAAGATAAAATCAAGTGTGAAATTGCAGAGCTATTGAAGTGTTCAAAGAACAAAATGTATTCTGCTATTAATTTTTAACCAAAGAAGGAAAAACGAGGCAGAAAAGGAGCAACCTGTGCAAAGTTTGACGTATTGTTGGTTCGACAAACTAATTATTTTCATCAGAAGAACCCACAAAAGCGTTAAATGCACCAGTAACTAGTTACACAATACGGAATAGATTAATAGAAAATGATTTAAAAGCACATTCCGCAAGAAAAGTGATATACTTGAGCAAAAAAAGAAAATTCGCAACAGAGTAGCCTATTCAAGAAAGCATCTGATACGAAAAAATTGGAAAAACGTGTTGTGACCAGTCAAAATAATGGTGAATTTGTTCGAATCCGATGGAATGCCTCATATAAGACGCCCAAGAACTACTTCACATAATCCGGAGCATACAATTAAAACTATTTAACATGGTGGTGTCAGGGTAATGCTATCGGGTTGTTTTTCCTCGTCGGGCGTAGGTCCAATATATTGCATTACAGGTAAAATTTGGACCACAGACTATTTAAATATATTAAATAGCATAATGCTGCCATTTTGCGATGAAGAAATGCAGTTAAAATGGGAGATTATGCAAGATAACGACCCTAAACACAATTAGCAAACAAATGGTTTTGGGATTATTTGATTAGAATTACCATCGCCGTCACCAGACCTTTATCCAATTGAATACCTCTGGGGGATCTTAAAGAAGAAAATAGTTAGGTATAAATCCAAAAACAAAAAAAGAATTACGGAAAAAAGTGCAATTTGTGACAAACTGGTGGATTCCATGGCCCATCGGTGCATTTAAGTTCTAAAAAACTGTAGTGCCACAACAAAATATTAAAGTTAAACTTGTTTTTAGTATAAAATTGGTTAATTTTAAGAAAAAAGTTTTATTATGTTAGTTATAATAGAAACAAAATTATTTTTTCCAAGGCAATAAATGAATTGGTTTTTTGTATGAATTGCGTGAAACTGATTTTTTTTTTTATATTCTGATAGATTTATCTTAATCTTTAAGTCATATGTATACATTGAAAACAAAAAAAAAATCAAACAAAAAAAACCTCACTAGCCGTTTCTATTATTTTTTTCCATCACTGTATATCCACACAATCGATGCATCAAGGTCTAAGAGAAAATTAAAAAAATATCAATATTTTTATACTGATATTTTATCACTTAAAGTCATATACCCTCAGGAGGGAGTTCTGGAAAAAATACCGCCTAAATTTTAAAGCCCTAAACTAAGAGTGTTATTTAACTTGAGATAAAACTAACTAACGAACATAAAAATAACTTGAGTTAAAAAATCAAAACCATCTTTAAAAAAACTTATATCTCAAAAACAGAGTGAAGCAAATAGTCGCTTTAATTTGTGTTTTGGCAGACAGCTAAATATGAAATATTATTAGCCGTATTCATAAAAATATTTTCAAATAGCTTTAAAAAGTTCAATTGTTAAAAGCTTTTAAATGTTAAAAAAAATTAAAATTTTGTTATTCATAAACATGTTGTAACTGATTTATAGTTAAAATAGGAACACTTTCGATTTGAAGTGGGAAGAGTGCAAATAATGGTTTGTGTATTAGATAAGTTCAATGAATAAATAAAAAGTTATGTGACAATTTTGTCTACATTTTGATACTTGAACATCAAAAGTTTTTTGAAGCTACCCTCTGCACTGAAGAAATTATTATTTTATATTATTTTTTTTTAAAAATTTTTTAATGTTTTGACAAATTTTCTTGTTTTTATTTTTTGTTGGAATGTTATGTTTTATTTTCATATATTTTGATTTTTCTTTTTTGACATTTTTGCAATTTTTTAAATATTTTGAATAATGAACGGTAGTGATGTCTAGGCTCAAGGTCTAATAGTTTTTTATAGTTTTTTAAAAAATAAACATTTTGTTCGAATTTAAAAAAAAAAAAAATATTTTCAATATTTCGCTCGCAGTCGGCAAGCATCCTCAGGAAAATTTTTCGAAATTTTTTATAATAAACGAGTTACATTTAAAATGGAAACATTAATTCACAATTTTAAAATTAAAAAACAGAATTAATTAAAAAACTATCAGCCCCAAAAGAATCACGTCCACTTTTCTCTTTCCTCATATTTACTTACTTTATTCACAATAGTTCTACGTTAAGAAGCGCTAGTTATTTCTTCAATTGTTTCTATTACTAAATACTCCTCGATTTTATCATTTTCTATTTTACTCTTTTCACTGTAACTTGTTAACGGGAATTCGTATAAGTCTACAACAGAGACATTTTTCTTTCCCGATATTTGGTATCGACAATTGAATCATTTGTTAACCGTGGTAGGAAAAATTTACTCTTTCACTCTGAAATCTTTTATTTTTTTGTTTTTCTTAGCCTTGAACCAAGGATTTAAGGTGTTATTCCTAATCACTCAAGACTGACTTGGTTCGAAAATGGGGAGATAGGATGAGGAAAAATGAGGATAATCAATTGAAACATATGTATGATGTCCTACTGTGAACTAGAATCTGAACCAAGTGCTATTCCTTTACATCAGTCAATTGTTGTTATGAGGCAATCCCATCTAAAACCTTCTCTCCCACCAACCTCAACTATTAAGTCATTAATATTGATGAATTTTCAGTTTCGGTTGATTAGCAATGAGAAAGATGGTTAAAGCGCAGAACCATAGTCTAGCCGGGATTCGAACCTGAGACCCCTGATGTGGAAGTTAATCGCTCTAACTTCTCGACTACCAAATCCATGAATATGTTAACAATACTTTCAAAATGCTATACTTCGGAAAGCATTTAACATGTCTCAACAAAAACCCTCTACAATAAATCTTACCAGCTACCACTTTGGATTTAATATTGGTTTGTAACATGGAATAATTCAGCCCATGGTTCACTCTTCTTTTCATTTGCTATCGCTTTTTTTCTTAAGCACCTAATGAAGCGTTACTGTCATAGGTATATCGAAAACTTTAAAAACAGTTTGCATCAATAGCTTTCTAGTGCAACTATGAGCAATTCTTGATTAAAATTTACATGTCGTCATATCGCATATTTTGATAGACAATTTCTTTTCAATGCAATTTTCCCAACCTAATCCTTTCCCACAGCATAACTTTAACCCGTTGTTACCGCTTTTTAAACGCCAACTTCTTAAATATTCATGGAAATTTCTTTTTTTTGTTTTCTTGTGAATTTGTTACGTAACCGTAAATTTGATTTGATTTTGCTGCATATTGATGGAATAATTGAGCAATTCTAATGACCTTGTTGCAATCAAAACAGCGCATCGAATTGCATCAACATACATTTAGAATTTTTTTGTGTTGCACCCGGGACAGCCCGACAGAAAAAAAAAAAAAAAAAATAAACAAAACTAAAAAAATCAAAATAATCCGACAACACCCTGAATTGATGGCGGAAACAAACTGACTGACAGGGGGTTAATTGAGTGTGCAAGTGTGTTTGTTTGGGTGGTGATTTTGAAATTTTGCATATTTTATAAGATATTCGGTGAAATTTGCATATCAACTTGGGCTGGATAAAAAAAAAAAAAATAAATGGAAACCACACACAACAATCATTCATTGCTTGCTTTACAAACTGTATTCGACACACGTGAATATTTATGTTAGTGTTCAACAAAATGCCAACAAACGTAGGGATACCACAAAATCATTAACGTATTTTGCTACTGGGACATCCCTTGCGATCACAACAATCAAAAGTGTTGTCTACAGCGAATGTTTTTCTTTGCCTGCTCATTAATTTTCGCCTCAACATGTCAGCGCTTTGATCATCATCACATGATGACTGATGGAATCTTGTGGCACTTAAATGTCATTTCGATGAATTTATAATTGGGAAATTATGTGATTTTTTTTTCGAAAATAACTTTTCCTCGTCGTTTGTTTTGAATTTTTTTGATATTGTTAAATTGGCTTTTTGACAGTTGAAAATAATTTGCATATTATTTTTGGTTTTTTATGTTTCTTATTTTTGTATTTTGCATTTCGATTTTGTTTTGATTTAGTTGCGTTTCAAAAAGGCGTAGTTGTGGAAAATGTAAATGTTTTTTTGGCATTGCTTTGTATGCTTTCATGATTCCTGTCATTATAATTAATGATTTTATGCGTAGCAACGCAGCTTTCCAAAGCTACTGCCGTTTTGTCATGTGACGTTTTCGTTGTCATTTATATGGCTTTTTTGCTTTTTTTTCATTTACTGCTTCTTTTTCATTTGTCTCATTAACCCTTTTGTTCGTTTTTGACGTTTGGTTTTTTTTTGGTTTAATATGAGAATAGCAAAGACCAATATTTGCATTGCAACATCGTGGGAAATCGTTAGATTGACGTAAATTCTAATTAATTACTTAACTTTGAAAGACGTTATGTGTTTTGCTTGAAAAAGTTTTACCCAATAGGAATTTAGTGAAAGTGAATTCAATTTTTCAAATTCGGAATATAAAGTTTAATTTAAGAAATGATTTTGTAAGCCTTTATATTCCGTTATTTTGTTTAAGGTTACTTTAGTTTCTATTAGAGAAATAAAAAGTTTCCTGGATACAAAGATGTATGCTGCACATTTAAACTTTTATTTTTTTCAATTCTTAACTTTTTTCAAATTTTAACAAAACCAATAAGCCCCAGTTTAAGCCCCATTTAGCCCCAGTTCATAGTTCAAGGTTCTTAAGTCCAGTATCCAAGTCTAAAATTAGTGAAATATTTTTGGTTTTAAATGTATTTGATTGATGGAAAATATATTTGTTTTTATGTGAACTATCTGCCATTTTGTAAAATGAAGGCTCAACCAAGTTATGAGTCATGAATCAAGAAATAAAGATCATGCAAACAAAAGAGCCGCCATATTGTAAACAAAACAAAGCTGATAGGTATGACGTCATCGGTTACAAATTCTTTTGTTTACGTGTAGCGATTGGATGTGAAAAATTATTTCTTGAAGTTTTAAAGAATTATTAGTGTTTATAATTCAGTAATTTTTTGTGTTTTTTATAAAAATGAAGTGTGCTGTAGCGACGTGCAATAATTCCAACAGCAAAAATAAAATTACTTTAAATTTCGTTACTGCATGAAAATATAAACAAACAAAGTATTCAAACACTTTTTCGCGAATTAAATTTGTTAACTTTATAATTTTCCACTTTTTTCTAAGTTTTCACATGTTTTGCATGAAAAACATATGCAATATAGCTTTTTTTGTGACCGATGACGTAGCATGAAAAATATACTTTTTTCTCGCACTGCTGATTGCTTGATCTTGTCTTGTTGGTTCATGGCAGTGATGTGATTTGGTGGGATTTCGGGCTCATTTCGGGATATTTGGCCTATTTGAGAACGTGTGGGATTTTAGATGCTTAGGTGGGATTTTTTACTGACTCATAATTTTTTAAAGTGTAAATTAGCAAAACTGGTTGGTATCACTTTTTTGTAATCTTTCAAAATTTTTCGTTTTATTGCTGTTTCATTGATTCTATATATGTAAGAAAGAGATATGTATATTCAAGAGGCTTAAAATTAATGAAAATAAGATCCTCATTTAAAAACAAAAATATAAGCTCAGTTTCATTTTGATGCAACGAAAGAAATTTACGATTACTTCATACACTTTTTTTATAAAAACGCAAAGTTTAACTTTAGGTATTTTTTTTTTCTGCGGAAAATTTGTTTTTTTAATAAAATTTGTTATATTTATTGAAAAACTTTATTATCTACATTATTAAACTATAAAATTATTATAATGTTCAAAAAATGTAGGGGAGGATGCCCGCCTACTAAACACGTTTTGCTTGGAGCCTATACCTTTGGTTTAAAACATAATTTTCAGAGCTCTTGGTTTCATTTGGAAGCTAAGTTCAATAACTAACAAGAATTTTAATCAGAATTTAAAATTTCCAAAAATTATAATTTTGGAAGTCGATCTAGTTAAAGTCTCAAAATCGGCCGCTTAAAAAATCGGCCCAGCTACTGAACACACAAAACAAATCGTTGAAAAAAATTAGAAAATAAAGTAAAAACACTAGTTTTTGAGAGTATATAAAAAGTTTATTCTATCAATAGTTCACAATGACTCACTGAACTTTAAACAAAAGAGATTTGAATTTTTTCATGGCTGCGGCCATCGCATCAGCATTTATATTCGTTCTTCTTTTCACTTTTTTTTAAGCGACGCCATTCTAAAATTTTATCTGAACGTGGATGAGAATCACGAAAACTATTTTTACTAATTTCAAACACTATTTTCGATCATATAAATAAAAATTTTTTACATGCAGGATTTCTGAAAATTTGTTCGGAAGGTGGACGTTTTGTTCAGTAGGTGGGCAGGCACGCCATCATGATATGACGTGAAATATTTTTTTCCATTTCTCAATAGTGTTCGATTGCTCGTCGAACTGGGAAAAATAAACATTAAATATAGAATTCTACTCATATTCACCTTTTTTTATCGATAAAAAACACTCTGAAATTCACTAAAGAGAGATAAACTATTTTTGCTCAGCTTCGTTTTATTCGAATATTTTATTTCTCAACGGCAGTGGGGCTAAAGCAGCATACGCATTATCTCAATGATTTATCAAAAGTGAACATTCAATGAGATGTTACTGCGACACTTTACACATTGGCGCATCATACAGACGTCAGAACTCACAGTGTTCAGTAGTAGATGGGCCTGTTCAGCAGGTGGGCATCCTTATTTCTTTGTGAAAATTGCATAAAAAATCGTTATTGGTATAAATATTTGGGTGGGATTTTTTGTGAGTTTTTCGTGTCATTTTGGTGGGATAAACAGGTCTAAATCGAGATGTGATCGGGATTTTTTACTAAATCAGAATCACATCACTGGTTCATGGTTATGCGTAAACAAACAAAAGTAAGAGAGCAAAAGTACGAACTTGTGCGGCACTATCTGGAGTCGCCCAAGTTTTGCGTAAGCTTTGCTTTCGTTCAGTTTCTCAATTTTCGTTTACTTTGCTGAACTTGAGAGAGAGAGAATTCTCGACTCCGTAGTTTGGTAAGCAGAATAGGGTTGCAACCTGTATTTTAAATAATTTTTATTTTCTTTTCATTTATCTTTTTTTCTTTTCATTAATTTATTTTTAATTTATAGTGACGGCAAACTTAGAAAACTTCAAGAGTTTTCATTGCAAAATCACGCTTTTTTTAAGCTTCACAATATATTCATTCGCAACATAATATTTTCTCAAAACTGTTGGCAACGCTTATCACCAAAAAACAAAATATTTGTTATATGTCAATTTATTGGGATTAATTCATATCATGGTATAATAAGAGAGGTAGGTGCAGAGCTGAGTGTGCTCTCTTTCGCCATTTCGCCAATGCTTGCTTTCTCTTGTCTTTCTCATAGCTTCGAGATTTTATATGAGTTGTCAACTTCGTTTTGACATTCCCGACGGTAGGCTCTCATCTAGCGAGTTTACCTCTATAATTATACCATGATTCATATTGATTTATTTCATGCATACTGTGTATTTTATTGAAAATTGAGAAGTTGTTTTCGAGTTTATTTGAACTTAAGAAAACTTTTCGGTTACTTCTCTCTGATACTTTTGTTTGCTTGTGCATAACTTGATTGGGCCTTAAGCTTTCTTGAATTTTTCACCTAACGCCTATTCAGTCAAATAAAATGACAAACAGCAATCTGATTCGTGATATCGAAATCTACATTTGTCAAAAACAAATATTTTCGTTCCTCTTTTCCAATTACTTCAAGCTTGCGGGTTAGAGGGTTAAGCGTACACTGTTTGAAACCGCTCAGGAAGATTATTCCATCACGATCAAAGACCGAATTCTAATGACCTTTGACCGTCAATAGTATAGTAAAGGCTTGGAGAGCTGCCCGAGTGGACTTGGGAAATACTCGAGCTAGTGGGGTCAAATCGTGTAGTTCCCCTGTACAATTTGCATGGTTGCACCTATGTTTTGATGCACTAGAGAGTTGAGGGAAAATTAAATGTTTAAATGTTGAATCTCCTTTCAATTATATTGCAACATAGGACCAAAATCTTGAAATAGCTGTCTATATGTGCAAATTTTTATCCATATTCGTGCTTTTATGAGGTAATGATCATGCGAAGATCAGCTGAAGTGAAATAGCTTGAATGATACTTCAAGATGGGTGCATTTTGTTAATTAAATAATTACACTCGTTCTGTAGAAGCATAAAAAGTCTTTTACATTTGGCTTCTTTCATCTTTCGTTAAAAATTTTATTCAAAGGATGAATCTAAAAATAAATTTGAATTCATTTTATTTCAAAAATTAATATAATCTTGATTTGATTAATTTAAATAAAAAAAGAACATTCAAATCAAATGTCGACGGTTAGTCTTAAAATCCTGATTTTGTTTAAAAATTTCAATACATCTAAGTATATATTTCTTTCAATTTGATTCGCTGATAGATTAAATTTAATAAGAACCATTTGAAAGGTACCGTTAGATTAGCGTATATATTATTAATATTTTTTTTTAAAGGTCCAAAATATTGACTTTTTACACAAAAAATGACGCAAAAGTTGTTTTGTCGTTAAAATAATAAAAACTCAAAATTACATTTCATAAAAATTTACATTAAGGGTTTTCACGAGGCCCAGAGTAAAAGAGTAAAAACTTAAAGTGTAAAATAAAAATACTTTCCAACAACAAAATGCTTTCAATGAATGTTTACACTTTTACTCAATCTCAACCCTAGTCTTTAATATTTTTTTACTCTAGTGTAATAATATGACAGCTTGTTTTTTATCTGGCAACATAATCGCTAACAGGTCAATCACAGGGACGTTATACAAAAAACATATGACGTCGTGTATTTTGTTATTGTATCTGTGCATATTTTTCAAAGAATGAACTACTGTGCATATAAACACAAAACAGCTGTGAAAATAAATAAAATTAATCAAAATTGAAAATTGAATTCAAAAGTAAGTATTTTTTCTGCATTTTCATTTAACTTAATTAATTTACAACATTAATTTTACATTTAGTGTCCGTATCTGAAAAAAGGAAGCGCGAAAGACCTGTACGAAAGTGGTCCGACGACGAAATTGGAAATATATTGGACTATATAATAGACCACGACCCCGGAACTTTTGAGGTAAAAATAGAACCACTTTAGGTCATTGTTAATTATGGAAAATGTTAATATCTAGAAACCAACGGCACAGATATATTATAAACGCTTGCTTGAAGTCTTGGAAATCGACGCATCGTGGGATTTGCTTAAATTCAAAATGCGTTACTTGCGTAAAACCTACACAAAGGCAAAGGATTGGAGCAAAACAAACGGAGCTGGAATCGAGGACGATGAGGGCATGCTAACGGTCAAAGGTAATTCCCAATTTAGGTAAATTAAATTTAATTTAAAAATTGAAAAAGATTCTTATATCACTTGCAGCGAAAATAACAAAAATGTGCCCGCACTACGACAAATTATCAGCAATATTTCATGCGGATAAAGAAGCAAATGTTGTAACAATTGAGTCGTCAGCCATACCAGGTGAGGAAGTATGGGCTGCGGATATAAATGAAGAAGGTGTTGCGTTACTTTCTTCAGAAACGCATCCAAATGAAGGCGCTATTGAAGATTCACCACCAACTCCAGGACCATCACGACGTCAAAAAATAAGTAAATATGCGTCCAAATCGTCATTGTCAGCTCTGTTGAAAATGGAAGAGAAACGTGACGAATTTCGGAAATCGAAACTGCTTTTTGAAAAAGAGAAATTTGAAAAAATGTTTGAGTTGGAAGAGAGAAAGCTTGCTTTAAAAGAGAAAGAATTAGAATTGAAAAGTAAAGAAATAGAGCAAAATAAGGAACTAGCTATGCATAATTTAAATAAGAATTAATGTTTAAAAATTTATTATTAAAAAATAGCTAATAAATAATAATAAAATGTACATTTTTCTACTCAAACATTAAATGGTACAAGGCTTGTCGTTTGTTCTCTGCATCAGAATTATCGGAAGATAATCCTGTGTTGTCCTCAATTGTAATTATTGTGTCCGCGCTGAAATCAGCAGCAATATCGGAGTCTTCCAATAACATGTTGTGTAACATACAGCAAACTAATATCCATTCACAACAGAAGTTTTGACTTTCCTTGTCCTTAAATCGCAGCCGTAGCTCTTTTAAACTTGAAAATTTTTCCTTAAGAATACCGATTGCGTGTTCGACCCGCACTCGATATTTACTATGGTGTTTGTTAAATTGTGCACGACTTTGTTGATTCATAAGTTGGGAGTTGCTTCTGTATGGTGTTATAACATTGTTTGACAATGGGTATGCAGAGTCTCCCGCAATCCATTCCATTTGAGAAAAGAAACGCTGCTTATATTTAAACGCATTGCTATTTTTAAACATTTTAGCATCATGGTAGCTTCCCGGACTACCAACAAAAGCATCTCTTATGCGAAGACGATAATCAACAATGACCTGGATCTTAACAGAATATAGATGCTTTCGGGAGAAATATAGTTCTGGATTGTCTACAGGCTGCTCCGCTAACTTAACCTCAGTACCATCAATGTACCCAATACAGTAAGGCAGTTCCTCAAAGGTTTCTCGTACGATATCTGCACGTTCTGTTGCGTTAGGCCATTTAAGATATTGTGGTAGTAAGCGCAAAAGAGCACCAAATACTCGGCGCGTAATTTTGTCGATGGTTCCACCATCACCAATCCCAAATAATGCCGCAATTTTTCCAATTGATGCTCCTTCTCCAGATGATCCTAAGCGAAACAATACCACAGACAACTGAAGATCAACAGGAAATTGCAAAAAGGAATTTGGGCCTGTAAAATTTCGGTCATTTTCAATTTTGGAAAGAAGAGTTTTGAACTGATCTCTGTTCAGACGTAACATAACACGGAATCGTTCTTCATCAATGGTACATAAAATATTAGTGCGCCAATCGGCAGTTTTTGGAACTATTTGGTTGATTCCTCGACGATGAGATAGCACCACTAATAAATCCTCATGCATCTCATCTAAAATCTCGTCCACAGCTTCGTCATAGTCACTTTCAGTATCTGCATATTATGAATTTAAACTGAGATGAGTACAAAAGATGATATTTGTACATACTTACCTTCGACAAATTCTATATTGTCAAGCGCATTTTGAATTAAAAAATTTACAATTTTACTTTTTTCGCTAGATTTCGGCATTTCAAACAATTTAAATGAATTTTTTTTTTGACATGTTTTGACATTCAGTTTTCAAAGCATATGTTACTATTTTGTTGCGTTCACGAGACTGAGAGTAAAATTGCAAATTTTACTCTTTTACTCTTTTACTCAGGGCCTCGTGAAAACCCTTATTATCATAAAAAAATATTTTTTTGAGGAAATTATTTTTTTCTAATGTTCTTTTTATTCTTTTTATATAATACTTAAACTAAAAAAATATATACCGATATCTCTTTCTTATCAAAGATATCGCTATAAATTTATATTCTCGGTCCATTGGGAGAAGAAAATAACAAAAAAAAAAAAAATAAATAACTGGCCATTTCAGCCCTTGAAAGGACTTTGACCTAGCTTCTTATGATCAATTGTGTTGTGCGTGTTATTAAGTTTGTACACAATCGACCGAGAAATGGACCTACAGGCTTAACGCCGACTCCGAACGGCGATGAACGGAATGTTCTTATTCTCAAGAAGCTTTACATGGCATTTTGATTACTCTCTGAGGTTTGCCATTGTCTGCAGAGAGGTGACGGCCGTACAGAAAAATTATTTTAATTCAAATAATTTTCTATCGCTGCTGGGATTCGAACCTGGGTCTCCAGGTTCTTTGACATAGCGGCCACGCACTTTAACCAACTACGCCACGGACGCCTAAGAAAATAACAATAATCGATCGAAAAAACATGGATCTTTAATGTGAACACTCGTAATAAATTTTGAGATTTTTTTCTTCATCACTTTATATGGGTGTCAAGTTTAGTTTTTGCATATTTCCATACATTTTTTTATTCGCAAACTTCTAAACGAATAAAAATTTCTTAATTTTCAAAACCGTAATTTTTGTAACTGAAAGAGAGTTTTTGAAGATTTCCATCGTTTTACTCAAAAAATCATTATTTTTATTTTTTTTTGCATTTGTTAATTGTCAGAGTATTTCATCAAAAGTAATCCGAAAATAGATGGCATTTGTTAACTCAGTGCAGCTTAGTTTTCATTATTTTGGATTTTTAAATATATTAAAACGTGGATTGAATCAAATTTTAATAACGGGCAAATTTTAGTAACACCGGGTATATCAACGAGTATGTATATAAAAAAGAAAACAAAATTAGTTAGTTATGAAACAGAAGAAACAGACGGATTTTCACTTCGGATTTTTATACAATCCGTAGTTTAGAAAGACATACTGAAAAGCTCTTGAGAGTTTTTTGTTTTAAATAAGAATTTCTATTTTGCATATTTTACTTACTGTTAAAGTCTTTACATAAAACGTTCGATTTGAAATACTTTTGTATATTTTATTTATTGAGAAAATATAATTTCATGCTATTTCACTTCACAATACAATAGTTCTTTAAAGTGTAAAAGGTTCACAGAGCGCTTCAGAACTGCTCGTAACATATTTAAAGCCCTTTAGTTATTTCTTCTGCTGACATACAAAGCGCTCTGTTTCAAAACTACTCCATAAGTATTGCAATAAAATTTATTCTTATACAATTGAAATCAATCAATGCAGTTTTGAACAAAATCAAAACAAATTTAAGTGCTTCATCCGAAAGGTGCTGCAACAGTTGAGGTAAACTACCCTATGTTGCACCCATAAAATGCAGAAACACTTCAAATTAACTGCAGTTGTTGCACGTCTCGCCATGAAAGTTCCCATGAAATTTTTACAAAGAAAAAAAACTTAACTTTAATTGTGCCAAACTTCAAGTGGTATCGGTTGCATGCACTCCAAAAAATGGTAACTAGCTACCCTCCAGCATGTCAGAACGACCCTTAAAAACACAAAATAAAAGAAATAAAAAACAAAACACAACTAAAGCATCCAAAACATTTTTAAATGTAAACCAAAATAATACCATTTAGCGTAATAAGAAAATCAACACTATGTTGCAGTGACAGCAAATATTTGACTGTTCTGCGTTGTGCTGCGGCCACTTTAACCCTTTATTTATTTTTGTTTCGTTCGCTCTGGCTGTGCTAGTCAGTGAAGTCAACGAAGTCAGCGAAGTCATCGAAGCATTCAAGCGTTAGCCAAGGAGTAAATAAATCATTTCTCTTCGATTAATTCGCTTGCTGACATGTGTGAGTGCGTGTGTGTGTGTGTGTGTGAGCACGCTACTTCGGTAAGGCCCGTACCACGTAAGCCAAAATAAGACCAATAAGTCTATGTTTGCAACCTCTAAATAAGGGTCTCATATGTGTCAGTTTTTGGTGGCGTACAAAATGCGTTTTTATGACCCTTTTCTTTTTGTGTAACCCTTTCGCAACGCTTTTGCACACTAGAGCAACGGTAATAAATTGTTAAAAATGTCTCACTAATATTTGAGAACGGCGTGTTTCTTTTTTAAATTTTTAAGTGTTTAACAAAATTTTTTAATGTGCTCTCAAACAATGTTGCTGTATCAGGCAATCAATTGTAAAAAAAAAACAAATGTTGCTGATATTTTTACAGGCAATTGAACGCAATGTAATGTACTACAACAATTGCCACTTAAGGAGCCTCAATTGAGCAGCAGGATATTGATTAATTTTTATTTTGATATATTTTTGTTCAATATTGTTGCAATATAATGGCAAAAAATTTGTCAGATCGAAGGAATGAGAAAAAAAGAACGCCCATTTTGAGAAGAGGAATTCGTGTAAGGGAAGGTTTTCAAGAAAACGAAATGGGGGAAAATACTACTTTCTTACTACTTTGAAAGGGTCTAATACTTTGAAAGGTATATTGTAAAATATCGAAGTTCATATTCGTATTCATATTCATATTCATATTCCTGCTCATATTCATATTCATATTCATATTCCTACTCATATTCATATTCATATTCATATTCATATCCATATTCATATTCATATTCATATTCATATTCACATTCATATTTATATTCATATTCATTTTCATATTCATATTCATATTCATATTCATATTCATATTCATATTCATATTCATATTCATATTCATATTCATATTCATATTCATATTCCTATTCCTATTCATATTCATATTCATATTCATATTCATATTCATATTCATATTCATATTCGTATTCATATTCATATTCATATTCATATTCATATTCATATTCATATTCATATTCATATTCATATTCATAATCGTATTCATATTCATATTCATATTCATATTCATATTCATATTCATATTCATTTTCATATTCATATTCATATTCATATTCCTTCTCATATTCATATTAATATTCATATTCATATTCATATTCGTATTCATATTCATATTCATATTCATATTCATATTCAT
Organism: Pherbina coryleti; assembly: GCA_943735915.1. NCBI lineage: Eukaryota > Metazoa > Arthropoda > Insecta > Diptera > Sciomyzidae > Pherbina > Pherbina coryleti. The sequence goes on from OX030952.1 coordinate 6,724,326, forward strand.
ATTCATATTCATATTCATATTCATATTCATATTCATATTCATATTCATATTCATATTCATATTCATATTCATATTCATATTCATATTCATATTCATATTCATATTCATATTCATATTCATATTCATACTGATATTCATATTCATTTTCATATTAATATTCATATTCATATTCATATTCATATTCATATTCATATTCATATTCATATTCATATTCCTATTCCTATTCATATTCATATTCATATTCATATTCATATTCATATTCATATTCATATTCATATTCATATTCATATTCATATTCATATTCATATTCATATTCATATTCATATTCATATTCATATTCATATTCATATTCATATTCATATTCTTATTCATATTCATATTCATATTCATATTCATATTCATATTCATATTCATATTCATATTCATATTCATATTCATATTCATATTCATATTCATATTCATATTCATATTCTTTGAAGTCATCGTTATTCCCTCTGGAAAAACTTTACAGTATTGAGTCAGGCGTGTGATTCTGTCAAACTTGTTGTTCACTACGATAGTTTAAATACCTTGTTGACCATTGAACCCAAAAACGAAAACGTTTTCAAAAGGAAAACGCATCAAGGCTTATGAGGGTCCCAACAAATCCATTGGTCACCATGGATTTGCATAAGTTCACCGGCTTTCACAGAGACAGTCACGCGTGTCACGCTAATCGATCTAATCAATTGATACCAAAATTTTACTAATGAACAGCATTAAGAGTAACAAAAGCACAAAGAAAAAAGAAAAAAAATAAACGTTGCCAGTTGTTATGGAAAATCGAAAAATTGATTGTTCATAGCAAACAAAAATCCATTTGTCACAAATTCGCCTTCTTTTGCAAGCGCACAAAAGTCAAAGTGACGTAATTAAGTTGTCTGCCCGTCTGACTGACCACGCTGGCACACTCACACACAAATTACCACTAATGAAGTGTGAATCTCAGTGATACTCATGTTGAGCAAAAGTAATCGGATTTCAATGATTTGAAGGTTCGCATCACTGCATTGATCTTCATTAAATCTGGGCCTCCCAACTGTTGTCGGTTGTCACTCGCGCTTATTCGGCTGCTGTTGCTGTTGCTATTGCTTGCGCTTAATCCCGTTGCTTGTGTCACGTGCTGGCTGTTCCTGGAATGCCGACAAACACGCGGTGCTAATCCGGCGGTAAGAAGCTCAGACAATGCCAGAGAGCGATTGTCGAGTACCCGCAATTCGTTGCGCCTTGATTTCATTGTCATGCTTTAGTTTTAGGATTTTTTTTTTCTTGGGTCTTATTTTTTTGTTATTGTTGTTGTTGTTGTTGTTGTTGTTGTTATTGTTATTGTTGTTGTTGTTGTTGTTGTTGTTGTTGTTGTTGTTGTTGTTGTTGTTGTTGTTGTTGTTGTTGTTGTTGTTGTTGTTGTTGTTGTTGTTGTTGTTGTTGAAAATTTGTCTTACTGACAGTCCTTAATTTGTGATTTTCTTTTTCTGTTAAGTTGGGTTCACTTAAGCCCAAAGGTTGTTTTAAGGTCGTTTTAACGAGGAATTGAAAGGATTCACAAGAAAGAATTTTAAAACTTGGAGAGTGAGTGTGGAGATAACAGAAGAGGGAGGAAGAAGTGTATATTTTGGTTGACGCCAGTCTAACTTAAAGCAAAAAAGTTTTCTTAAGATTTTTTTGGGATTAAAATGTATTTACTCAAGAATTTGTACAAAAATTATAGACTTTCAAAAAGGTTTATTGTTCTTATAAATAAAGAATCATATGATAGTTATAAAGGTCAAATCTGCCTATATAATAACGCTACTGGCAAAGAAATTTCAATGCCAATTATTTTAAAAAGACAAGAGTCCGACATATATGGTTATTAAGGTGGATACAAAAAAATTTTTTTTTCGATACTCATATTCTGGGAGCTGAATTCCAATAGATCTTAAATCCAAAAGGATATCGAAATCGGTGTAACCGTCTGCCCACTGTTTTGATTTGCAAAAATCACTTTATCGCAAAAAGTCACCGATTTTTACGCCGTAAGTTTTTATCGAGCTGAAATATGAAATAACTATCTTAAAGTAGGGTGCAAATTAAAGTTATCTGAGACCACAGAGTTAGATGTGAAGACACCGGAAAGACTTCGCTCCAGATGTTCGACCGAAAATATCGACACAGTGAAGTAAAATTTTGTAAGCGATGAGCACACCTTGATCATCGTGATCAAGAACTCGATCTCTCCACACCCTTATTGCATTCAGGAATTGCAACCAGCGGACACCAGTAGCGTTGTACATTGTCTGATTGGGTTTAGGTGAATTTGCGAAAAAAAAAAATCGTCTTTTCTGACAAAGCTCATTTTCTCATTGGCGGGTACATTCATATGAAAATCCCCGAGAGATTCAGGAGTGTCATTGCAGTCACTACGAATGACTGTTTGGTCTCGGAGGCGTCATAGGGCCGTACTTTTTGGGCCGTTTTGTTTTTATTAATTCTAGTAACTATTTTTGTAATTTAAAAAAAAATTTAAAAATCATCTGGAGCAAATAAAAAATATTATTCGCACCATACCCACAGTCCCAAAGGTGCCTAATTCGAGTAGAAAATAAACAATATTTTTGTTGAGCTTACGTTTATGTTTCAATAAAAGCATATTTTTGTCATTAAAACCCCGCAGCCAAGGATTACTCTAGCGGAAAAAAAGAATTCTAAAATTACAATAAAAATTTCATTTCAATACCCCAGAATTGCCTCAAGACCATTTAGGAAAAACATGCCCACGTAGTGGCCCGTATGACCCTCATGGCCCTTCATACAAATTGTTTTCTATTTTAATTTTGTCCTTGCGATGAGCCAAAACCAAAGAACGCCTGCAAAAAACAACAACACAAACCGCACTCGTTCAGCGTTTAGCACATTTTCCAGCGAACTTTACAAAAACAAATGCATGCAAAGCCAAAATAAAAAACGCACTCTCGATGATGTCAATGCCTAAGCTGATTGTCCCGTTACCTGTGTGGCGAGTAATTTTTCATGACATGTGATTTTATTGCATTGTAATTCTGTTTTTGTTTTGTTTGATTTTTTGCAAAACGCAAAGATAAACAACATTTTGTGTTAATTTTTTTTTTGTTTTTTTAGCATTAACCCGCGCTTAAAATTTCTTGGGCCCCACTGATTTAGGTTAGCTCTTAATGTATTTTTCTGAAACTTAACATTACCAACTTCTTAGCAATCTTATTCCTCAAACTGTTAACATGACATTTTGCCATTAATGCTTTAATCTGCTGTCATTAATTTCCAACTGAACATACTCGTCACCGGACACGCACATAAGTCTCTTGACTGCGTCAAATATTGAATTTTTAATTATACGGATTTCTCTAATATTTGCAGTTAGCTTGGCTCAATTAGTGTTGGCTTACCTCATGTTGGCTAACTTTATGTTTGCATTCCAGCTGGTCGGCATATATGAAATGTACGATGAAATGTAAGAAGCAGAGTAAAAATAGAAAAAAAAACAGAAAAAAAATCATAACAAGCAAGAACATGCAATATATTTCATCAAAGTAAACAAAGAAAACAATAATGATGCAGTCCGCCTAGAAGTAGGCAATGTATTACGTTTCACTTTTACTTTTGATGTTGGACATGTGGGCAGAAAACGAATGAAAGATAAAGAAAACAATTTGCCAAGCATGAAAAAGTGGGTTAGTAGTTTTAGCATGAAGTAATTTATACCGTTAGAATCAATAAATGCAAGTTAATTACATAAGTCAACGTTAATGTAACTGCGTAGTGAGTCATTAGCGATCATCACTGTCGTGGTAGGGGAAATATATATAGGGTATCAACAAGAGGTGTAGAAGTTGTTTTTTGTATAAAACGAAAAATTGTGAGAATGTGTCTAAAATTTTTATTGGATTACAAAGAAGACACATGGAAATAATGTATGAAATAGGTGAATATCTTTCCCATATCTGTTCCAAAAAATATATATTCCGAAGCGTGCCGCTCGTCAATTTGACGTGTGAAACACTCCTTGGCTATTTGTAAAAATTATCCCCACAACCTCAGTCAGTTCATCTCCTCAGACAATTATTAAACTTTTGGTGCTGCGCCGAGCATTATACTCTCCTCTGTCATTTCACACCGTTCTAAGCACACGCTTTGCCTTAATGAAGAGCATATCCTGTGCATCGCCTGCTATTGCTGCAAATCATTAATTACTGTCCATCCATCACAGTAGACTAGAAAGACAAGTCATTCACGCTAGGTTTACGTTCATTCAAAACATTGCAAAGAGTAGTAGGTGTGATTGGGCAAAATTAACATTTTAGATAAATACACGAACACAATTCACAACAAAAAGTGTGCAACACAAGAAAAACAAAAGAAATAAGCAAGCAAGAAAAAAAAAGTCATTATCCTGCAGCACTCTCAACATTTTGTATGCATTGCAAATGGCAAACTTCCATTTTCCGTTGGTGTCGCAGCTCTGTGCCATTGATAAATGATTGAACGTCGCCGTAGCGAGTGCAAAATAAATGGTCAACAGGCGACTGTGAAGTGTTACAAAAACAGCACATGTTGAAGGATGATGAGGTCGGCCGAACATGGCAAGAGTGCAAGAGTGCTAAAATTTAAAAATTAATTACAATACGCGCCCACAAAGTGGCAAAGATTCAGAGTGTTTGAGCTCAGGCGCTGTGGTTGTTGTGGTTGGGAAATAGACGGAAGGATACAAAATGTGTGGCCGGATGTGAAAAAGTGTTGCCGTTGTTGTAGTAAAATAAATCTAAGCTGGTTAATTGAAGATCAATACATGTAAAATCATTAGTTAAGAAAATAGTTGAAGAGAAAATATCTGTTTTTTAAGTAAAGAAAATCAGGCAGAAGAGTTCTTTTTATGCTTTGTCACATAAATTTATTTGAACTTATCAATTATTTTTAGATAGAGATACAAGGTTTTTAGTAATGACCATATGATGCGATATCAATGTCAAAGTCATTATGTTACAAATTCAAGCAGAATAAAAGTTATCATAAAAAAATGAAAATTATGCAAAACTCAAAAATTTGATGAAAATGGAAAATAATTTTTCTATATGATGAACGCTTTTACAGTTATTTGCAATATTTCTAAAAAGTCCATAAATTTCAATGTTTTTTGAGTTATATTTCTAAAAATATCTCACGTATTATTAGCAATATTCTTATGATCTTAAAATGTTTTGCTTTGCTTTTTACTTTCAAGGACTTTTTCTCACGGATGAACATTTTTGGAGTTATTAACTATAACGGAAAAATTCAAAGTAGGCTTGACATCAAAGCTTTAAAAGAGCATAAGACAAGATAAAATACTTTTTCAGTTGTTATTAATGTGCTAGTACACTTTATAAGGCGATCTGAAGTACTTTAATAACTATCGTAATTTTTTTAATACATTAATGCACCTTTCAAGAAAAAACAAAAATAAAAAAAATATTTTTCTTATAGTTCTTAAATTTTTTTTTAGTACCGCTACTACATCGCTAAATAAACATCGTTTAACGGCCCACACTATGTTTCGGAAATAAGAAGTCCGAGATGAAGAAATTCTGCGATAATTAAAAGTATATATATTTTTCTGAGACAATTCACAAAAACTAAAAAAAAAATACAAATTTAAAAAAAAACAAAAATTTATATAAAAAATTTTATCCAAATCCAACACACCTTTTTTTGTTATAAATTATAAAAGTTCATAAATTTTCGAGTTTCATACGTTTTTTTGAAGGTTTTTTGGAAAAGAAAATGTTTTTACAAAACATAAGTACTCAAAAAAAAAAAAAAAAAACGCGTTACATGAGCATTAGAATAAAAAATATTTTCTTAATTTAAGCAATCGCAGCGCATTATTTTAGTTTTCACCAAATATTTCTCACTTTAACTTATATTGGCATGCTTATAATTCACAACATGTTTACATGAAAACATATTTAAGATGATGTGGATTAGTTGTTTTTTATGATTGTTTAACCTACATCCTTCATCTTTGCTGAATCAAGCAAATTATTCTCAATTCTTGGTAAATAAATTTCTCAAATCAAGCAAATTATTCTAGTCTTTAGAAGCAAATTATTCACTTTACTTGAATCGGACAAAGTTTTCCCACTTCAAGCATATATTAGACTTGAATCTAAAAAAAATATTCGTAAGTTACAAGCAAATGTTGCTTGAATTAAACATTTTTTTTTCTTAACCCTTAAATGCACAAGGCGCCCGATTTGGACCGAAAAAATATATTTTATGGAAAATTGAGTAAAAATAAAAACTGCGTTTTTAGTTTTGAAAATGTTTTTTTTTTAAAAAATTTTTTTTTAAAAAAGTGGTTGCTTCTATAAAGATTCAATGTGAATTTACCCACATCTAAAATCGCTGTTAAAATATATCAAAATAAAAGAAATATGTTATGAAATTTTTATTAATTCATTTATTTTAAAAAGTTATAATTATCAAAAACTGCAGGGAGTGCACACTGTATCTTTAAAGATACAACCAACTAAAGTGACCCAAATGCCAAATGATCGAAATTTTTTCGAACCACTTAAAATCACTAAAGGACATGTTTTGAAAGCAGTCGGTATTTTTTCCTAATCAAAATTATTTATCTGTTCCTAGAAGTTAAACTGTTAAAAATAGTGTTTATTTAATTTAAAAAAAAAATTTTTTTGACTTTGTATATAATTTTTTTAAAAAGTATGACAAATAGAAGTAAAAACTATTTTTTTATTTAAGACTTATAATATTCTAAATAATATAGAACCGATTTGAAAAAAATCAAACCAAAAATATAGCCTTAGAAATTTCTTGAATGGTTGTATCTTTAAAGATACACGGTGCATTTAAGGGTTAATATCAAGTATTTAAAATTTGCTCAATCTTAGCAAAATAATGCTTGAATTTGATAAATTTACGCTTAAGCGTAAACTGATAGCCTACTTGCGTGATTCAAGCATAGAATGCTTGATTTTGTTTTTTCTCTCCGTGTATTCCTGACATAGAGATCACACATGAGCTTCCAGAAGCACAATTGGTCCAGTTGGCCCGGCTACAAATTTGTTTTATTTTATCAAATTTGTGTTTGTGTGCACATTTGTAAAAACAAAAACACGTACAAGAAACAACAAAAACAAAGCCTTACTCAACGTGGCTGAGCTTGAGATGATTATCCCGTTACTTTTGTAACACAAAAACACGAAGCACTCCGTCTTGTCGGAGTGCTTTGACAATTTTTTTTTTGTTTATATTTTTGGTTATGTTTTTTTTCAACGATGAACAAAAGCAATAATGAGGACGATTTTTTCTCTGTTTAAAAAAAAAATATTGGCCCTCCAATTTATTTTCATGCTCATGACTAGTATAGATCATAATTAACTAAAACTAGTAAGAAATGATCTTCGACTAGGCCGAAATTAAAATACCCCTTGAATTGAATTTCATACACAGTGTACATGTTACATATCAAAGTTCATACGCAAAATTGCAAGTTCATATATTATTTTTTGTGGACTTTAAAGAGATTTAAATTGTTTATAAAGTCACTTTGCATGGGAGGTAGGCATGGTTTTCATCCGATTTGGTTGAATTTCATATTCAGAGTGTATATTAAATAGCAAAGCTCATGTGCAAAATTTCAATTCTATATATTTATTTTTGTGGAATTCTTAGAGATTTTACCGTTTTGATAAAGTCACTTTGTATGGAAGGTAGGCGTGGTTTTCATCCGATTTGGCTCATTTTCGAACTTGACCTTTATTTTTTAGATGCAAGCTTAAATATCGAATTTCGTGATGATATATTGAACATTACGACTGTAATCGTGATCACAGATAGACAGACGGACAGACGGACATGGCTAAATCGACTCGGGTGGTGATGCTGATCAAGAATATATACACTTTTCTATACCTACCACGCCTCCTTATGGGCATAAAAAACGGAGTGACAAAATGAATATACCCCGTTCACGTTTTTTAAACGTAGGGGTATAAAAATACATATTTTCTTTATTTTTTCTAAAGTGTACGTACCTTAAGAAATTTAGATGATTTTCAGCTTTCCGTGAAATATTTTTAGTAATTTGACCATGATTGTTCATGGCTTATTACTGATCTCCTTTCAGTTTTCAAAATTTTTATGTATCGAAAAATTTAAAAAGTGTTTGAAAACCCTTGAAATAGAGAAAATGATGTCAGTTATGTGTTCATTACAGTTAATTTAAAGATGATCGCGTGATAACTCCAAAATAGTATTTTTTCTATAAAGGGCTTAACTACTTAGTACTACATTTTTCTCTTGGAGCTTTTAGACTTCCGCGGTCATATTCTACTGGTAAGCTCTGTTGTCTCGATCTACAGTCCCACCCCATCTTAAAAATAAGGAATTAGTTCACTTTTCAAACTTTCCATTTTCGACCCACAATAATGTACATTTTTCAGATCTGTTCAAACAGATTTTTACTAAAAATTTTTTAAAATCATTTGAATAATACTTTAATTTTATCAGAAGAATTATATTTTAAAATACATTTTTTTCATTTATACTGTTTCAAAAACTTAAGTTTAAACATGTACTTCTTTCTAAATACGAATCTACTCATTTTAATCACTTCAAAAGCTACGCTATGCTCATCAATGTTCCCATCAGTATCCAATAATTATCTAAACCGTTCTTCTTATTATTTTGAAAAGCTGAAAATTGACTTTTAATTGAAAATTGTGGTTCTCTTAAAAATTTTCGATTAACCATTTTGAATAATTAGCGCTTCTCTTGAGTCTGTTACCCATCAACTTTTGAACGAAGAAATTAATTGTAGGTATTCAATCAAAGTGCTTTATCAACGCTTTATATCAACGCGCTCGCTGCTGAGGTAAACATGTCAATTCCTTGATGATGTTGAAAAAAATCTTGAATCTTGATCAAGAATCTTAATAAAAAGCGAACCTTTTACCAACTCATTAAAATACGAAAAACCTTTGTCGACACCCACAAAAATTGTAGCGTCATCGCCTGAAGTAGAAGAATAGCTTGTGTCCAGGCCATTATTGTTGTGGCCTGCCGGGTCGGGCAGTGAAAACATGGACAATTAATGATTTATTAACGAACGAATAAAAATTAACAACATTTTTGTAAAATATATCATTTTCCACTGATTCGACTGCCAGATCTATTTGAACTCTTTTAGTGAGTTTTTTTTTTGTTTTTATTTCGGTTTTTATTGAATTTCTTTGCACTGTTAGATGTAGTTTTTTTATTGCTAGTCTGCGTGTCTTTGCATTGAGTTTATGATTAATTGAGCAACTGCTGTTGTTGCTGCTGCTGCTGCCACTGTTGCTGTTGCCAATGCTGCACATTGCATGTTGAATGCTAGCTGCTAGTTGGCAACACTGTTCATTGACAATTGAACTTCATTATCGACTGGCAAATGCAGTTTTATGCACTCAGAGAAAAGAAATGTTAGTTAACAGCAAATATGTCTGTTAAAACTACTACTCTGTTGCACAGAAAAAGTTAATTTAAGCACGAAAGCTCGAGAGAACCAAATGAGCCAAGTGAACCGAATAAGCCAACTGAGCAAACTGAGCCACTAACTGGGCATTTTTGTTAAAGTACAGAAGGAAAGTGAAAAATTATTTAAAAAAAATCCTGTTTTGATGCATTAAACACATTGAGGACCTCAGCGACATTACGACATCTGTCAATTTGTGTACATGTATTTCTTATGGAGAGAATTTGGTCTAATGTTGCAATGTCTTGTCGTCGATATAGAACTATAACTAATTTGACAGGTTGTCATGCTGTCGTCGTTTACGACGTCAATGTGTTCAGGGCGCTCATCACGTAACTTTCAAAACGATCATCGTTCAAACGATACTATCTGATGATATCGTCAACAGTTTGATTCACATAAGACCATCGCTATCGTCTCGTTCATCGTACATTTTTTTAAGTTTAAAAGTCACTGAAAAACCTCAGGGCACCGCAAATAGCGCATGCATAAGCCAGTCGGTTTGGGTCTGAACTTATAAAAAAACGCTGAAACTTGTAAAAAACACTGCTCAGCTTGCACGTGCACCGTGCGCTTTTGCAAATAAGGTCCTCTATCTCGTAAACAAATGAAGTTAAAAAATAGATAGTTCAAGTTACTAAAGATATGCATTTAAAAGTTCATTTCCGGTTTTCAACAAGCATTTTTTATATCGTCGTTACAAATGTGAAGTTGGGAATCTGAAAAATTAAATATTTTCTTACTATTGGATCCCATGGCTTAGTTGGAAATATATGCTGTGCTAAATTGCCAAATTTGTACTCCTCACAAAAATAAAACTATCGCAAATCTGTTGAACAATTTTAAACATTTATAATTTGATTCAGTTTTGTTAAAAGTTAACAAATATACTCACAATCATACCATTCAAGCTATTTTTACTTAGAAGGTCAATTGTTTTTAACACAGACAAAAATGGATCCTTCGACAAGCGAAAGCGTTGAACAAAGCTTAATTTGTTACAAAAAATAAATTAATTAGTATTTTTACGATGCATACTTTTTTGATGGAAAAGATAAAGGATTTGATTTATCTCTAAGAATAATTATTTTTCGCGGAAATTACATTTTTTCTTAACACTCATCATCGCTTATTAAAAGAAATCAAATTTCATATCCAAAACATTTAAATTTAATTTCTTTCACGATTTTCAATAACACAATAAGCGAAGACGTTATCAAATTTACTATCGTTTCAAATCAATCGTTCATACGATAGCAATGATCAGCTGTTAGCCATACATGAAGCAAGCAAAACGATATCGTAAAGACGATACTACAGTTTTAGAGTTACGTGAAGTTAAACTGTCGTCAAGACGATATCGTCAAACGATTCTCATCATACGTGATGAGAGCCCAGTACATAAAAAAGTATGGCAAAAAGCTTTTAAAAAATTAAAAGTCATAAAAATTATGGCACAATGCTTTGTTATGGATAATCATTTACGACATTTTTTTTTCTAAGTGTACTGCATATGAAGCATTTGCTGCTAATGAAGTCAATTACCTATTGATGTTGTTCTTCCTCTAGACGTGTTGTTGTCAATGTCCTGCTGTGCAGTTATTTGTCTTTTTCCAGCTTATAAGGAATATTTTGTTCGTCTTTCTTTTTTTTTTTGGGTTTGATTTTGGTATAAATTGTTTTTAGCCGCGTTGGCTATAAATTGAAACATTCCTGCACCATAGCTGCTCCTCTTTTGCGGTAGTCTGCGTGTTGCTTATTAAAATTTTTCATTAGTGAGGGTAGTCCATAGATATAAGTATAAAAACTACTGCCGTGGTGGTCTTTTTGGTAGTGAGTATTTAGCTGACATCCATTAAATCAGTGCCACTTTTTTATTTAAAATTTTCTTGGGGTACCACATTAGACACCACCAGCTGTTCAGGTTAAGGAATTTTAATTCAAGTACTTGCAATTGGCGTGGGAAGAAGCAGTGTTAAAGCCGAAATGATCAAGCAGAAACCAAAAATTTTTTTTTGATAATTAGCGTGGATAATTAAGATAACCTACTCTTACCATAACCCCGAAGAAGCCTTACGGCAAGATCTTGGTGGGCAATTGATGACTATAGAACGTGAAATTATGTGACAAGGGAACTTAGGGAATAAGGGGCAAGGGAACTCTATTGTTTCGAATGCCTTATTTCGCACGTAACACCAACCTGTTGAAAGTAGGTCGAGTATACAGTCGTCTGAGATGGGAGGATGGAGTATACAGTCGTCTGGAATGTATAGTCCATCTCCGGCCACACAAATTTGGTAATTATGTCTCTTATGGATGAACAACTTTCTGACCTTCTTATTTCTATCAGCCTTATGTCAAAATTGCGGTCGGGTTTTCGACCTGGACATAGCAGCTCATCGGCTTTAGTGAAGATTTTGGATGATCTAAGAGTACCATATGATATGGATCACAAATAACTTCGTGTGGAGCCCCACAGGCTCAGTTCTTGCTTCAATCCTTTTTGCCTTGTTTGTCAATGATATCATTATTAGAGGGTTATCCATTTTCTACTTCGGAAAGTAAAGTTTTAAAAAAATTAAAAATGCAGATTTTGATAAAATTTTTATTTCGTTATAATGTTTGACCTTTTCCATTATAGGTGGAACACAAAATCATTCAAATGTCCTCCACGTGATTTTTTTGCAGAACTCAATCCTTTTGAGGTAATTTTCTATGATTTGTGTGCACAACTCGTGCACCAGCTCGGTCATGACTGAAAGGATGTTAGTTTTGAATTGCTCAAGAGTTTGGGGCTTATTCACGAAAACACCATCTTTTGTGCAGCCCCACCAAAGTTAAGAGGAGTCAAATCGCATAATCTCGACGGCCAATTGACATCGCCAAATCTCCAAATAAGTCGTCCTGCAAATTTCTGTTCCAACAAGGCCCTAATTGGTGCTGTTATGTGGTTTGAGGAGCCATCCTGTTAAAACCACATATCTTCCAAATCCCTATTTTCAATTTTAGACCAAAAAAATCTATTAACATACAGCCATACTATAATGGTTGCTCTTTGGTCGTTTCAAAAAAAAAAAAAAATACGGACCAATGATACCACCAGACCATAATGTCTACCAGACAGCCCCATTTTGTGGATGCAATGGGGTCTTCATAACCGCTTGGGGATTTTCAGAGCCCCATATTCGCCAATTTTGCTTATTCACGTATCAACCTAGCGTGAAATGGGCCTCATCGCTGAAAAAACTTAACTTCGTAAGTTTTAACACCTTGTTTAGTGGTATAACGTTTTTTTGTAAAATTTCCCTTTACTGCACAAACACCAGTTTGGATGACATAAACATTTAATAACTGCCGACGGGGCTATACTTTCCGAAACCCGAAATGGATAACCCTGTTTGTGCGGTCTTACGGGATTTGATCATATATCAGTCTCTAGCAAACAGTTATTGAGCCTCAGCTTAACTAGTTATCTCCATGATAGAAACTGCCTTTTTCTACAACGTATCATCTACTTCGCGATGTCCAATTTATCTTTTGTAAAAACTTTCGTTATGCAGGTCTTGCATAGAAATGAATATTATTATCCCATAAAAAAAAAAACACAAAAATATATAAAAAAGTGTGTAATTTGATTATTATATTTCATTTTTTAGTTACACTCTTTTCTGTAATGTAATTTTTTTTTGCAATCAAAACAAGCTCCGTCACATTTACAAATTTTCGTAGGCACCTCTGTGTTAGAGTGTTTTTGCTTTAAACTCTAGGTACTCAAAATCGATTTGCAACTGCATCAGCTGCATTCATTCAGTTCCACTTTCAAATCACTCAATTTCGCCAAAACGCCAAAAAAAGCACACACACACACACACACACTACGTTTTTGTTGTCATTTCCACATTTTATACCTTTTTGCAGTTTAATTAAGATAATGCAGTGGCCGTGTTCTTGTTCACCATTGTCCTTAGCTATCCTCCACCGCCATCACCACCACTATGATTCTCGCTCCGCTTTTCCACTCATTCTATGCTAAATGCTTTTTGCATTGCAACGAAATTGTCAATTTTGCAGGACATGAGTTGATTTGAAATCGCATTTTCCGTCTTTGCTACACCCCTCGCCATTCAGAACGAATGGAGTTATATTGCTCCACCGTTTGCACTATGGTGTGGTGTGCGAGATTAATTAGTGTTGCCGAGTGTAGCTTTTCCATCCATTCTTTCGTTCGTTCTTCATGTGCATTCGTTGGTTCGTTTGTAAATGCATTTAATCCTTTTAGTCCACTTTAGTCCTTGCTGTCTCTCAAGCTGACTGATGTGGTTTATTCCCGACGACGACAACGACGACGATGACGACGAAACATTCCTCAAAATTCTCTGCACTTTACTGCACTTAGACGATGACGGTGTTGGCGGCGTTTGAAATTTTTGTGCATAAATTAGAATCCGATTAAGAAGGACATTTTGCATCCACAGAAACGATGCCAGTGAATTTGTGACTTTGGTGATTTTGTGGCGCCAAAATTCAATTTTGAAGAATATGCAAAGTTTTGAGTGTCGTGTGAGTGCAAAGAGGTAACAAGACAGTATTTTGAGGCATTGGTTGCATAGTATTTTTTTCATCTGTTGCCTAGACGAAATTTTTTTATTGTGAATCATCTTCGGAAACATTGAGTGGAGTCAATTAACAAAGAATTACTGCTTCTTTTTTGCAATTTTTTATTATTAACATGTGGCTGCGATGAAAATTGAAGTTTGAAATGCAGTTGAAAGACTCAAATGATTTTTTTATTTTTTTGTCAATTTTTTTTGTTATATATTTTTACTGTTTTTTTTTTGTTTTTTTTTTATAATTCCGAATTTGACTTCTGGCGAAATTTGCTAGGAAAGCAATTTAAAAAAATGTTATCTACTAGCCCATACTCTCCTTATAACAATAAAAACTTCTGTTTTGTAAATACATCTACATATTTTCAGCAACGCGGGAAAGAGGAATGTGGAGAGGACCAGTCAAAATCAAAATGTGCAGTGTAATAACAAATAATATATTTCGTTTTTTATTAAGTAAACTCAATGATTTAAACAAGACCCAGTTTGATGAAAAATTTTCTGTATTTTTATTGCGAAGGACTTTTTCAACCTTTAATTTGACCTAATATGACCCTGTGCAATTAAGGGTTGCCCAGATATACCATGGGCAGTAATGAACTTTTTTACGGAATATATCCTAAACTTGGTGTCGTAGAAAGTTCGAAGTACTTTAATCCTTTCATGCCCAATGTTTCCTTTATATTTATATTAAAACTTAAACTCAGACTCAAGCTCAAACTCAAACTCAAATTCAAACTCAAATTAAAATTCAAACTCAAAAGCAAATTCAAGCTGAAACTCAAACTCTAGCTCAAACTCGAACTCAAACTTAATTTCAAATTCAAAATTAATCTTTTGCTCAAGCTCAAATACAAACTCAAAATCAAACTCAGACTCAAACTTAAGCTCAAGCTTAAACTAAAACTCAAACTCAAAC
Source organism: Pherbina coryleti (assembly GCA_943735915.1). NCBI lineage: Eukaryota > Metazoa > Arthropoda > Insecta > Diptera > Sciomyzidae > Pherbina > Pherbina coryleti. The sequence continues at coordinate 6,739,420 of OX030952.1, forward strand.
CCAAACTCAAACTCAATCTCGAACTGTTGCTTATAGGCAACATTGTACTTATAGGGTTCTAAGTACCGCTATTTTAATATTTTGAACCTGCGGTTTTTAGTATTATGTAGTCCTATTAGTTGTGCCAGCTAACAGCTATTTGTTATATTGCAAGCTATGCACGAGTTTATTTAGTAGCCTTTCTCCGTAGAGTGAGTGAATTAAGATAAAGATCAAAACCGTTGAAGAAATGTTCAAAAACATTTAAATTATTGTTTTATCATAAAATCAAGTGAACAAAATTAATGAATAAAGGTAAGCAAATTATTAAAAAAAAAAAGCTGAAAAAAGTGCTTAGTTTTTCCAACCATTACCAAATATTGCCAATAGATCTAATAACAAACGATCCAGGACACCAAGGACTTTGAAATGATTGTCAGTTCATATTTGAGTCAAGACTAACACAAATTTGTCCGCAAAAAATGTATATAGCTCCTCCCATTTTAATTCGAGCATGAAAGCGTTAATTGGATACGTGTTTTTTTTTCAATGGATATATTAAAAATTACCTATTTTTTGGTATATCTCCCAAAGTAAGGGGGCCGTAGAGAGATAAAAGTAGCTTGATTGAAAAGGTGTGATAGGATCAAATATAATTCTATAAGAAAAAGGGTTGCCTTTGTGTAATTAACTTAGTTTTGGGCACATCTCCTAAGCTAAGGGTCGTAGAGAGGTAAAAGTACCATAAATGGAGAAGTGTTTTTACAACCTCTAATTTGCAGCAAACTTGACTCAAAAGAAAACAGAGTTGCCCAGATGGCTTATCAAATTTGACCTATTTTTCAGCACATCTCCATAACTAAGGGTCGTAGAGAGGTAAAAGTCCCATAATTTGAAAGGTGTTTATACAACCTCTAATCTTGTATCAAATACGATCCCAAAGGAAGTAGGGTTGCGCATATGTACCATCGTTAATAAAAATTATTATATTTTTCGGCATATCTTCTAAGTCTGAGGTCGTAGAGAGGTAAAAGTATCATATTTGGAAAGGTGTTTTTACAACCTCTAATTTTGTGCCAAATAAATATAGCCATAAAGCAACCAAGGTTGCCCAGATGTACTATGGTTTATCAAAATGTACCTATATTTCGGCACAGCTCCTTAGCTAAGGGTCTTAGATATGTAAATGTACCATAATTTGAACTGTGCTTATACAATATCTCATTTTGGGTCCAATATGACCCCAAAGTAAAAAGGGTTAAATAAAAATGAACCTTTTTTTTTGGAATATTTCCTAACCTAAAGATCAAAAAGCGGTAAAAGTACCATAATTGTAATAGTGTTTTTTCAGTCTTTACTTTTGTACCAATATGACCCTGTAGAATAGTCATAAGCAGGGAAATAAATTGGTGGGCGAATGTTTTTTTTTTTTTTGTAAACAAATTTTGTAAATAGATCATCGCTGCAAAAAAAAAAAAAAAATAAACAAGAAAAAAATTATGAAAGCACTCCAAAAAGACTGAATTTCTATTTCTATATGTAACAAAATTGATGTGCAAAACAAAAACAAATCATGTGTGTTTTTGTGTTACACAAGTAACGGGACAACCATCTCATGCTCAGCATCGTCAAATGAGGCTTTGTTTTTGTTGCCTTTGCATGCAATTGTTGTTGTTAAAGCAAGTTAAAAGTTTGGTGAACGTCGATTTTGTTGTTGTTGTTTTTTTGTGCATGTTGTTTTTACAAATGTGCAAACACAAAATAAAACAAATTTGTAGCTGGGCCAATTGTGCTTCTGGAAGCTCATGTCTGCTGTAGAACATAGAGTTGCCGCGATGTAACATGGTAAATCAAAGTTATTCTACTTTTCGGCATATCTCCTAAGCCTTAAGTCGTAGAGAGGTCAAGATACCATAATTGGAAAGGTGTTTTTTTTCACCTGTAATTTTGTATGAAATACGATCCCAAAGAAACTAGAGTTTAATAAAATTTAACTTATTTATCAGCATTAGTATCGCCTTTGGTCGAAATTCGACCATCTTAAAAGTTTTTTTTTTTTGATATTTTAATATTTTTTTTTTTTGTATTTTTATTGAAAATTTGTTTTTCTTTTGGCCACACCCCTTTGTCCAATGCCCGTCCCAGTAACCTAATTCCCATATTCTACTTTGAAGTAGAAGGATGCCACCAAGTGGGAACTCCATATTGAGTTTCATTGTTATACGACATTTACTTCCAAAGCTATTCAATATAGTAAAAGCTTTGAATTGTATGGGTGGTGACACGCCCCCTTATCTAATGCTCGTTCAATTTTTCTAGTCGAAGAACACGACTAAATAGGAAGTTCCTACCTGTTTCTATGATTTGTGGCTGTAGCTCAAAAATAATACCGAAAATTTTGTCTGCTGAAATATGCCACGCCCCTCTTTTAACGCCCATTAAATGTAACCAGTGGAATGGTACGTGTAATTTGAGGTCGAATACCTATTTCTGAGGCTATGTGACCTATAACTCTAAAGCTATTCGATATCGCAAATTTGGGTTGTATGGGATGTGCCACGCCAACCAAAGATATTCGGTGCACTCCTTCTCTCGACTCTTATTGATTTAAAAAACAAAAGTTATCAAAATCGGTTTAGAACCACGGGAGAAAAGGATTCTTAACTGCCTTCGCCTATTTATATATACGAGTAGATATCTCCTAACCTAGGCGTCGAACAGTGGTAAAAGTTCCATAATTGGAAAGGTGTTTTTTTTTTCAGCCTTTACTATTTTACCAATATAACCCAGTAGGACAAAGGTTTGCCATTATTAATCAAAATTATTCTATTTTTCGGCATTTCTTCTAAGCCTGAGGTCATAGAAAGGTTAAGATACCTCAAGTGGACAGGAGTAGGACACCATATCTCCTAAACAAGTGCTCGTGGAATAGTCAAAGTAGTATTATTGAAAAGTACGGATTTCAAATCAGAACCCTTAAATAAGAAAACAAAGAAACCAATAAACTTAAGAACCTCCTCCTTTTTGTAGTCGATTAAAAAGGAAAAAATAGAGTTACAAATCTAAGTTATTTTTTATTAAAATTATGACGAGCTGATGAGAGATTTATTAAAATTATTATATTATTAAAAAAAATTTATTCAAAATATTAAAATATTATTCATTATTAAAAGTAATCTTTATGTAAATTTAACAATTTTAAATTTGATTTGAAGTTTGACAAAATTTGAAAATGATGTGGAAAAATTAACACATTTCTTGGGCAAAATAATAGAAATATATAACTCGTTAACCCTTTTTTTATTTTTTGCATTACAAAATTAATTATTTTTGTAAATATTAACTATTCTTCAAATAGTTACTCTCCCACACTTATGTCACAATTAGTCGTTAGATTATTAGTCACCTGATGGGTTTCATCTGTGATCATTTTTTAATAACCTACTCAACATCTGCCATCTCAACCCCAGCCACACGCTATTTACTCAGCAATTAACTGCTTGACCCTACGCCACAAATTATGCAACACAATTTCAACAACAAATAAAATATTGAACGCTTTTAAAATTCCAGAAATACTTGCGAGGCGTTAAAACATTGGTAACACTTATGAGCGCGAATGCATGCTTATCTTTGCCAAAATATCGGCCACGAACAGAAGCCACTCTCACACAAACACACACATACACACCCTATTGGCAGTGAAGAAGGACTCGCGGTGACAGTGTGTGGCCATTGAGTGTCTGCAACACTGACAATTAAATTTCAAAATTACACACAGACAAGCTGGTGGTGATAAAAAATTTAGATAAGACATAAATTAGCGCATATGAGGCGCAATTAGGGCACAGGACGAAATTGTTCACTTGGTTGTGCAGAACGGTCGGTCGGTTGGTCGGTGGTGCCGCCGGGCAGTCAGTGTTGCATCTTATCAGTGCATATTGATCAGTTGTCACAGATGTTTGAGTTTTACTTAAATTTTACTCGATTTTGAGGTTTTGTTTGATTGTCACTGAGCTAACTTCGAGGATATGAAAGGTTAAAGCAAAAGGATACTATGACTTAACATATTAATTTTTATTTTTATTTGCTTGATGTTGGCATGATTGTTATGGGTTATTGTCATTGTGCTGTGGTTGCAAATAACATTTAAGCGTAACCTTTAATTTAACCCTTTTGTTAGAGCTTTTTGACTTGAGGAATGACATTTGTGACTTTTTTCTTGTTGTTGTCATTGTTGTTAAGTTGACATATTGCGCTTGCTGGGTAATCGCTTGATCTTTTTTGGCTGCACAGGAAATTGTACAGGACTCTTATGCAAACAAAAATGACAAACCTTAAAATTGGGGATATTTTGACTCGGCAAACATGGAAATGGGGTGAAGTTATTTAACGAAGGTTAAACAGAAGATAAATAAGAATGACAACAAATCGAATAAAAGGAATCTAACTAGTTATTTTTAGTGAGATAATGACTTGAAATATTTCTATTTATTTTTGCTTTTTATTTTAATTTTACGCCAATTTTTTCATTTTAAATAAATTAAAATTTTTCCAAAATCAACTTTTCCAAGTCAAAAAAAAAAAAAACAAAATAATAAATAACAAAACTTCTTACAAAAAAAAAACAAAACAAAAATTTCAAATTCAGCTTTTTAACTCGAAATCCTTTAGGAATCATTTTGTAATGGTTTGAAAAATAAAAACAAAAAAAAAAAATTTAAATGTGACCTTTCAATATTTAAATTGAAACAAAATATGAGTTTCCAAAAACAAAACTTTTTCGATTTGAAATGAAACTTTTAAATTTCAGATTGAACTTTTTAACTTTTAAATTCAACTTAGTTTACTTGAAATGTAACCCTTGGCAATAATTTCTTTAATGGTTTAAAAAATATTCAAAAAAATAATACCATACATCATAAAATTACCGGGAGGGGCCGTAAGAGGTATTGTAAATATGTTTAATTTTTAAATATAAGAAATTTATTTTGAAAGTTATAAATAATCGCTCTTGGGAACTGTAAGCGAACTGTAATAGTCTACGATTTAGCAAAACAAAAAAAAAAAAAAAAAAATTGAGCTGTAGAATATTGTGGTGAGTGGAAGATCGTAAATTCTGAAGGTTTATAACAATTAATAAAGATAATCATAACAGACCCCAAGACTCCCCTGAAAACAAATAGTGCACAGCCCTTTATAACCAAACGTAACCGAAAATCGTAACATCCTCTGTGTATAATAACCTTAGGAGTCTTATATGTACCTAATATAAAGTTAAATCCATTAGCTTAAGTAACAGACACTATTTTAAAGCATGGGTTCTTAGAGACCCACTTAAACAAATATGCGTATGTTATGCAGACGAAATATAGAATATTTTGTGGGGCTATTTTTATATTGCTTCAGTTAGAAAACAATATCATTAAAACTTTTCAAACCCCACAAAATCAAAAGAAAGAGAAACAATTGTCAGGATAAAATTTCATGTCAATATTTCTACGCAAAATAGTCAATTTTATTTATTCGTGATATGTATTCACTTAAAAAAGTAAAATTAAAAAATGTAATCTCTCCGAAATTATGTAACATGAGGACATAGTAGAAGTATAAAATAGTCTTTCTCCTGGCTATGATTGAATTTGCAATATTTTTTTTTTTTTGTAAAAAAAGCATAAAATACAAAAAGTAATTTTTTATATAAAAAATTTGATTTGACTTGCAATCTAGCAAAAATGAAGCATAGTGACGCACTATGCGGTTTCCTGAGTGGAATCATGACGCCGTCAATTTTTCTTTTTTTATTTTTATCATGTGCCCGAAATCTTCACCTTCATTTTCGTTCCTTAAATTTATCGTTACGCCAGTATTTACAGAGTTAAAATTCCATGCAACGTTTTTCATCGTGGTAGCATTTTTACTGCATTATGTGGTTGCCACCCTGAAATCATGATGACAAGAATTTTTTTTGTGATTTGGTTGTGAAGCGTAATAATACATCTATGCTGTCGTAAAACAAAATTTACCGCAGCACGTCTCCTGAGTGACTAAAAATTCCATGCAACGATATTACATTTCTGTTACATAAGCTGCTATCTTTACGACCTGACGATGTCAGAATTTATTTTTTTTTTCTATTTTTGTCGTAAGGCCAAGTATAAATCCTTTGTTTTCCTTTTTAAACATTTATCGTAGCTTATATACTCACCCAGTCAAAATTCAATGCAACGCCGTTGCATGAATATTGTTTTTTCGATCTCTGAGAGACTCTCTCTTTGTCACCATGAAGTCAGAAATTTTTTGTCTAATTTTGTTGTGAGGGCTTAGTACATGCCTTTGTTGGTGTATCATATTTTAATCCTAGCACTAATACTAAAAAAAAAAAAAAAATAAATAACTGGCCATTTCAGCCCTTGAAAGGACTTTGACCTAGCTTCTTAGGATCAATTGTGTTGTGCGTGTTATTAAGTTTGTACACAATTGACCGAGAAATGGCTACAGGCTTAACGCCGACTCCGAACGGCGATGAACGAAATGTTCTTATTCTCAAGAAGCTTTACATGGCATTTTTTATTACTCTCTGAGGTTTGCCATTGTCTGCAGAGAGGTGGCGGCCGTACAGAAAAATTATTTTAATTCAAATAATTTTCTGTCGCTGCTGGGATTCGAACCCGGGTTTCCAGGTTCGTTGACATAGCGGCCACGCACTTTAACCAACTACGCCACGGACGCCACAGCACTAATACTCAGCGAGTAATAATGTCATGCAACAAATTTTCAGCTGTCCCGATGATGGTTTGAATTTTTTTTTTCTTTTTTGTATTGAAATCAAAGAATTATCCATTACGGTCGTATCATTTTTTCAATCATAGTTCTTATACTCAGCGAGTAAGAATTTAATGCAACGCCAATGAATTTTGCAAAAATGCCTGTTTCAGCTTTTGTGGAAACCTGCGTGGTAAAACGTTACTTCGACACGTCAAAAAGTTGAATTTTATTTAGAAAAAGTTAAATTTAAAAAGTAAAACGTATTTCGAATGAAAAAGGGAAAGTTCCTTTTTGCTTATTACAGTTTTCAAAGTAGGTAGTCAAATGTAATAGTAGTCGACTATTATATAAAATTTTTCGACTATTTGAAGTCGGTTATTAAATTCGGTTATTAGTAGAAAATCAGTTTTTTTTTTATCGATTAATTTCGGTTTTCCCCCTTTTGTTTTTTCATTCAGAATAGTATTTTGTCTTAAGCTTTTACTAGAAGATTTAAAAAAGTTTTGATTTATACCGAAATTGTAGATGAAATACAGATTTTTAACTAAGAAATTCATACGTTTTATGTTATAAAAAATAAAGTAGATCTTCAAAATAAAAATCGAGTACAATAAAAATAAAATGTTAGAAGAATCTAGATTATTATTTAATTTCTTTTTAGGTAAACGAGCTCCGAAAATCGTGGTCACCAAATATTAAAGGTGCTCTTCACTGATAAACTCACTGATTCCTGCTTTATTAACTAATATTTGTTAACCGAAGATTCACAAAATATTTCAAAAATTGTTTAATTATAATGCAAAAAACAAAAATTTCCTAAAACAAAAAGGTTACTTCAAAATTAAAATTAAACTTTAATGCAATGTTTTTTTATCGCTTCATAATCTTAATGGGTACTTTTGTACAAATTATTTTTACTATTATTACTGGACTTTGTTTTTTTTTACTTAATTGTTCCTGAAAAAATTTAGTCAAAAAGGGTTTTTTGTGTGTTATTTTTATTTTGTGTTCATTTGTTTGTATCTCTTTTATTTATTAATAAATGGATTATTATAATTTTTTTCTTACATTAAATATAAAAATACAAAAAATTATTTAGTTTCCAATATGTTTTGAAATGAATCCAAAATAACATATTTTAAAAAGTTTTTAATCATAATGTACGAAATCAGGCTCGCAAAATATCACACTGAAACCATGCAATATATAAAGTAAAAAGTGGAACCTTTATTTAAATATTTTAGCAATTTAAAAAAACCTTTGAAAAGATAAAGTCAAGGAAAACATCGCATTTTTACATTTTCGGTCATAACTCCTAAATTCGAACTAAAGGAATAAGAGTTATGTAATTTTTGCAATTAGCGCATTAAATTTATTTAGAATTAACTAACATTTGTCCTGAAAATTTTATGTATTTTTAAAATGAAAAAATCAGAAGTCGAAAAACCGCTCTAGATTATTTAGGCAAAAAAAGTCGACTTCCCAAAAATCGAGTATTGAAAAATAAAAACAAACAGAAAGTCGAAAACCGGTTATTTGATAAGACTATCCATTACTATTTCAAAGTTTTCTCAGTTTTCGAGTAATTTTTTTTCCGGTGAATTCTTAAACTAGTAGAATATTGTGAAAAAATTAATAAATATATTCTTATATTCTTCATCGCCGCATATTAAATATTTTTCTTTTATTAATATGTTGGATTATATCATCACCCAAACAAATTAAAAAAAAGCAAATAAAAAAAAATAGTCACTAGTCACACAAAAAAAAATCTCGTCGGTAAATTAAAACGATATTTGCGGTCACGTTACCGTCAATACAACTGCTGTTGCACATTTACTATTTTTTCGTTTTAAATTACCGAGTAAAAATTGTAACTTAACAATTGTGACAGTAAATGGCTCGTTTTCAAATGACAGTTTACCGTTCGAATCGGTAGAATTTACTGTAAATTGTTTTCTGTGTATAAAATATTAATCAAAGGGTTTATTTTAAAAAATTGCATCCCGAAATTTCAGAAAAATCCAAACGACCATTAATTTTTGCAAAACTGCAACCTATTAAAAAATATTGCATTTCAAACTAAAGACAAATAGACTCATAATCAACGAGTTATGTTTCAAATAAATATGTAAAATCATCATAGAATTCATAAAACCATATTCTCCAATTTCATATAACACTAATTTTTTCAAATAACACTAAAATAATAAAAAAAAAAATCAACTTTAAACATAAAAACAGAAAATAGAAAAATATGTAAAAAGAAAACTGAATTAAAATTTTTTAAAATTGGAAAAAAATAATTTCAAAATTGAGTATTTTACTTAACTCGTTTTTTCTAAAAACACAAATTTTTCAATAAAACAATACTTGTAATGATACTATTGTAATGATATTGTAACTATATGATAATAACAATTAAATGATATTATTGATCAATGCAGATACCTAGAGGGAAAGAATTTTTCTAGAAAATAAGACAACAAACGTTTTCATATGAAAATTTTTTTCAAAATATATTAATTTATTTTTAAACCATAAAGAGTAAAAATGATAATTTTGCTAAAATGTTGAAAATACACCTTTACAATAATTGAGTATTTTGTAATTTTTTTCATGAAGTATAAAAATTTTAAAATTGAGTACAAAGTTTTTTTATTTCAAAATAAATTATAATGCTTTTTTGTGAGTTTTCATTTTATAACTGGAGTCATTTTAATTTTGCTTTTTTTAAGTAATATTCGTTGGTACGGATTTTATATTATATTTAAATGCTATTTTATGTAGTTTGTAGTAAACTTATACAATATTTTAGGCTTAAAATATTTTGTACAATATTTTGTTGTCTTTGTATTTTGTTGTGTTGTTGTCTTGACGTTATTAGTTTTAGTTTTATGGTAAAAAAGTTGACATTTAGGATAAATATTGACACTGACAGTTATGCTAGCTTACATTTTGAAAGTTATTGTAGTTAATAAGTTTGTTTGTTTTTCTCTTAAGTTTATGACATTTTATTTTAAGTACGACTGAGTGTAGTTAAGAGTTTATTAAGTCTTGGATAACTAATGTGAAGAAAACTTAAGCTTGGGAAAAATCTTAAATAAACATAGAGCGGATATCAAAATTTCTAGAGTTCTTGAATAATTGTGGGTTTGTTTTTTTTTTCTTCTTAAATAGAACAAACCTTATTTCTTTCAAAACTCTGTTAAGTCTAAAACTCTCCATACAAAAATCTTAAAACATCTATAAAAATATTTTAAGAAATTTTGATTTACAGCTAATTTTAATGAAAAACACCCTATTTGCTTAAAATAATTTTTGCAAATTTTCACCCGCACTTCAATTAATAACTTAGCTTGAATAAATCTCCTACTTTTGACAATTATTACAACCCATCAACTTGAAAAATATTTGTATCAAAAACTACTGTTGAAATAATCAAAAAAATAATTTCTATCATAATTTTTTGCTTCACTTTTAGCGTTTGTTTTTTAAGTTTTACAATTTTTTATTTTGTGTTTTTTAGAGGTTTTTCTTTTTATTAAGTTGCTGCTGTTGAAATTTTTACGATCTGGCATCACAATTCGCTTTGATTGAGCTTGTTTTAGCGTCCTGCTGTTGCATTGCTGCTTTGTACATATCAAGGACTTAACAAGTAGATTTTTTTACATTTTTACATTGATTTAATTTTTTCTTTTGGGTGCTGACTGTGAAGTCGGCTGCTGTTGCGTGGTCGTGTTACTCGGCGGACTTCCGTTTAAGCCGCTGCTGCCGCCACTTATTTCGACTGTTATCTTGATGAGCGGACTGCCGCTGCCTGTGTTGTTGTTGTTAGCTTCGTTGTAGAAACGCAACGCATAGCAGAAAACCTGCGTTATTAAGTCCCAGCAGCCCACATGATGGGTGTGGCTCGGTGCAAAAGGATTTAGCGGTATTGTTATGTTGGCGCGGTAATTGTTGTTGTTGTTGTGGTTGTTGTGATTATTACAATTGGCGTTTGTTGCCGCCGCAGTAGGCGTTGTTGTCATCGTAGGCGCACTGTTGCCTTGCATGGCGCTATTATTGTTGTTGTTGTTGGGGCCTCCACTGCTGCGTTCTAGCAGCTTTGATTGATCGGGTATAAAATAAGCAATCGCCATTTTTAAAAAAAAAATTTTCAATGTCTATGAAATCACACAAGTTTTGAAATTATTTAATTCTTTTGAACAAAAATTTTTCTCGTTTTTCTTAAAATGTCTGCGAAATATTTTTAAATAATGCACTTAATTGTTCTGTTTTAATTTTATTCTTAAATCTGTTTTTTTTAAATTGGCGCCAAAAAATTGCACTCGTTATTTTCAGCACGTGACTGACGTAAAATTTCCTCTATCACTACGTAAAGCTACTCTAAGTTTAAACGTTGTACGAACTTGTTGTTACAACAACAATTGTTGTTTCTATTTCAATGTTTCTTGAAAGACTGACTGGCGTGTCCTTGTGTCAGGAACATTTATAAAAGTTTCCGCTTAAAATGCTTCGCATGCAACGGGAAGCAACAGTGAATAATAGCACAATGCAATAAAAGTCACCCCGCTTCCGTGAGTCCATGAGTCGTATGAAGTGAATAGCATAAAGCAACCCCCTAGAACGACGTAGTGGCCGCTACGTTAACGTCATTTTCAAGCGACTCATTGCAAATGAGAGTCGGAGAGCGCAAAAAAGTTTTCAAGGGGGAGTATCGAAACTTTCGAACAGCAACGCAGTAAATTTGAATTTTGCTAGGATAATTTTAATGAAAGGAAAGCATTTTCGAAAATGCCAAGAGGGGTGCGAGACCGAAAATAGCCAGCGAAAGTATGCTGAGTTAAGAGGAGTGGAGGAATTATGTGAAAAAATAAACTTCGAACGTTTCCCTAAAGTTTTTGTTTTTGGTTCGACACTGAGAGTGATATTACGAAAAATTCTTATTCAAATTTTAAATCGAATAAGAAGGAGAATTAAGGAGTAATCGGACTTTGTTACTTAGAAAAATGTTCGAAGACACTTTGAGTTGACGTCGAAACATAGTGAAATAAAACTTTATATGAAGTTTTAAAATATAAATTAGAAAAATATTTACTTTATAAAAACAATTTTTTCTTATATAATTTTAAAAAATAATTAATTTTATAATCTGAAATTAAAAAATCTGGATTAAAATTAAATTTATTATAAATTTTATGTATATAAAAAATTTTATAATATTTCGTTTAAAATAAACCACGAATTTTGTATATAAAAGTATATAAAAAATTATTGTTTTTAATGGCAAAAATAATTTTATATGCATTTTCTATCCAAGAACTTTGGTATTAGACATTATTTGAAATTTTAAAATAGAAAATCAATAAATAGCTTACACAATAAAAAAAAAAAAAAAAATTAAAAAAATATTAGAAAGCAATTAGATACAAAAAAATTTAAAATAAAAACTAAAATTTCATTGTTATGTACATAAGGGCGTATCGAAAAATTTAGATCGTATTCTAAGAGGTCTCAGAAGTTGCCTGGGGTCGTCAAGATAGCCCATAAAAAATTTTATTAAAAAAAAGGATGTCTTCCTCTCCCGCAAGAACAAAGGGTTTTTGTGATGAAAACTGTTAAAATCAGTTAAACATGTACAAAAACAAAAAGAAATGTTATATCGTTGATTCCATGTGTAAATACCCACGTTTCTGACATCACTATTTTTGAAAATTTTTAAACTCTTTGGTTTGATGGTTCTCCTAAAACGTACTATGTCCACATACTTTTTTATATATTGTTATTTCTTTTTAAAATATATACACTGTAAGAAATTTCAAATCAAAATATCTTAAATAATACAATTAATGCATGTATTCAAATAGCTGTAACTTCGAAACCATAAGTCGTACAGAAAAAAATTTGAGATATATCTTAAAGACCTTGCATGAGTCGTTCTTGTGGCGTACTTTTTTGGAATTTTTGTATGAAATGTTTTTAAATTTTTTTTTTTTCCTGAAAGCTTGTGCCACATTTTTCATGGTGATCGCAGTTAATTTTCTATCAAAAACCATGGAATTTTTGGAGTTATTTCAAATTACTCTTAAATTATCGCACAGTGTATTTAACTTATATAGAGCTCAAGACAAAGTGATTCTATTGATTTTTTTTTTTATTTTCTTAGAAAACGAAATTATCCCAAAATTCTGAATTGTTTGAAAATTTAATGAATTTCCTCTTGCAATATTTTCTATTTGCAAAGTTGTAAAAATGGCTTGGATATAAAGGATTTGCAACAATAGAGCTGGAGTCTGCGAGAATGTCGAGGGTTCTCACTATAAACAGGGTATTGAAACTTTTGAACATTGCTGGCAATAAAAGTAAAAGAATATGCATTGCAATAAAAGTTGTGGATATGCACAGATGTATGCAAATTTTTTACAAGGTTTTTGTATTGTCTTTGTTTGGTTGGGTATTTTTGGGACTATCCTCGGAGTGAATATTTTCCTGAGGTCGTATACAAAAATTCTGGAAATCTAAAGCTGTACATCAGTTGCTTAGTCCTGCTGAAAATAAATGAAATCCACAAATAATCTCCTTTATTATATTTTTATACAACTGTTTATATACGTTTTTTGTATTGTTGTTATAAGTTGTAAATAGTTATATACACTCATTCGTATATAAAAAAATTAGAAAAAAATCAACCTTAAAATGGGTTGATCTATTTTGATCTTTCAGCCGTTTAGATTTTCAGATGTAAGAGACACATTTCTGTTAAAAACGATTTCTGCAAACATTTTTTTTTTTTTAAATTGTGGAAAATAATTCTTCTCATAATATTTTTATTTTCACAGAACGCATAACTGAGTATAAGAAAAAATAAAAATATTCCTCCCACAGATATTTGGCTGAAAATATTTTCCAATTATTCTTTATTACTATTCATAATCTCCAACAACTGAATTTTGATCTGACAACGTTACGTTTTACCGCGCAGATTTAAAAGAAAAAAAATTGAAAAGTATTTTTTTTTCAAAATGCATCGGCATTTTATGGAATTATTACACGAACAGTATAGGTGCTATGACAAAAATAATGTAAAGTTTAATGTATGACAAAAATAAAAACAAAATTAAAGACGTCGTCGAAATGTGGAGGATGCTGCTTAACCAACGCAACAAAAAATTTGTTACATGAAATTATATCATGTAGTAATGTAAATATGGGTGCTAAGGGAAAAATTATTATATGTCAGTGAAGGCGGGTTTCTAGACCTTACGAGAAAAGTAGAAAATCGCCGACAATCGGCATCTTTCATGCAACGGTGCTGTATAGTAGGGCCGGTCGGTCTCCATTAAAAAAAAAAACGTGTTCGACAAACTAGGTCTAAAATGTACCTTGGCTCATTGTGCTACCCTCCTCAAAACGATTTCGCGATGTGTTAACCCTTAGGCTTCCTGGAATTTAAAAAAAAAATGGCTTTTTTGGTCAAAAACCCACTTTTTGGGTTCTCAATGGGTTAACTTTATTAAAAAATGAACAAGTAAGCCCCCTGATATGTGAAGGCTATTTTATTACGTTTCCAACGTTGGTTAAACGACATCAATCGGACGAGATATAGCGCAGTTATGAAGATTTAAGTCGAAATCGAAATGTATTCAAAAAGACTCAAAAAAATACAGAACGAGCCAATTTCTCAAAATTTTCTTTTTTTCATTTTTCTCTCATTTTTAAGCTTTAATTTTGGTTTTTTTTTTTTTTGTAAATACAGTCTTTACAAAAAGTGGGTTTTTGACCAAAAAAGCACTTTTTTAAAAAAAATTTCAGGAACCTAAGGGTTAACACATTGCGAAATCGTTTTGTGGAGGGTACAAAAATGACCAAAGGTACATTTTAAATCGAGTTTATGGAATATTTTTTTAGCGACCCACCCTACTGCATTGTAAATCTCACTAACTTAAATAAGCTTTTTCTGAAATTGAAATGAAAATTTTTGCTAATGAATCGATCAAAGCTTTTGAGAAATAAGGTCTTTAACATTATTCGTGTAAAAGAAAAAAAAAAAAAAAATAATCGATATTAAAAATTTTTTAAATTAAGATAAAAAAAACTCATTTATAAGAGTTGAAAGTAAGAAACTGATTCAGAAAATTTTATTTTTAAGATATCTTAAAATCAACTTCTCATTTCAATAAAGTTCCTAAATCCAAATATTCTACACTAAGGGAAAAAATATTAAATTTATCCAAAAACTTTTTTAATTTATCCAAAAAGCGAGTCATTTTTGCACCAATAACGCATTTGCATAAATCGACTACGTAAATATTTAAAATTTATTTGAATACTTTTTTAATTAAATGAAATATTTAAACAGAATTAATAAAAAATATATTAAAATTATGCACGAATTTTTTTAAAATATCTTTCAAATATTTACTATTTGAAAATAAACTATCGCATTTAAAGAAAATTTGTATAAAAATATTGAATTTTAAAAAAACATATTTAAATTGAAAATGTTATTAATGGTTTTATAGTATTATTTTCTTCATATTGCGTCCATCAAATGCCATTTGCTTGTGTTATTTATTCTCGCTTCACTTTTTCGTTCTCTAATTTATACTATTTTTGACAGTTGGTGCAATATTAGGGCACCAAATGTCAAAAATAGTATAAACTAGAGGGAGAAAAAACGAATATACAAAATATATGTAGATAGAAGTAAAATATGTATTTAAATGACAACCGGTGCAAGATATTTCAGAGAAAATATCAAGTTGTCACTCCACCCTACATAATTTTATTTCTTTGCCAAACATGCATACTATATTACCCTTGCAACAATAACTAAATGAGAACTATAAGAACTGCATATATGCAAGAAATAAACTGCAGGAACAGAGTGCGATGCTGTTGCTGCTTTTCGGAGTATGTGTGTACGTGTGCGATGCTGTTGCTGCTTGCTTGTATGGAATATGTGTGTACGTGTGTGGTATAAATAAAATTTAAATACGGGAAAAAAACGAGTTGTAAGGAAAACATTTGATTTATCCACGTAAATATTTGAATAAAATTTATACTCAGGCGTGGATAATGCTAATATGCGTTATTTCCCTTAGTGTACCTATCTATTATATGCTCTACGATCCATACGACCTGATTAAATATAACAAAAGAATAAAAATAAAAAGTGTCTATTAGATTCTATTTCATACCTATACCTATTCATAAATTAATAGTTATTCTAAAACTTAAAATAAAAATATGCTACTTTGATCGTCCACAAATTAAAAAATAAGAAATAATTTTGGCTTTTATAAAAATTCATTATTTAAATTTTATAAGAATAAAAAAAAAATAATAATTTTTGAAATACATACATAAAATTAATATACATAATACATTTACACATACTTAGTACATCTTAATTAAAGTTAGAAACGAAAATTATTGTGTATTTATATAGATTTTGAATAAAATTTCTCTTTTTGCTATAGGGCAATTCCAGTGAAATGGATTTTGTGTAGTGTCAGTAACCACAAAACATTTACTTTTTTTCCCCGTTAAATATTAAAACCTCTGTAAAAATTATATTTTTTCTTCATTTTGTAAGACTCAGAGAAAACTTTGTAATAATAAAAAAAAAAACCAAAATAGGAAAGAAAAAATTGTATAAACCTTTATCCTGACATGAAAATTTCGTTTGTACTGTAAGTAACCGTTGGAATCACCCTATATATTTTATAATAATTATGAAAATAAATAAAGTTTTTAGTCACAAAAATTTTAGTGTATACATTTTTTTCAGTTAAAAAAATAAAAAATAATTAATTTAAAATAATTTTTTTTTTCAATTTTTATTTTATGAAATTTTTGAAATTAATAAATTTTCAAAGTCACCTTTTATATTTTCCAAAATATCTAACTGATCTATAGCAATCTTAGCCATCTAAAGATTGCTCTCAATGTTGAAAACCAGTTTTAAATTGTTATTGAAATAAAAAAGTTGTTGTAAATCACTATAAATTCGAAGTCGTTTTTCATATTTTTTAAAAAATTAGGAAAGCAATTTTGTTCTCTGTTTATTTGCTAAGCAGTGAATTTTTCCCACTTTCGAAATCATGCTTCGAAGTTACTTCGAATGTTTTTCCTTAAACTTGAACTGCTTAGCAAAGGTTCCTGGAGTATTCCATTGTTGCTAAGCAATATAACCTTGAAGATAATATAACTGCAAGCAACTCATTCATATCCAGCTTGTCCTTGAGTCCTAAATGTCAGCTTTTTGCTGTTACTTATGACCAAGCTTTCCATGCTGCTTTACTTAAAGCTCTGCTGTTTTACTTTTTGCTTCTCGTTTTTTATTTTTCTTTTTTTTTCATCTGCAATTGAGTATTCAATGTGAAGGACAAAATCCTGTTGGGTTATAGCATATAATTCTCAAGGATATAACGCTTTGATTGAATTTTATACTCCCTCAACTTTGTTCTTGATCATGAACATGTTTCAAGGTCGTATAGGAGGAGAGACAGCAGAGCACGTGGTGTGAATAATGTCAAGGCCAAAAGGGATTGCTTCATTGTTGGTTAGTGTGCTTAGCAAAGCGGTAAAAAGAGAAAAAAAAAATCGATACTAGGTGCTGTAGGGTGCTTTCGTTGGAACGTTCGTATGGATAAATGGCATGATAATCCTGCAAGAAGAAATAAAAAAATAAATAAAAAAAAAAAAATTTAAATATGAAACAAACACTCGATATCACGTGAGTAAGGGTAACATTTGTTCTAGTTACTTCCAATAAGCAATTGAATCATCACTTATGACGAAGGATTCTTTAGAGCCCACAACAGTTGACTCAGTGACTCAGTTTGAACTAATATAAGCCCAACAAACAGTCAACAATGGGAATCCATATACTGCCCAAAAGTCACAAAGATGCATTTTGAAGCTTGCTTGACCCATTTAAATTACTTTTCTTTTTCTGCAACTTCATGCGTAGTTCGCGTTTATCATTCACGTATAGTTCGGATTCAGAATTTCAGAAACGACTTCTCGAAGATTGAACTTTCGTGTTCAAGTATAGTTTCAACCGCGTTGAAAGGTTTCTAATGAAAAGGTAAAACAATTGCTAAGCCATGACAACAACCAAGGCCTTCAATTGTATTTGCCTCTGTACCTAGTGGGTTGAATTCAAAAGTTTTAAATTTTTTCTACTTTTATTGTCTCTTATTTGCAGGCCCGTTTGCACTTACAATGTGCAAGCTCCAAGCTAGTCACACTCCAAAAATATATTTGCTATAAATCATCGAACAACTAGAGGCAAATACAGCCTCTGTACCTAGTGGGTTGAATTAAAAAGTTTTATATTTTTTCTACTTTATTGTATATTATTTGAAAGCCCATTTGCACTTACAATGTGTAACCTCCAAGGTAGTCGACATGAAACTCCAAAATTGTATCTGCTATAAGTCCTCGAATATATCCTACATCAAATATCTTCATTTTAAGAACCGGCTAGCAGCACTACTGCTGCCTTGCGCCTAAAAGTATGCAACCAACTTAAGCAACATGCTTTCATGCTTCAGTTATGCAAATCAGCACACTCAACAAGGTATACTATACATACACCTTGAATAGCCTGATTCCTCGACAACTTGTGCACAACATTGAGAACCTTTTAACATGATATTGTGTGCAGCCAAGAAAAAGGACGACTCCACTCCTACAAACACACATGACACTTGTGTACAGCACACATGTAAGTGCTGCCAAGCGTACAAGCAAGCACTCGCACTCATATTAAAAGAAGACAAAGTGTAAATGGTTTGATTACAATGTTAGAACGTCGTTAGAGTCTTCAACAAGCAGCAGGCTCTTACATTTTGCCTTGCTTAAAAAATATGACAAACGTTCTATGAGCGCGAGCCGCATAAACAGAAAATTTATGTCTTCAATTTAGTAGTCAACAAAACGAAAAAAAACAAAAAAATGCTCACTCATATGTGAGCAAGTGTCCTGTGTGCTGGCTGCATGTGACGTCATCAAGATACACTTACATGCCATGCATGAAGTTGGCTGCACAACAATTTTTGACTAATGATGTTGAAGTGTAGGACACAACAACAAGCAAGAAAAGCACAAGAAAGAAAAACAAAAAAAAAACAAAATATAAAACAAAGGGTTAAAATATACAGACAGACACGCTTTTTAGTCAAAACTTGGCTAAGTGACGTTGGCGGTGTGGCGTTCCGCTACTGGCAAGCATGAGTATGTGATCTGTCAAAAATTAATTTCTGCTCCGGAGTTGTCATTGTTTCCAGTTGGACGCTTACCCTCAACGTACACACATCACACACACACAAACAAACTTACAAACATTTAATGGATTTCTTAAAATTTCTTCTTGAGTTAATTTTTCATAAAATATTTAGAAAAACTGTAAACTTAGACACACACACATATGGACACACATGCACTCTCGCACTTGTCACTTTCATTTTGACATTTCAGTTATTATCCTTAAGTAACTGTTCATGCATGTGAAGGCAAATGCGTTGGGACACAAAAAAGAGAAGCATAGCCGTAGCTGGCAGTCAAGCAACGTCGACAAGTGTTGGTTTGGAAATAATTAATTATTGTGTCATATGAGTCGGTGACAGTTTGACTAACGAGGATGCAAAATTTTAAATAGTGGAGCGTAGTTAGAAAAGCAAAAAAAAAAAAAAAAAAACTGAGTTAGAAGACGACGGCTCATAGGTTAAGCGAGAATATTTAGAGAGTTTGTGGCAAGTACAAGAACTTAGACTTTGGAATGATTTGTAAAGTTTCTAAAATATACAAATTGTTGATTTATTACGATGATTTTATTGTTTTCAACCCGAATAATTAATTT
The DNA here is from genome assembly GCA_943735915.1 of Pherbina coryleti. Classification (NCBI taxonomy): domain Eukaryota; kingdom Metazoa; phylum Arthropoda; class Insecta; order Diptera; family Sciomyzidae; genus Pherbina; species Pherbina coryleti. The sequence goes on from OX030952.1 coordinate 6,759,041, forward strand.
TTTCCATTTTCAAATTTTCTTATTTAAAAACCATCTGTAAAATATGACTGAAAGTCTGAATAAAACAAAATGTATTGAAAATTGTTTATTTTTTCAAACTTTGTAGTTTTATAACCATCTGTAAAATGTGCTTGAAAGTCTGAATGAAACAATTTGTTTTGGAAATTTTTGCGTTGTGAAAAAATTTTATTATATTTTTTGCATAACGTATAAGAATAGATCTAGAAAATTTGGTTTTCTTTAAAAAAACTTTTTTTTTCAAATAAAAAAGCAGTTTTTTCAAAAATTTCGTTAGAACACAAAAACTAGCATAGTGCAGCAAGTCTTTAATCTTTATATGCAATTTTTAATGATTAAAGTATAATTTAAGGTCGCTGAATATGAATCTGAAGTCCTTTCCTCTGCGCCACATCTAGTGCTCCCACAATCAAGGCTCGGATTAGAAAAAGCGGGTCGTAATGCAATTTTATATTTTTTGTATAATTGCAATTCTATATTTTTTTGCATTGCGTATAACAATAGTTCTAAAAAAATTGGTTTTCTTTAAAAACCTTTTTTTCAAATAAAAAAGGAGTTTTTTTCAAAAATTTCGTTAGAACACAAAAACTCAAATAGCATAGTGTAGAAAAACTTTGATCTTTATATGGAATTTGTAATGACTCAAGTATAACTTATGGTCGCTGAATACGAATCTGAAGTTATTTTCTCTCCGCCACATCTAGTACTCTCACAATCAAAGCTCAAAGTAGGAAAAACGGAGTGTAAGCACTGAAAAAGGTTCTACTTTGAAGAAATAAAGTTAAAGACCTCTAACAAAGTCATTTACTGTAACAATATCAACCATTTCTGACTTTTCCATTTCCAACTTTACAGTATGCATTCATCCCACCCATCAAAATTTCATATTTGAGTATAATCTCTGAACAGGCTATTGTACAGTCTTGAAAGAAAATGTTCTAGGAAAAAAACGGAAAGATTAGTAAAAGGTTATTCTAAAGTGAACAAATAGCAACGTGAAGGCTCATTCTCAAGAGATTTTGACGGAGATTGTAGGGTAAATCAATAAAATTCGGTAAAACAATTGTTTCCTTTAGTAAAAAAAAACTTTGTGAGCCCAAAAGAAATTACACTTCAATCAAATGATTGTTTTGCAAATAAAAAAAAAAAAAAATTATTACGCCCTTCTTAAAGACTAACATAAGATGTTGTAGATAGGCTATGGCCACAACCATAGCAAAAAAAAATTTTTTACTCAAAACCGTAGCAAGTTATGAAAGTGTTAATAATGCCAATTTATGACCAGCTCAACAGGTTTTATTTTCGACTTGAATTTAATAAAAAAACTGCAGTTAATACACACAAACACGCACACAACAACAACAAACAACAAACAAGTTATGCTACATCTCCAGCTAGCCACTCACGTGCTAACAGCACGTACATCCTGCGAAGAATTTCTTCCAAGCTGTTGAAAGAAAAAGAAAAACAAACTTATTGCCACTTCCTTCCTTTTCAAATAATTTTGACAAATATCGCTGCTAGAGGGCGCTGATAAAGAAAACAGCGCTCAGCCAAAGGATATGTGTAGGTTTGTGGGTATGATTTACTTATTTGCATACCAAAATAAAAACAGCACCAACACATACACTCCCACATGAGCACAAATAATGGCTTTACTAGAGAAGTTTGAGCCATAAAAGTAACCGGAAGTGTGACAACCTTGCGTAGTAGTGGCTGGCAACGGAGTGGGTGCCAAGCATTAAAATCATTTTAACAACTTGACAAAATTAGTTGTTTTTGCTTTTGTTTTTGTTTTAATTATGTAGCGCAAAGTAAGCAGCACGAGGAAACGCCACAAGACAGTGCAACGAATATGGCTACATCTTCAACGTTACGTTTACGCTTCGTTTAATTTAGAGCGCGTAGCGAGACGCTAAGGCGGCAGCGTAAAATGCGGCAAACATGTTAGTGAGAGAAGCAGGAGTATGTGTGACGTGTGCTTATATGTGAAAGGGGCGGCAACAATGGCGTCACTTAAATCCTACAGTTTATTTATTTTTCTTTTCTTATTTTAGTATTTTTTTTTTTGAGTTGCCTTATTTATTTGTTCCCGCCAAGTTTCTTATCAAAGCATTTTATTTTATTTCCTTCTATTTTATTTTAATTTCATTTTAAGGACTTAACGGTTTTTACGACTTATTTACAAACAAACTCATAGACAAGCATTAGTTACTTGTTTTATGAGCTCATAAAAATTAAAAAGTCTGTGAATTAGTTAAGCGTAGGAAAGGAAACTCCAAACGGAAGACGCGGAAGGAGCGGCATCGGCTAAGTTTTAATCAGTTGCGTGTAAATTTTATGTTTTTATGAGTAGGGGGGGGAAAAAAAAATTAACATAAGTATTGTTGAAGTCAACCGCCACCAATACCGTCAAGCCGTATATAACCGGACTTAGTTCCGCCACATAAAATGTTTTGACACTTGCCCGAAATAAAGCAACAACAAGTGTGTGTATATGAGAAAATTCAATATGTCTGCCCTGTTGACTCTCTGCCTAAGTCAATCAGAGTTTTTAATGACTTTTCCGACTTTGCTGTCTGTATGAGTGAAAATCTGTGTCTCTTGTAGCAGACTTGTTTACACTTGCAGTCACTTCCGATTTAGAATTTGTGATTTCCGAAAATTGTGACACTTTTCATATGAACACTAAAAGTTTTTGACAAAAATGTGTACAATTTTTATTAAAATTTCAAGATAGACATATGAATTCACATTTCTATTGTAAAGGATGTTATTTGCAAAAATATATTAATTCAGACAGTTTGTCAAATAATACACAAAAATGGCAAAAATGCGTTGTGTCTACCTGAAATTATTTCGACTAATTATTTCAAAATAATCAAAAGATGCTATATTTATGCATAGATCTACTTAGTCAAGTAGTGAATATGTTAAGACACAGAAAAGTCATTTCAACCTACTTATCGAAAATTATATGTTAACTTATTATTTTCTTATTCGCACATTTAGGCAGGGGCTTCAAGATCTTATTTGGAAGATTTGGACCAAAGTTAATAACGTGCAATATATCTGATAGGGGTATAAAAATATTTATTCTTCTCTTAACTCTCTCGGCCGTCGACGCAATGTTGGTAGCCTCAGCCTTCTGTATAGATACTATCATGGAAATGTTCATGGTAGTACATGGCTTGACGCCATCAGTCCATGTGTTTCCCATTTCCACTCGGGCAGCTCACCAACCCTACTCATTGCCATGAAGTCCAAAGGAAACCCGCATTACCGAGATAATGAATTCTTCAGTCGTATAGTGAAATTGGGGAACAATCTCTCTAGAAGCGTGCTCTCCGGCAGTATTGAGCTGTGTTAATTAAAACAAATCTTTACCAATCTTTCCATCCTCCTACTATCATCCATTTTTCATATAAACACAATGCTTTTGCATTTATAGGGGCATCACCTGAGCATTGTATTGGTCTAAAAAAACAAAAACAAATTAGATGGTGATATGAAAAGTAGAGTCAACAGACACCGTCAGTACCTACTGCAGGTTAATCATAACTCAGAGCAAGAGTACATTCCTGAAAATTATCAAGGATCTCAAGAAAATTTTATGAAAATATATAGAAATCGGCAGTTGCTACTTAAGAATTATATATCGGTTCTGACTTTACTACACAAGAATTAAAAAAAAAAAAATAAAAAAAAAAATCTTGTTCATTGAAGTAAACTCTCAAAAAGCTGATTACAACTTGTACTCTTGAGATATAAGATAAAGTAAGAGGAATTCTCTGTATGCTTCAACCTTGCTGGAATAATTTTTTTCTGCATTTTTTTTTTCTTTAAAACCAAACCGAGTTTGTGAATAAAGTGGAATGCTCTGGATTTAGTATTTTTTTGTACCTTTAGATTGGTAAGAGCTCAAATGGAAAGTGTGTATTTTGAAACTTGACTAGTTAACTTGTATTAAAGGACGAATAATAGAAAATTTCATCTATATTTTTTAAACTTTCAAATTTCAAATCTCAAATTTCATGTCACAAAAAAAAAAACAAAAACAAAAAGTGCCTATAAGTACTATTTTAAATTTTTTTTTAACTTTTTACAGCTGAGAAATCGTCTTCTTATGGAGAATATTTTGTTTGTAGGTTACAAAAATTTTATGCACGTTGTATAATACTCGAGGAATTATAGAAGGCCAACACACAGAAAACAAGCAAAATCAAAAGGATAACTTGTTCGGTTGTTGCTTGTCTTACGTGAAGTGCCCTTATGTGAATTATAATTGATTAGTTCTTAAGCTAGATTTAGTAAGATCTAGAAAAAATATAAATAGCCTTATCAATAGGTACATGAGATATTTGAAATACATATATTTTTTTTTTTATTCGTAAAAAATAATGAAGATTAATCTTCCACGCAAAAAATTCCAGAATAATATCTTTATCTATATCTGTATCTATACAATTATATAAAATGAAAGTGCAAATATTTTGTTGCCGCTAAACTCCAAAACTACTGCTTCGATTTTTATGAAATAAGTTTTAGAATATCACATTACTGCTACAAAAGGATATAGGGGTATTTTCTTTGCGAAATTTAACGGAAATGGCGAAAATTTAGGGTTAAAAAATTAATAAATATTTTGAATCTAAAAAAATCTAAAGCAGACCACTTTGATAAAGACCTTGACCTTCAGTCTAATTAGTCCAAATACTTTAAAATTGATCCGAGAATTTTTTTAGGATTTACGATTGTGAATGTACAAAGTTTGGACACATGGCTTAGTGAAAATTGGTTAATTTTTTAACGATTCTTTGTGTACTTTTCATAACTTTATTTATGATAAAATTGGCTTTCGTTAAAAAAAAAAATAAAGCAATAACCAATTAAAAAAGCATTAAAGGATCTGTATACCTTTCTATATGAAGAATTTGAAAAAGGCGGAACAAAATCATTCGATCAATCGATACATATCAGTAGCTACGTATCAGTACATATACATACCAGTACCAACAGAGCTTAGTCACAATCTGACAACTCATCGAAATTAAAAATCTTTTAAAAACCTATCTCTTCTCAAAAGGGGTTATATGCAGTCAGGAGAGGCCAACAATTTTTTATTTTTTCGCACCAATCATTTTTTAGTAATTGAGTGTTAATTGAGATATTTTTCTCATCAAAAATAATTTTTCAAGGCCTAAATTAGATTCGTTAAGACCTTGGCTAAAGGGTTTTATGTGTGTAGTCCGTTATATGTCAACTAATCGCAAGATTTCGAGCTCAGATTCCATTTGACACAGATTCAATAGAATGTAATTTTTCTAATCGACCGTCCCTTCTCTGCCAACAAGGACAAATCCCACAGTGTGAATAATACCATGTATTGCTTCTTGAGAATATAAAAATTTACCATTCGGTCCAGTTTTCGATAAGTTTCTACACAACCATTTAATAATACCAATACACAATTAATCCTAAGAACTTCGTTTTGAAAGTGCCAAGGAATTTTGTCAAACGAATATTAACGAATTTCAAACAAATCTTCGAATTTATTGCTTAAAAACCTACGTAAACCTATTACCTTAGAAATTAAACTATTTTCTAGATGAAAAAAAATTTAAGCTACGTTCTTTAGATAAAAAATTACCTAAAGTGGAAAAATTATTAAATCGAAAAAGAGGAAAAAGACTTTCTGCACCTTTGATAGCTCTATAGGGTCCAGATACTCACATTTGGTTATATATTAAATTTTTCAAACATTTTGATGATTAAAAAATATCATATTTTTCCTGTTTTTCCAAAGAAGCCCGATTTTCTATGCATACCAACAAAAAACGTGAAATTATAGTAAGTTTTTAAGACTATGCACTGGACCATTTCACCTTATAAGAAAAAAAAAAAAACAAAATGTCGTCGCACACCAGCTAATCTCAAGTATTATTGAAAGAAAGTTTCGAAAAAAATTTTTCACATTGAGATATTTCTTCAGAACTTCGACATTTACTGTCCGATCTTAAATATATCTATTTTCTTATCTCAAGGAGACCTATTTGGCTCAAGGAGACCTATGGCTTAGGATTCATTGACCTTAGTTGATCCCTCATAGTTCTGACCCACCGGACATCAGTTGCTGATTTCAGAAATGGAAAGCCCGTAAAAAGTCATTAAACAAAATTAATTTTCCGCTATTTCCACTAGAAATATTTAAAACCATTTTTTTTTTTTAATTTATTATCAAATGAATTTCAACGAATGTTAAGCAAATCGTCGAATCTATTCTCCCGTCTTAAGAAAGAAAGTCACATCTCCATTTTAGTAGTTTTGAGATATTCAGATTTTAAATTTTTTATCATTTCGTTTTTACATTAGAGGTGGTAGGATGACCATTTAACTTGACTTTTTCAATAATTTTCAGTTGGAAATCGGTATTCTTAGCTAAACACCATATTCACAAAATTATTTACGGTTCTGAATCTGCCCTTATCTCTTCCTTAGGACGGCAGTATAGCTCCGTGACTTTCTGTGACTTTCTTCCTTAGGACGGCAGTATAGCTCCGATATATAAATAAAATGATTTCCTATCATGGATGAAAAAACTTCAAACTACACTAACGGAAATAACGTATATTAACATTGTCCACGCCTGAGTATATATTTCATTTAAATATTTACGTGGATAAATCAAATATTTTCCATACAGCTCGTTTTTATTTTAATTTTAAATTATTTAATTATTTAAATTTTATTTATGCCACACACTGACACACATATTCCATACAGCTGCCAAGCAGCCGCCAAGCAGCAGCAGCATCGCACTCTGTTCCTGCACTCTGTTCCTGTGCGATGCTGCTGCAGTTTCTTCGCACCAGCAGTTGCAGGTCTTATAGTTCTCATTTAGTTAATGTTTCAAGGGTAATATATCATGGATATTTGACAAATATGATTTGTGAGTGCGGTGGTGAGTGCGATGCATGATGAATTCATGTAAGGTGGAGTGACAACTCGGTATTTTCTCAAGAATGTCACTCCACTCTACATGATTTGCGATCATGCATCGCACTTACCACCGGACTCATAAATCATATTTTCACAAAAAGAAAATAAAATATACCACTAAATGGCGTTTGATATGGACGCAGCTCGTGGGAAATATTCAAATAAATTGTTTTTCAATTTCAATATTTTTATATAAATTTTCCTTAAATGCGATAGCTTTATTTTCAAATAGTAAATATTTGAAAGATATTAAAATATATTCGTGCATAATTTTAATATATTTTTTATTAATTCTGTTTAAACATATGTTTAAATATTTTATTTAATTAAAAAATTGTTTAAATAAATTTTATATATTTACGTAGTCGATTTAAGTAAATGCGTTATTGGTGCAAAAATGACTCGCTTTTTGGATAAATTAAAAAATTTTTTCAATAAATTTAATATTTTTTTCCCTTAGTGTAGTATCATTAAATAAGAAATTATATAAAATGAAAAATTTGGTGAAATCGAAAAAAGGTAAAATTCCGAGGCTTACCCTTTTCAGGTTGAAAATGACTTTCTGCACTTTTAATACCACCGAGTATTTTCGAGCTTGCTCTATAAGGTTCTGGTTTTTAAAACATTTTCCAAACATTTTGGAGATTAAAAAAGATCGTTTGAATTTTTTATGCATTCATAGCATAACCTCCGGTCTTTACCAAACAAAGTTTTAGTTAGTTTTTAAGACTACGTACCTTTAAAATTTAAAAAAAAAAATAATTTTGATGTAATTAAATTTTTTCCAAAATTTCTGAAAATATTTGTAAATAACAATAACATTATTATTTATGTTACGAGTACATGTAAAATCTCAAATTTATATACGTGCCCGACACTACATCAAACATTCTGCCGTTATGTTACATTTTATGTTATGATCATGCAAAGTTAAAAGATAGCTTATCTATCCGTACGTTTATAAACTAAAACTACTTTCAATACAAACTCTCAACTTCAACAAAAAGAGGACATAATGATTGATTACATTACAACAACTCAACTGTCAGACTGTCTGACAAACGTACAAAATTTTTTCCTGATAGTTATAGATACCGAAACACTGCAATTCTTTAAAATCCTTTCATTAGCTTTAATAAAAAAAACGTAGCTGTCAGTGGTAGGGAGGGAAAAAAGTCATTCACTACGCTGCTTTCTGGGCTTCAATTTACCATAAAAACAAAAAAGGTGCGACTACAATTAAAACAAAATAACAATAGCAGCAATCGTAGCAACAAAAACAATAACAACAACAATAATAACAATGAAAAGGTAATCACTTAACCAAACAAACAGCCACAACAACAAAAACACGTTCCTGCTTCATTCATTCATCCTTTCATTTATTTCCTATGAAATGTTGGCAGTTTTGAAAATTGTTTTGAAATTTCATTAATCGAATTTAACTGCAGCAACAATACTAAAAGCGAACTCGAAAAACACCTTGTTATCCGAAGCGCAACACCATTACGCAAATAACCAATTTCGTTGCTTTAGCTGGAGCGGGGCACAGAAAAGGGTTCATAACCTCACTTTTGTGTGTGTTCATCTCTCAACGTTTCCTAAAGACAAAGCGTCGTCGTTGCCGTTTGTGTAAACATTAAAATTAATGAATAACAATAAAAGCCCCGCCTCCTTATTTGACATAAGCGCCCAAACACTTAAAGCTAACTTCATGCTGGCCATGACTTTAGTGGATGGACTGTGAGGACATATTTTTTCAGGACAACTCATGGACATTCAATGCTAAAGAGCTGCAGACGAACTCTCATAAGTTGCTAATAAATGATGATGTTCTAAGAGCAAAAAGAGAGTTGCCACAATAAAAAAATGGTGCTGTTATGACACTTTGCAGTTTATGTAAAGTACTTTTTCCAAACAAGTTGGCAACCCTTTTCAAAGAAATTGCACACTGTCAGCAACATTGGCCGTCTGCAAATATTTTACTTGGCTGCGGAAAGTGTCAACTTTTGAAATTGACAAGTCAAAAAGATGCATGTGTGAGGTGCTAAAAAAGCACACACACACACACACACACACACACACACATCTACAACATTCATTGCCAGGCGACCACAATTTATCAGTCAGCTAGCATCTAAATATACAATACTTACAACAACCGCAACAACAATAGCAACAACAACAACAACAACAGTAATAACAACAACAACAACTCATACGCTCAATTTTCCTCATACTAAGCTAATTTGCATTAAAAGTGTAGAATATCGAGCGCTCATCTACAGTTCACTGCTCGCAGGACATCCGAAGCAACCAAATTCAATTTAATTTCAAGCACCATGTGTATAAAATATGCAAACTTTATAAAATTTATACATGTAAAATCTAGTTGTTCCTCACAATTTCCTTACAACAAAAGCGAAGCTAAATAAAGTACGCGCTAAAGTACAGTACAGTACAGTTTGGCAACGAAACAAAAAAAAAAAATAAAAAAGTGTCGAACACTCGACAGATAAACTTTGCATGCATATCCGGCATCCATCCTGGCAGCAATCCTTTTGTTCTGTTTATTTGCATAAGAGTCGAACGTTTGAACATTTGAAGGAGCTCGTTGAAGTTTACGACAAACACTTCATAAAATATTTTGGGCGACATATGTATGTATAAAACAAGGATTAGGATAAGGGATAAGGATAAAGTTAAATTAACTTTGTTGGGTCCAGTGTTTTCTTGTTGAGCTATTGAAGCGAAAGGATAATGAATGCATAGAAGATACTTATTTAAAATAGTTATTGAGAGCAAAAAAAAAAGACAAAGTGTTGACTTCTTAAAATGCAAAATGATGAACTTGCTAGTGATTTATGCTGGATGTCGAGTATTGTTACAAGAATTGCAAAATGGACAGTGATGGCAAAAGATTTTTCCAAATTAAGAATAGTCAACAGGATATAAAGGGCCTTTGCATACCTTAAGAATTTTAATCAGTCTTTGACAACATTCATATCCACACTTTTGACCTCTTGGTCATTTTCATAACCATTTCATAACCTTTTCCTACTCCTTATTCCAATCATATAGCTTATTTTCGTCCTTGTACTTTTCCTTAATTTTTCATTTTAATGTTTTTTTTGTATTTGTTACTGTTCGATTTTGATTTTGATTTTAATTTTAATTTTGATTTTCATTTTCATTTTCATTTTCATTTTGATTTTGATTTTGATTTTGATTTTGATATTGATTTTGATTTTGATTGTGATTTTGATTTAGATTTAGATTTTGATTTTGATTTTGATTTTGATTTTGATTTTGATTTTGATTTTGATTTTGATTTTGATTTTGATTTTGATTTTGATTTTGGATTTTGGATTTTGATTTTGATTTTGATTTTGATTTTGATTTTGATTTTGATTTTGATTTTGATTTTGATTTTGATTTTGATTTTGATTTTGATTTTGATTTTGATTTTGATTTTGATTTTGATTTTGATTTTGATTTTGATTTTGATTTTGATTTTGATGTTGATTTTGATTTTGATTTTGATTTTGATTTTGATTTTGGTTTTGATTTTGATTTTGATTTTGATTTTGATTTTGATTTTGATATTTATTTTGATTTTGATTTTGATTTCGATTTTGATTTTGATTTTGATTTTGATTTTGATTTTGATTTTGATTTGGATTTTGATTTTGATTTTGATTTTGATTTTGATTTTGATTTTGATATTGATTTTGATTTTGATTTTGATTTTGATTTTGATTTTGATTTTGATTTTGTTTTTGATTTTGATTTTGATTTTGATTTTGATTTTGATTTTGATTTTGATTTTGATTTTGATTTTGATTTTGATTTTGATTTTGATATTGATATTGATTTTGATTTTGATTTTGATTTTGATTTTGATTTTGATTTTGATTTTGATTTTGATTTTGATTTTGATTTTGATTTTGATTTTGATTTTGATTTTGATTTTGATTTTGATTTTGATTTTGATTTTGATTTTGATTTTGATTTTGATTTTGATTTTGATTTTGATTTTGATTTTGATTTTGATTTTGATTTTGATTTTGATTTTGATTTTGATTTTGATTTTGATTTTGATTTTGATTTTGATTTTGATTTTGATTTTGATTTTGATTTTGATTTTGATTTTGATTTTGATTTTGATTTTGATTTTGATTTTGATTTTGATTTTGATTTTGATTTTGATTTTGATTTTGATTTTGATTTTGATTTTGATTTTGATTTTGATTGTGATTTTGATTTTGAGTTTTATTGCGATTTTTTTGTTCTCTGCAAAAAGTAAGGCCAAAATGTTTAAATATCGCTTCTTTTATTTAGTATCTCTCTGCAGTTCATTTTATCCAAAATTCTGATCTCTTCTGAAGAATTATCCTCTGCCTGCTATAATTATTGGCTATCTTGTATTCGCGTTCAATAGCGCTGTCACTTAAATGTGACATAATTTTCGCCACTATTAACGCCCTTCATTATTGACAATTACCGCTAGTTTACACCCCCACCACCACTTAGCCCCTCCGGGCTATGTTTCGTGTACTTACATCACACGCTTCCATCCATAGTAGCTGTAATTATATCAGAGTGTGTCTCGTAGAATTGCTCAATTCAAATATCGAAATCAGCAGCAAAGACAATAACAACAACATCAACTATGTGCACAACAGTCCTTGTGAATGTCCTTTTCAGCGTGTGCTGCCAACTATATAAGCCTCATTGACCAACGTCGTCGTGCTGTAAAGTGGGCGTTTTACAAACGCCTCTTAGCTGGCTTTTGTTAAGTTTGTATAAATTATCCAACATTGCTGGTTGTATTCGATAAAAGTGGTTTTCAATTTCATCATCGTGTGTTGTCGTAAGTCCTTCGTCTCTATAGTTTGCAATGATTTTCCTCTGTTCTCTCGGTCTATTGAATTTAAAACCACAATCATAGCAATTGCCGTGATTTGTAGCGTGATTTTGACATTTGACGATGAAGAAGCATAGTAAAAAACAAATACAAATCGTAATTATGTTGAAAATTGGACGACATTATAGTGGAACGGGATGATTGGGTTTGTGAGTGGGGATAACAATTGCTTTGACTTATTTGATTATGGGTAATTTTGGCGGTAATTTGCATGTTGTTTGTTTTTGTGCAGAAAAGTGAAAAAGTGGCAAGAACTTAACGAGCCTCAAGCAAAATAGGGTAGGGCGAAAATTGGTTGAGGTAAAATCAAAAGCCATCATGATGAGGTCATAGATAAAAACTGAGGGCAAGAAACTGCAGTAGAAGCAAAAGTAAAATTATTTTAAGGTGACAAATAGTAGTGGACTGTTTATTAAGGTCCACTTTAGAATATCAAGTTAGGTTGATTGATGGAAATAATATATTTTTGGAAATTTGAAAAGTTGATCAGAAAATGTTGGCCTATTTCAAAAACAAAAATTAAACGGAAATTTGTAAAATTTTTATGAGAAAGATTAATTATAGGTTGACTGATAGAAATATTATATTTTTGGAAACCTGAAAAGTTGATCCGGAAATGTTGACTTATTCAAAAACAAATATTACTTGAAAATTTGTACAATTTTAATGGGAAAGATAAGTGACCAACAAAAAATAGAAAGGCCACTAATTTTTTGTTACAAAAGTAGTAATGAATGTTGCAGTTGGCTTAAAAAAGAGCTTAGAAAAATTTTATGTATATGGTCGTAAGCTCAAAAGTAGCCCAAATAGCCATTTGCCGGGTATATAACCCCAAGCATCTCAGAACCCTGACGTTCGATCCAGTTCTTTTCTCAGTTTTAGAATTCTGATAACAAATGGTACTTAACAAATGCTTCCCCGTTGCCCAAAAGTGGAAACTTGTAGATCTATGGCATAAAATATTACACGGCCAGCTGTCATAATTACCCAACCAACATGCACAACTAAAGCAAACAAAAGCTTATTTGACTAAATTATACATATTTTCTACCTACAATTACAATTATCATTATTATTGCCCTGATCTTTTGATAAAATTATAATTTAACGCCCTCTAATTGTCATACCCTGTCGCATTCAATTATTTCCATAGGCACGCGAAAGTGCGTTCGTTGCACTGTCCCATTATAAGCGAGGGTAGCATTACGAAGGATGCGCTGCACATGCATCCCAACAACACTAAAAATTAATATAAGTTACACTAAAGTGACATGAAATTGACAATTGAACCACGCATTGTAACGCACTACGTCATCTTGCTTACCCGCATCTATAGCAAGCAGTCCACCAACTAGAGAGCAGAAATTCCCCCCAAACACCCTCAAGGAAACAGCATTAACTAAAGCGAAGAATGTAACTTGCAACAGCGTTATTAACTCAATACTGCGATGCAACACAAGAGATTAAATTGAAAACAGGACACATCACAGGATATGTTTCTATTGTATTGAACTCCGACTGAGTCAGCATATGTCGCACAAATGTGTCTAAATATAAATTGAAAAAAAAAAAAAAATTAAAAATACCTGTATTACGCAACAATGCAACAAGATCCACACATATTACATAAAAATAACATATGGTTGCCAACTTCATCGTTGATGCGTGTAATTTTCAAAATTGTTGATGTTTTCATTATAATTTTGTAAAATTTATTATTTATTTATTGTAAAATAATTTATAAAGGCAGTCGTTCTGGTGGTGGGTGGGGTAGCATTGGGCTGTCCAAAACAATTACATGCTTAGCTTAACTTTTCAGCTATTATATTTTATGTTTCTAAATTTAATTTTTGTATTTTTGTTGCTGTATGGCAACGAGAGTGTGTGTGTGTTTAGCGGTGTGAGTGGACTTAGGAAACTAAGCAGCAGCATCAGGATATTTACTGCTGATTTATGTATTTTTAATGCTTGTTGTTGGAAAAGTTGCGGTTTTTTAAAATGTGGGAAGGCTGATATAGGTGTTTTTTGTAATGTAGGAGGAATAAAGTTATACCGGGAAAAAAAAACATAGTAATATTATACAAGTTGGCTTTTGTGAAATACAATTGTAAATTTCAAAAATTACTTCTTACGTAATAAAATAACAAAAGTTTTTGTGCCAGATACTCGCTCGTGTGTCTTTTAAATTGTCTCACCCCCACGTACGAGAGCCAAATTTCAAATGCTGTCGTATTTGCTCATGTACGTGAACTCTAAAAAATATTTGTTGCGTACTCGCCCACGAGCGCCCTATACATGGCAATGAATACCAAAAATTAAAAGGGGACGGACGTTGTATAGCTTCCAGATGAGTCATAGTAACTTTGATATGTTCTTTAAACTTCTTGAAAAAAAAAAAACTTAAATTCTATGACAAAAAGTATCCGCTCTAACTATGTTTGATCCTAGATGGTCCTTTTGAATTATTTTGGATTTTACAGGCAAACATCAAAGATTTTGTAATGAATTGATTCCTCTGGAATTATCTTTTCCATCTTGATTGGAATTATCCTTATTTATTATAATAATTATAAGAATAATTTACCTTTACTTTTTACCTTTATTACCTTTTTCATGATAATAAGGACTATCCGTGAAATATCCGGCAAAAGTTTATATCTGACAATGACTTTCCAATGAGGATTGCGGTAGATTTTGCATTTTAATGAAAGTTTGAACATGGAGAGATAGAATTACTAAAAATTAGTAAAGTGCACTTTACCCATATTCTGAACCCGTCCCCTATGGGATCCCTGTTAAAGAAATAGTTTTGCAGAAGCTGGAGTATTATGGACAATAGGGGGAAGGAGGTTTACTCAACTAAATGTTAAAAATGAAACCTTTACGTACTTTTTGGACTAATACCCAATGTATATTTTTAGAGATATGTCGGTAAAGCTTTTGTGTGACAAACAATTTAAGGATAAATTGATGGGGGGTTTCATGACTTCAATTTATGTTTTCGAGATCGCTGAAACCGAGTATGAAGTCAGTTTTTTCGGGTTACCGAAACGGGTTACCCTAACGACCAAATTTTAGTGAAATCAATATTTCCTTTTTAAGGAAGGGACGGAGAGTTTTAATTTGAAAGACTGACCCCCCATTACTGTTCTAAGAGGAACATTTTTTCCTTTGGAACAAAATTTGTTGAAAAAGAATCAATTATTTTATTTATTTTATTTATATTATTTATTTTATTTATTTTATTTATTTTATTTATTTTATTTATTTTATTTATTTTATTTATTTTATTTATTTTATTTATTTTATTTATTTTATTTATTTTATTTATTTTATTTATTTTATTTATTTTATTTATTTTATTTATTTTATTTATTTTATTTATTTTATTTATTTTATTTATTTTATTTATTTTATTTATTTTATTTATTTTATTTATTTTATTTATTTTATTTATTTTATTTATTTTATTTATTTTATTTATTTTATTTATTTTATTTATTTTATTTATTTTATTTATTTTATTTATTTTATTTATTTTATTTATTTTATTTATTTTATTTATTTTATTTATTTTATTTATTTTATTTATTTTATTTATTTTATTTATTTTATTTATTTTATTTATTTTATTTATTTTATTTATTTTATTTATTTTATTTATTTTATTAATTTTATTTATTTTATTTATTTTATTTATACAATTTATACAACTCACTTTACAATTATCTTGCATTTAAAAAAAAAATATTTAAAAAAAACAAAAATATAACATTTGTGTGGGAGCCCCCTAAGTAGGGGTCGGAAGAGATAGGTTCATAAAAAAAAATGATCCTTCGCGAAAAGTAATGGGGATTAAATTTTCAAAATTTTTGAAATTCTGTCTGTAATCATTTAGAAAAGTATTCCTCTCTCATATTGTATTTTTTTGTTTTTTGTTTTTTGTTTTTATTTCCTGACCATTTTCTTCCCATAAAATTTCGAATTAAAAATTCGTACCCTCTGACTCAAAGTAGCAGCGTTTAATCATTATCAACGCTTATCTGAAGTTTTTGAAATAGCTGTCAAAATTGATTTGATTTGACTTGTGAAAATTTGACAGTTCTTTAAAAAATAAAATACAAGTAAAATCAACCAACCCTCGTGTTAAGCCGGATGTTTGAAATTTTCAAAAATTTGTTGGGAAAATCCATTTGACAGGCGGAGGAACGGCAACTTTTTATTTATTTGTAATGTTTTACTTTCTAATGCTACTTAAGCGATAACATATCCATAATTTAAGCCCATTTACTGCTACAAGCCCTACTTGTTGTTGTTGTTGCAGCAATATTAGGCAATTTAATACAGCAGACGCTCAAATTCGTCTCAGCTTACATGAGCGCCTCATGACAGTTGCTGCTCCATGTTGCATTAAAAACTAAAATCAATTCAAATGAAGTATATTTAAAAATATCAAAAGGAATAGCCAGGCTTTTTATAAAACTTTGCCAACTGACAGCAACCAGTGTGCACCATTCGAGCTGCTGCTAGTGGCACGCGTGGCGCCACTTCATGCCGGAAACAGTGTTGGGTAAATTGAACGCATACTTATTCTTATACAGCTTCAACTATTAGCACTGTGTGTGGGAGCGGAATAAAAATTTATAATTGCTCGATTTAGAGTTTGGAATTTTAATAAAAGCCATTAAAGTCGAATTTACATGGCAAGCCATTAAAATAGATTAATTAAAATGTATGCGCTCCATGTTCAAAATAAGCGATACATCAAAATTTACGACTTAAAAATGCATATAAAGAAGTTTTGCAAATTCACTAAACATATCTTTGGCTGGGCATCGGCAACTATGTGAGTGCATGTGTGAGTGTTGCCAAGTTTTATGTTTGAAGTCCTACAAATCTTGTCTTTATGACGACACAACGAAATGTTCCGCAACGAAATGTTAAATAATTATAAATTTATACTGCAATTTAGCGCCGATTAAAACAAGTTCAGTTTAAATACACACACACACACACACATAAAGATACTAAAAACACGCATGCACTTGAGCTTTCGCTGTTACAACTCTTTGTTAAGGTCGTTGGTGTTGTCGTCGACTGTTTGAGTCATAAAATTTTCTCTTGTTGTCAACTTCATGTCATCAATATTTCAATTTAAAGTCCATAAACAATGGCACGCATGACGCATACGTAGGAATGTGTATGTGTGTGCTGATACTTGTATATGTATGCATGAATGTCTGTGTTATGCACGCATCCAATTTCCACTTAAACATTAATTGCGCAATTTTCTTTCCGTCCGTCGAATGACAGCGATTAGTTCTGCACGAATAACTAAAACCAACGAATGCTACTTTACGATATTGCCAACTGTCTAAAACAACAATATTTACGTTGCCAACAGATGACACTCACCCACAAATACACACGCACATATAAACGCACTTATTGCCTTCGCACCACCCAACCACCTAGCTATGGCCAGACCATTTTCCACCTGATGCTTTTATGTATTGTTTAATTTAGGCGATTGAATGAATGTGC
Organism: Pherbina coryleti; assembly: GCA_943735915.1. Classification (NCBI taxonomy): domain Eukaryota; kingdom Metazoa; phylum Arthropoda; class Insecta; order Diptera; family Sciomyzidae; genus Pherbina; species Pherbina coryleti. The sequence goes on from OX030952.1 coordinate 6,776,529, forward strand.
GAGACAGTCAAATAGTAATTATTTCTGCTTTCTTAATGTTTTGTGTCGTTATGCAACACTAGTTTTGTTGATTTAAATAAATTCTTACATTGTTGACAACGCACATTAACTAAGTAGTTAGGGTGATGTAATGGTTGAGGTGGAAAGTTGTTGACTCTATTGACTATAGCTGGCTCTTGAGTAAGTGAAATATAAGACCGGTTAACATTTACAAAATATTAAAATATTTCTGTGCACATTCATTTCCTGAAAGTTCTACCACCTAATACTAATACCGGTAACCGGTCAACAAACAATTGACCTACCTTTAATAGTACCTCTACGAAAGTAGTACTGATAACCGGTCCACAAACAATTTCAACAAGTGGTAGATAACCATAGAAACACTTTTAAAAATAACAAAAAATCATATTTTTAAAAAATAAATATCAGAAAAGTAAATATTCGTTTTTTTTTTTGTTATGTTCCAAAAACTGTGCAATATTTTGTTATATCGCAAGAGAGATAAAAATCCGCCCAAAAATACTTAATGTCGATGAAACAAAATAAGAAATAAAATTTTATGTGGAAAAACAATAATTTTGAAAAAATGTCTACCTCTACCTCTACCTCTACCTCTACCTCTACCTCTACCTCTACCTCTACCTCTACCTCTACCTCTACCTCTACCTCTACCTCTACCTCTACCTCTACCTCTACCTCTACCTCTACCTCTACCTCTACCTCTACCTCTACCTCTACCTCTACCTCTACCTCTACCTCTACCTCTACCTCTACCTCTACCTCTACCTCTACCTCTACCTCTACCTCTACCTCTACCTCTACCTCTACCTCTACCTCTACCTCTACCTCTACCTCTACCTCTACCTCTACCTCTACCTCTACCTCTACCTCTACCTCTACCTCTACCTCTACCTCTACCTCTACCTCTACCTCTACTTCTACCTCTACCTCTACCTCTACCTCTACCTCTACCTCTACCTCTACCTCTACCTCTACCTCTACCTCTACCTCTACCTCTACCTCTACCTCTACCTCTACCTCTACCTCTACTTCTACCTCTACCTCTACCTCTACCTCTACCTCTACCTCTACCTGTACCTCTACCTCTTCCTCTACCTCGACCTCGACCTCGACCTCTTCTTCTACCTCTACATCTACCTCTACCTCTACCTCTACCTCTACCTCTACCTCTACCTCTACCTCTACCTCTACCTCTACCTCTACGTCTACCTCTACCTCTACCTCTACCTCTACCTCTACCTCTACCTCTACCTCTACCTCTACCTCTACCTCTACCTCTACCTCTACCTCTACCTCTACCTCTACCTCTACCTCTACCTCTACCTCTACCTCTACCTCTACCTCTACCTCTACCTCTACCTCTACCACTACCTCTACCTCTACCTCTACCTCTACCTCTACCTCTTCCTCTACCTCTACCTCTACCTCTACCTTTACCTCTACCTCTACCTCTACCTCTACCTTTACCTCTACCTCTACCTCTACCTCTACATCTGCCTCTACCGCTACATCTACCTCTACCTCGGAATTAATTGTATTATGAATTAAAAATCCATCTCCTTTTTTATTTATCCATCTCCATTTTATGCAACCATCTCCTATTTAATACTCACTCTATTTCTTTTTCTTGATATTGTCGTAGGTCATTCAACTCCCGTTATGCTCACACGCTTTACTGCCAATGTTTTTTTTTTTCATCCACCTTTTAAATGACATTTGTTGCATTTTGTTTCGCCAAACAAACTGTCACATTACACAAAAATCAATGAGGGGAAAAAAGTTCTTGATGTCACATAAAAAACAGCCACTTTCTTGGCGACTCACATTCGTATAAACCACAAAATGGAAGTAGGCCTTGTTTCTAGAAAACGAAAGGGTGCCTATACAAAAAAAAACTTCCTCATTTACTTGCTGTTCAACAGGCATCACCTAAAGCTTTGTGTGTCAATGACAGCAGCAGCAGAAGCAGGTGACAGCTAGGCAACACATTTTTTCCCTAACCGTGTAACAGCTCCAACACCCCCCACAGCAAAATGTGCTCTAAAAAAGGGTTAGCTTTTTAAAGATTTTGCAACGTTTCAATTTCCTTTAAATTCCTTCAGAAAAAAATTTCTATTTTCTTACAGGAAACAAAAAAAAATCACTACGTTTTACTGTCAATTTAGCTGTCAATAGTTTTTGCTTATCTGCTGATATCCTAAAACTTGCTTACACTACAGCAGCTTTTGCTGCTATTTCCAGCTGTGAAAATTGATTGCATGCAACAGACGCAGCAACAAAAAATAGCTGTTGCAAAACAGGTAAAAAAAATATAAATGAAAGAATTGAATTGCATTGCAGCCAACTTCGTGTAATAGCCAGGGCAGCTGTAGCAGTGTTAGCAGACATCCTCTTGCTTCTTTTCTTATTCGTGTTGCTTGGAAAATTTAAAAATTTCTCTGTTGCATATAAAAATTTATGAAAAATAAGCTTCTACTATACATGTTTCTTTAGAAATGCAATTTATTTAGATAAAAGCTAGAACAAGCCAGCAATTGCTTGAGCTTATAAAATAGTTGTTTGTAAAGTATGAAGTATAATGTTTGCTCAAGAATTTTTTGTGAGCTCTAAGAAAAGAATCTAAAACTTTATGTAAGGATAAGGATAACATTCGAAAATAAAAAAAAAATTTATTAAAGTATTTTCTAAAATTAGATCTTCCCTGTAAATTTGAGAGATATTAGGCTAAAACACTGAGAATATAACCTGAAATCAACCCATGAGCCTTGGTAGTCTTCTGAAAATTTTAAAAACTAAAAAGTCTTTAAAGACTAATGCTCCTTTATAACGAACTCAGCAAGTTCGAAAGAATTTGAAGAAATTATGGTTTAGGAACCGAATAGTTTTATAAATTCTTAAAATACATGCCCCGTCCTTTTTTGAAAGTACTCTTTATGCTGTTCTCGTTATTCTATGCAGCTTATAAGTTCGAAGAAGTGTATTTATTAACTTATAAGATCCATTTAGTCAACTGCTGATGGGTTTTTTACTTTGAAAGACGTTTAAAGGATATTTTAATATTTTCTTAAAATACGATAGACGTAAAGGCACAGTATATACCTTCTAATGCAAAAATCGTAAATTATTAGCTTTCAGGGCACAATACTTAGATTATAATGCCAAATAAATCTTAAGTTTTTAGATGATAATTTTATTTTTGACATGACACCCTTACGTTTTACCTCGCAATTTTCCAAAAAAAATTTGAAAAAGTCTTTCGCCAACACAATGAATTTTCGTTGCATAGAATTGTTTTGTTCTCCACTATATAACAATAATGGAGTTATTGTGGCATGGAATTATTACTCGCTGAGTAAATGTGCTACGGAAAATTTAATTTAACGACAGCAAGAAATGGTTATTTGAACTCTTAGCGAAAATTAAAAAAAATAAAAAAATTGGTCCCTCGATACTACGAAGGGAACGGCTTAATACATTAAAAATGCAACAACAATTAAAAAACGTTGCATAGGATTATAACACCGTGACTATTGGCGGTATGGTAAATTTCATGAAACGAGAGTTAAAATTAAGTTTTCGTTGAAAACTAAAATAAATTTAAGGCGTCATGAGGCTTTTTGGGATCCGCTTAAAAAGTCCTATATGTACCATCGTTGCAGGAAATATTACATGATGCTAAGGTCATAGTGTTGTACCACTTATACATCAAATGTCGATGTACCACACAAAAGCAACAGATATAAACATTAGGATCATGAAAAGGATAAGAAAAAAGATGAAGGCATGGAGTTTGACAAAGCTTAGGACGAGGAAAAAGATAAGAAGTAGGATACAGAGTTGGATAAAGATAAGACCATGGAAATGGACAGGGATTTAGACATGACTTCTGACAAAGATTGGGAAAAGGACAAGGAGAATTTTGAGGCAAGAATTAAGACAAAGATATAGACACACTTAAAGCAATATTTAGAATAAGATTGGAAACACTATAAGAACAAGGATTGGTACAAGGAATAGAACAAGGATTTTGAAATACTTAGGAAAAGATTTAGGACAAAGATTGGGAAAGAAGTTGAACAAGGATTAAGAAACGGATTCGATATAGATAAAGAAAAGAATTTCGACAAGTATAAATACAAGAATTTGGAAAAGAAGTATCAATCAAAAGGACGAATATAAGAATAAGGATAAGGATAAGGATAAGGATAAGGATAAGGATAAGGATAAGGATAAGGATAAGGATAAGGATAAGGATAAGGATAAGGATAAGGATAAGGATAAGGATAAGGATAAGGATAAGGATAAGGATAAGGATAAGGATAAGGATAAGGATAAGGATAAGGATAAGGATAAGGATAAGGATAAGGATAAGGATAAGGATAAGGATAAGGATAAGGATAAGGATAAGGATAAGGATAAGGATAAGGATAAGGATAAGGATAAGGATAAGGATAAGGATAAGGATAAGGATAAGGATAAGGATAAGGATAAGGATAAGGATAAGGATAAGGATAAGGATAAGGATAAGGATAAGGATAAGGATAAGGATAAGGATAAGGACAAGTTAGGAAAAAAACCAAAGGATAGGAAAAAGTATAAGGACAAGTATAAAAATACACAGTCATGTCAAAACTTACGTGTGTTTCCACGGCACAGCCAACTCATTTCCCCCCCCCCCCCCCCCCCCCCCGTTAAACCCTGTGGGTTACAGGCTTTGGTAACATATACGAGTACATATGTGCGTGTTCTCAAAAATTCAACCTAAAGACACAACAAAAATTTCGAAAATTTTCTAATTTTTATGATCAATTAGCAGTCGGCGCCGCTGCTCTCCTGCTTTAAACTAGTTAAAGAGCTATTAGATCTATTCGATTTGGTTTTTAATGGAAACTTAAAAAAGCTCTATATTGCATTAGCTCTCAATTATATTGAACCAAATGGCTTCATTCCCATAAGACTGACATGCAAAAATGGAACCCGCAAAACTCGGGTTTCAGCTCATGCCTTCAACTTGCCAAACATTGCTTTAATACTAACGATGGCGTCTCCCAAAGGTACCTGGTATACATAGGAATACATAAATTTTCTTAAAAACACACAAAATCTCCCCAAAGTCAAATGCATTTCTTTGCCATGTTGCCACCTTTTGCCATTTCAGTTTCGCATTTTTATAGTCTGTGTTGCTCCCTTGCGCAGGCAATGAGCTCATTAAATATTCCTAAAATGCATTTTAAATATAATTCAAGCAAGTTCATGAGCTGCGGCAACTGCTGAAAAATATTGCTGCTTCTGAGCTAAGGAAGAAAATTTCACGCTTATTTCTTGTTTGTTTTATGAGCTGCATTTCGCTGCGTTTTGTGGTTAAAAATTTTGCCCGCTCGGTAGTTGCGCATTAAAAGCTAGTTTAAAAAAAGGAGACAAAAAAACAAAAACAAATAAAGAAATAACAACAAGAAAAGCCAGCTACTTGCTTAAGAATTCATCAGCTAAAATTTGCTGTGGCTTTTGGGAAAATTATTTTGCTCGCATTTTCCGTGCCCCACCGCACCATAACCGACAAAGAAAATAAAAACTTTGCCGGTTTTCATGGCTTTTTGATTAGTTTAGCAAAAGTTTTTTGTGTTGTGTTTGTAAAAACTTGTGGGAGGGGGGGAGGAGTAGAAGGAAGTCAATTTAAATTAAACTTAGAGGAAGTCCTGTGAGAATATCATAAGGGGGCGTGGATGCAGGTACAAAAGTGGCGCTTGTTGCAAGGTGTTGGAGTAGGTTTTTGACTGTACTGCATAAAATTCATCATCAGCAGCAAGAGCGCAATGAATGCAGGATCAGATGATGATTAAATGAGTGGCAGGACATGGTGTTAAAACGCTTAATGAAGCACTTGAAGTAGTTGAAGCGAAGTTGTAATTTTCTCCAACAACTCCTAGGGCATTAGAGCTAAAGCATTTTTCACGCTGACGTTGGAGAGCGTTGTGGAAATTTTTAATGTGCCGCGATTTATTAACCCGAACGAATTAATTCCACTTGATGGCTGGTGCTATATCAAAACGGGACGGGATTTTTATTGGACTCCACAGTTTTATGATTACCTTTTCTGGATTTTTGTTTTATTTCTCTTAAATGTTCATTTATGGTTTCCGCTGCTGTTGTAGCTGTTTAATTATAATCAAATGAAGTCCTTGTTTAAGTAGCGCATAGCTCCTTCAACTCCATCGGGCTATACTTTTAATGAGCGCTAGTTAATCAAGCGCGGAAGAGTTAAGTGTAAAAATTTTTGATAGTAATGAAAATTCATAAAGTTGATTTAGTGTCAGAATATTTAATAAGCATGACTCATTGACACCCAGAGCCGCCATTGAGGGCTGGTGTGAGGGTGTTAAGTTGTATGCCACTCCTACTACTTATGTTTACAGCTCAATATTAATGACCTGTTTTGGCTTTGCCGGCTAGCATAACGTCAAAATAAAAGCAACAACAACAAATACAACACAATCAACATTAAATTTTACGATGTTTTCACTGCGTCGGCACAACAAATGCAACTGTCAATAATTACAACATTAAATGCAACAACACCAACATCAACAACAACACGAACACCGTTGAGCTGCTAGTAACAGCAGACAATGTTATGAAAATGTCATTTTGACAGCTTATATATTATTGTTGTTGTTATTGTTTTTGTTTTGTTATTGCATTGTATTGACGACAACGACAACGTTAACATCGTAAACGTAAATTCAAATTAACATTTAACACAGGAGCAAGAAAACAATGCGAGTTGGCAGCAATGCGTTTTATTGCATTCCATGCTGTCTGTCGATTTTGCCATGTCGATCACTTGGCAACACTTTTGTTCCCCATTTTCTGATGCATTATGCTGATTTTTTATGACTACGCATTAAAGTCTCAAGATTGCGTAGCAATGCAATTAACGGAAATTCCATGAAGTTCACGCTTTTCTATGGCACGCAAATCAATTTAATTTCATTGGCTAAGCATGAGCTGGATGAGTCGCAGGAGCCGGAAATTCCCCATTCTGGGTAGCCAAGGGATTAAGCGGAAATTCTCTCTTAGCAGTTTGTTAACTTCAAAATTATTATATAGTATATATGAAAAAAATGCAAAAAAATTAAAAATAGAGCCGCCGGTACTCAAAGTTTTGAAAGCTATAAATTTTCTAAACCTTTAGTTTTTCTAATTTGATTTTTTATTCTTGTAAAGTATTATACTATCGAGAGAATATTAAGGAAATTCCTAATGTGCTTTACGTGGACACCCGCCATATAGGCTTAATCCACGTCGCTCCATAGAATGGGACCGAATCATTGCGTCGGCCTACGCCCCTTTGAGGGTTCAAAGGTAGCAAATTAGCTCCATGCTGTGATGACATTTCGCAACCCTTGGTTTGGGCAAAAGCCTATCTAACACCTCTTCCGTACAAGGGTACAGCACCCGAGTTGAGAATGTAACTCCACACCGAGCAAGATAGCTCTACCCGCGATATAGGTGGTAAGCCACAGCTACCACGATACTCCTCGAAGGGCCAACCCAATCAGTCGGTCAGGGGCCGCCGACTACCTGTGGTATCAGTTTTTAAGTCTTTGATCGGACTTCGTAGCAAGCTACTACCAGTTGAGCTCATCAAAACATAAAATACAAAAACTACAACTCCTCATTCACACACCATAGAAATCATGGACCATCACATACAAACATACTTTCAGATATAATGCAAATATTGCTACTAATTCCGCCTGGTACGCCGCCTCTCAAACACCTGACAAGAAAACCGATTCAATGCAGAAATTTTACCGCTTGACTCAAGCGCATTACCTATGTCACAATCACCATTCGCAAAGAAAACACCCATTGCACGCAAATCACGAATGTCTTCATAAAAATAACATGCAACCAATCCTCACGGACTGACTCGCATCTACACCACTCAGTCACACTCAAATTTCTTTCAAGCAAGAAAGCATTGAAAGAAGCATGCCCAGCCAACAGGAATCCCAGGCTCAAGCTGAAGCAAAAGTTTGGACAACCACTTACAAACATAACGTCACATATTATTATACGTGACCCTTCCATGCTGATCATCCCATCTAGATTGCCATCTAGCCCGCTCACACTCTTTCAGCATACCCTTCCATTCACTGCCATTCATACGTCTTACATCTGTATGAGAGACCCAATCAAACAATAAGGAACGTACATCCTTCCGAATCACATAAGCAACACATTGCTATATTACCATAAGATCAGAAGGTGGCACCCCCAACAACACTTGTAAGGCATCAGTTGATACCGTACGACACACCGGCATACACCCATTCAAAATGGCTCTCTGATAAGCTGCTGGGGTTCGAACTTGGGTATCCAAGTTCGTTGCCATAGCGGCCGCGCACTTTAACCAACTACGCCACGGACGCCATAAGAAAAATATATTACAATTATTATTAATTTTACCTCAATATTTAGTCGATTAATCTTTATTTTTCAAAACAGCCGAACAACATCTGGGCATTGAATCCACTAGTTTTTGACATGTCTTGACTGGAATATTATCCCATGCGGTCTTTACTAATCTCCATAAATCATCCTTGTTTATTTTTTTTTTTATTTTTGGCTCTCAGAGCTATTTTGACCTCCTGCGTCAAGTTCTCTACAGGGTTTAAGTCTGACGACTGTGGGTCTCATCCGATCAGAGAATATTTCTCTACTTGCTCATTGGCCATTCAACACGATTATTGACAAATTGTAGTCTGTTTTTTATATTTGCTTTAGAAAGCAGTGGCACTGCAGTGAAAATAAAGAGAAGTCTGGGAATTGTTTATTGAGTGTGAAAATATTTTTAAAGGAAGTTTTTTAGAGAGAGGTTTTTTAGAGAGATTGCTTTAAACAGGTGAAATGATGTATGATGTATTTCACCCAATGCGTAAAATATACTCTTTTTCTATTTTCAGTTTTCTGCTCGCATTGTGCACTCTTCTGAGCGGAAGAACTGGTGGCGAATTCATTAGGAAAGTAAAAGTGATGTTAAATTTTTATAGAAAAACTAGCGATACCCGGCGCGCGTTGCTGCACCCGGCAAGTATGTTGGAAATAATAAGTAAATTCAAAAATTTTATTAGTCCCTTAGTCTGACACCACACTCATGTTCCACTGCCCGTTACAGTTTCCCAGTAGCAGAACATCACTCCCAGGTGACAATTCTGTATAGAGAATCGGGTCACACCCCCTTTTCCAATGCACATATGTATCAGTTTTCCAGTAAAAAGACTTTGGCAATTAGTAACTCCATACTGAGTTTTATTGTCATGCGACGTTTAGTTCCAAAGCTATTCAATATCAAAAATTTGACTTATGTGGTCGAAGCCATAACCCCTGTAGAAAAGTTGCATGCAGCGAAACAAATAAACATACGTACATACATACATACATACATACATACATCAAGTCGGATTGAATCTCATTCTCATCAAAAAAATCCTCAACATGCTAAAGGTGGTCAGTGAATCCCCTTTTAACAAAACTGTGTTAGATTAAATCTACGCATCAAAACTTCTTTGAACATAAATATTAGAATGTACTTCGATCCAATTAGCTTTAAGCGCAGCAAAGTATGTATGTATATGTATTTGTTTGTTTGTTTTGTTGTTTTGTGCTTGCTGAGAACAAAAAGAGTATAGTAGAGAGCAACATGCAGTTTATTGAGGCTCTCGCAGCACAAACGCATGAAAAGCTAACGATCAAGCAATGCATGGCATTGTGGATGATTTTTTAAAAAACTTAACACTTTAATTAAAGATACTTATTATTGAAATTTCGAAAAGAAAATAACCAATGAACCTTTTGTAGCACAAATGTGATATTTTAAAACTTATTTCAAAAAAATCGGACCAGTACTTTTGGAGTTTTGCGGACACAAAAAATGTTCACTTTCATTTTATATAATAGTATAGCACAAATGTGATATTTTTAAACTTATTTCAAAAAAATCGGACCAGTACTTTTGGAGTTTTGCGGACAAAAAAATGTTCACTTTCATTTTATATAATTGTATAGATATAGATATATGTTTTCACATCAATTTTGTATCGAATTTTTTTTTTAAAGCAATTAAAATTTTAAGTTTGATTTGAATAAAATGCATTGTGAAATCGAATTCTCCTGGAAAATTTATTGTTACCAATTCAGAAGCAAATCATTTTCAATATTATTTTTACGAAATCAAACTTAGCCTTGATTCACTTCAATAATAATTCAATATTTACATGTGAAAAATTATGAAAAACTTCGAAAAAGGGTTAAGGTCAGCAAACTTAACTGATACCAAAATTTGAAAAATATTAAATTTCAAATATATTTTAAATGTGTCTACTTTGGAATTCAATAAAAATTCAAAGGACATTTAAACAGTTGTTCATTTTACACCTCATGTTAATACAGCCATTAGATACTTCAATCATATTTGGATTGAATAATTCCTACTCAAATCATCAAAACCACATTATTTTCTTCAACAACCCATTATATATAGAAAGTAGCTTTAAAAACATACAAATATTTTCTAAACAAAACCAATTTGCAATGAATTGTTGTGACACTTAAAGAAACAAAAAGTTCTCGTAACGTCAAAACTCAAAATATGTTTTCTAATTCATATTGTTTTACTTGACCATAAAAGCAGTGTTTTGCTGGCGTTTTGACAGGCGTTTTGAGTAGCTAAGGTAAATTTAATTAAAACTTTTTGTCACAGCATGAACATCTATTGGGTTAACACCAACAATGGTTGCCACAATATCATAGTGTTGAATTAATTATGTTAAAAAATGAAGATTTTCACGCTCTTTAAATTAAAATACGATTTAGGAAGAACGGGAAAAGAAAAATCAATTAAGTGCTGTTTTCTTTCTAATTGCAGGAAATTGATTTCGTATCTAACTACAAGAAAATTAAAGCCATGGCATACAATTTTAATTAAATTAAATGCCTTAAATAATTTTATGGCCAGCCTCATATCTTGTGTCCCGCTAGCACGCTAATTGTTTCATCTACCAAAGTAGCTGCAAGGCTGCTGTGACTTTTGGCTCTCTGAGGGTTTCTTACTAGCTCGCTTATGTTCGCACTGCCCTTGACGCGCCCTACTCCACGCCCAGCGGTAAGCGTGTCCATTGCGTTAACTCACGCTTACATACGTCAGTTTCGATTTTTCAATTTTCCATCAAATCTGTCAAATCTGCATCATTATTCATTTTATCAATAAATTAGTGGGTTGAAACCAGGAATGCACTCTCAGGAGTTGCGGTTCTGAGCTGGCAGGCAGTCAAAGTGCGCTTCTATGTGCAGTGAAGTTATTGTTTTTTCCATACGTTAACAAAGCAATCAATTTTAAGGTTATAATTAAATAAAATAAATGATGTTTGTGTGATACACAAAAACGGTTGAGTACGTATGTATGAGCGCATTAATGGCACTTAATTAATTTAGTTAATAAATATTGAAGGCACACTCGGTGGAATCAAAACATGATGAGGTTGACAGCATGAAGTGATCATTGACCTGGTAAGTTTCAATGAGGCAACACGTAATGTTGCTTTTGGGGAACATAGGGAAACTACTCAAAAGGATGATTAAAATGAATCTGATGAGAAATTTTTTCAATGATGAAAAAAAAAATTTTTTTATAACAAATTCTTTGAGTAAGAAAAAGCAGAATATATGTTAGATTGTATCGTATAAGGTAAGGTTAGTTAAAATTTTGTTAGCTCATTGTTCAACCGACATCTCATAACTTATTATATTCTGAGCATAAAGCTGATGCTATATTCAGTAGAGCCTTTACCAAATGGCCCAAGGGGTCACGGCCCACGGTGGCAAATTTCTGAAGGCGGCAAATTTAAAAAAAAAAAAATGGTGTTCCTAGTACATTTAGTACATTTTTTATTGCTTGGATTAAAAAAATTTTACTTCCTAGAAGTACCCGAACTGACGTATAAAAATACAATTGTGGTTTGAAAGGCCTCAGCCCAACTAATAACCGAGCGTATCTAGATTCTACTCTGTGGAGTCGAATTATACTCCTATGATATAAACTATGAATATGAAATATTTTAAAATACAAACATGAATATAAAATATTGGGTGGCATAGTTAAAACGAGCTGCCAGACCAACATCCCAGTGATCGACCAAATTAGAAGACCACGCCAGAAATGGTAAAGAAAATCCACAAAATGGTGTTGAAAGAACGCCGACTGAAAGTGAGCACGATAGCAGACATGATAGGCATTTCAAAAAGTGCTGTACATCGCATGTTGACTGAAAATTTGGACATGAGAAAGCTGTTGCGTGAGAACACAAGGCATGTCAAAATTGAGGAAATCAAAGCACTTCCATATTGGTGCCCCAATTTGGCTTAAAAATATTTAAGATATCTTTTTATTGAGCTGATCAAAATTTCCATTAATTTCAATCTTTTTACTTTTTCTTTTTACGTTTTACTTTTTACTTTTTACTTCTTACTTTTTACTTCTTACTTTTTACTTTTTACTTTTTACTTTTTACTTTTTACTTTTTACTTTTTACTTTTTACTTTTTACTTTTTACTTTTTACTTTTTACTTTTTACTTTTTACTTTTTACTTTTTACTTTTTACTTTTTACTTTTTACTTTTTACTTTTACTTTTTATTTTTTAATTTTTACATTATACTTTTTAATTTTCACTTTTTAGTTTTTACTTTTTATTTTTTACTTTTTACTTTTTACTTTTTACTTTTTACTTTTTACTTTTTACTTTTTATTTATTACGATTTACTTTTAACTTTTTACTTTTTATACAATCGCATTTTCACTAGTCACCCTGAAATTAAATGATAATAACTGCCAAATACTCTCAAAACACAGTGTCAGGAAATAATATTAATATTTCTCATGATCAGGCAAAAGACAGTCAGTCGTCCACCCTACCCTTCGATAACGCCCCATTGTTGATAATTCCCAGCGTGTTAACAACTTAACCAGCATAAAAAGTACCTTAATTCCCCAAAGCACACAAGAAGAAAACTTAAACCCTTCCACAAATTTACGCCACATCATGTGAAGCCAATGTGACCCAAGGTAACAAATATCACCTCGTTCAAATTTGTTTCGTTTTTTGTTGTTTCCTACACATCTTTTTATGCCATCCAAAGTAGCATACAATCCATCATCGTGCCGAAGGAAGAAAGCCAAGAAATTTTGATAGAAGACATCAATAAAGCAATAAAATGTCCAAAATACAGAAGAACAAAAAAAAAAGAAAAAAATACCTCCAGCTCTAAATACCCTTGGGACATTGCTTATCACATGTGTGAGACGAGAAAATTTAGTAGATTTTTTTTTACAAAAAAGTATGGGAAATACTTAGGAAAGGGTTACGAAAAAGTCACGTTTAACACGCGCACACACATGTGTGGCAACCACAAAAGCAGGCTAACCAAAGCTAAAGAAAAAAAAAACAACGAAAAAAATAAGAAATTCGATTTGAAGAAACTCCGCGTGTATGACGAAAATAAGAAGAAAGCATTTTGTGCACGCAATTCTTCAATCCTCCGCGTTGAAACATTATTAAAATTAATGGATTGTTTAACGCGATGGGCGTTGCAAACAACGAAGCTGTCAATTTGTTTTCTTCGGTGCTATGACTGCGCTTACTACACGGTATATGATGGTCCCAGCACGGTTTGACGTATCATTAGGCAAGCATTTCTTTATTTTTCAGATGCAGATCCTTCTTGTTCTATCATGCATTTAGTGTATGGATTTCTTTGACTATGACATGTGACACCGACATAGCCTCGAGGTCGGCTGACAACGATGTTGCCTCTACTACAGTCCATGACTGACGTTATAGCTGCTGGACTGTCATTTGGCTGTTGTCGAGACTAGAAGAGAAGCTAAAGTGCTGTGCAGTTGATCAACGATGCATTTAGTCGATATGAGCGAAGCAATCATTCTACCAACCGACCGATCCAAAGCGACCCCCTTCTGTGCCAGTGTCTAGTGCAGTCTAGTCTTTGTGGTATCGATCGCCTTAATATTTCTAATTGTTAGGGAATTTTTTCGATACTTGCGATTTGTTATGGGTGTTTCCCATATTTTGGTTTATTTTTGATTTGGATATTTTCTTGGACATTAATTAATCGTTTTCGTATAAATCGTCGACATAACTTTTGGGCCAACCAGACAATGAATTAGTTTGTGGGGAGAAGAATACAATTTGATTGATATGTGCTATCAGTGGCAAGATCATTTCTGAGATAGCCATAAATTATGGACATTTTTATGGAATAGCAACATAAATCTTTGCATAAAGTCCATGTAGACTAGTATCTTTTTTCATTTCATTGAACTTGAGACGATAGTCATGTGAGAACTTCTTAATTTCAACTTAAATTTTTTATGCAACTGTGAACTTCGTGCGCAGTCTAATAAAATTTAACGTTCCTGACATAAAATACTCAATTTCATAGAGCTTTCCATAATTTTAACTATGCCAAAAATAAGCCTTATAAATTTGTCGGCCCGTTTGTAATGTTTACGCAAAAATATTTTATGCGAACATTAAAAATCTAAGCTAGACAGGCTTTAAATACTTGTTGTAATTCAGGTCTTGAACTGCGCGCCCTCTTTCTTCTCTCTCTCTAACTCTCCCAATACAAGCTGCATAAACGGACTAATCGTTGCTACTCCCCACAAAGAAGCGTACAATTTACATAAAAACAAGCTAATAAATTGGCATTTGCTGCTCTTTTTGGCTGGCAAAAGGCGAAAATATTAAATTTTACGAGCATTAGCCTGCGTGCTTAGCCTAGAAAGTGGAAAACACTACAACGCGCCAACGAAGTCACCTTTCTAATCATCAGCAGCATCATCATTTTACGAACAACCCCAACAACAGACCCCAAAAATGTCAATTTTCGCGATTGAAAAGTAGCCGTTTGTGAGCTATGCAAAGCCATTCTAAGCTATTAGCGCATTTAACTAAAGCTCGTTGGCAAGTTTCCGGTGGCTTCATTCATTCATAAACCCGTGGATGCGAACGTGAAATCTAATTTTAGCGTCAGTTTGGCGGTTCTTTTGTGTTGCTATATCTCTATGCATTTGTGTGTGTTTGAACTGAAGAGCACTTTGGCCCGTGTAGTTGCCCAAAATAATCTCGTAACATTGGAATTTTGAACACAGCTCTCGGTTCGGAATTCTAAAAACAGTCATTAATGTTTACGATTTCGAGGTTTTTGCGTCAAACTTAGAAGCTGTTGTAAAGTATGCTGCTTTATGTTTGTTGCTGTTGTTGTTATTGTTGTACATCATGATGGCATTTGCAGGACATGCTAGTCGACAACCTATTGTTGCTGTTGCCAGCTAAGTATCAACAACAAACGCAAGAGTGCAATATCGTAAAATATACTTTAAGAGTTTGAACCATTGAGTTTAAGTGTAGCTTCCTTAAGACTTGATCATGAAGCAAGATTGTTGTTGTTGTTGTTGTTTTAGTTGCTAATGCTATTGTTGGCTCCAAGTTGTCAAGTATTTATAGCACCTAATATTGACAGAAACAAGCAAACGAAAATCATATTTTTTGTGTGATTAGAGTGAATAAACCGCACAGTGGGCTAAATCAAGCAAAAGAAACATTTTTGTTAGTTTTAATCACTTCAATCAATTAATTTTGATTTTGATTTTGACTTTGACTTTGATTTTGATTTTGACTTTGATTTTGATTTTGATTTTGATTTAGATTTTGATTTCGATTTTGATTTTGATTTTGATTTTGATTTTGATTTTGATTTTGATTTTGATTTTGATTTTGATTTTGATTTTGATTTTGATTTTGATTTTGAGTTTGATAGTTAAGTTTTGATAGATAGTTGAGTTTTGATTTTGATTTTGATTTTTATTCTGATTCTGATTGATTTTGATTTTGATTTTGATCATGATTTTGATTTTGATTTTGATTTTGAGTTTGATTTTGATTTTGATTTTGATTTTGATTTTGATTTTGATTTTGATTTTGATTTTGATTTTGATTTTGATTTTGATTTTGATTTTGATTTTGATTTTGATTTTGATTTTGATTTTGATTTTGATTTTGATTTTGATTTTGATTTTGATTTTGATTTTGATTTTGATTTTGATTTTGATTTTGATTTTGATTTTGATTTTGATTTTGATTTTGATTTTGATTTTGATTTTGATTTTGATTTTGATTTTGATTTTGATTTTGATTTTGAGTTTGATTTTGATTTTGATTTTGATTTTGAGTTTGATTTTGATTTTGATTTTGATTTTGATTTTGATTTTGATTTTGATTTTAATTTTGATTTTGATTTTGATTTTGATTTTGCTTTTGATTTTGATTTTGACTTGGTTTTGATTTTGATTTTTATTTTGATTTTGATTTTGATTTTGATTTTGATTTTGATTTTGATTTTGATTTTGATTTTGATTTTGATTTTGATTTTGATTTTGATTCTGATTGATTTTGATTTTGATTTTGATTTTGATTTTGATTTTGATTTTTATTTTGATTTTGATTTTGATTTTGATTTTGATTTTGATTTTGATTTTGATTTTGATTTTGATTTTGATTTGATTTTGATGTGATAAGATATGATTTGATGCGAGATATGATTGATGCGATGTCATGATAAGAGATGTGATGTTTTGTGATTTAATGTGATGTGATTAGATGTGATATGATATGATGGGATGTGATGTGATATGATGTGATGTGATGTGATGTGATTTGATGTGATGTGATGTGATGTGATGTGATGTGATGTGATGGGATGTGATGTGATGTGATGTGATGTGATGTGATGTGATGTGATGTGATGTGATGTGATGTGATGTGATGTGATGTGATGTGATCTGATGTGATGTGATCTGATGTGATCTGATGTGATATTATGCGATGTGATGTGGGGATTCACGAGATTTTTTATAATTTGAATAATTTCATCTATTTGGTTGATGTGGATTGATGTTTGGAACTGATGACATGATGTGATATGATGTGATGTCGTATGAATGAAATTGTTTTTATGTTTTGATGTGGTTTAACTAACTTTTAGTTAATTTTAACCACTTTCACTAGTAAAATAAGCCCACTTTAGTAGTGTTCCCAACACGCTACTCTCACAACGCGCGCAAAATGTTGTCATATGAGATGCTGGCTGCGCTTCTACTCAATGTTTACCCAGGAGATTACAAACGCTGCACTTCTAGCAACGTGTGCACAAGAACAACAACAACAACAACAACTTACTGACAACTCGAGCTATGCTAAACGAGCTTTGACTGCATTCAACGAGCACATAAAATCAACAAAACTCATGAAAAACCTCATCAACCAAAGAAACTTTGCATATTAAATGTCATTTCGTAAAGTGGTATTAAGAGCAACGTGTGAAAGAGACAGTTATATAGATGTGTATACGAATGTGTTGTGATAGCAAGCAAGCACGAATGCATAGAAGCCAACACCAAAGGAATGTGGGTGGGTGGGTGCCAAGATGAAATTTTAGCAAAAAACCACTAAATTCTGTCTTAACGCTGTTGAGCGTGTTGAAAGTTCTCTGACGACAGCGAAAGCAGGATATGTGATATCCTTGCATTGCTTGTAATCAGACACTTGAATCCTTTTTGATGAAATGCTAGGAACATGTTTTTTCTGCCAATTTTGTTCTGGAGGAAGATCATAGATATTTTTTTTCCTGCAGCCAAATTTTTGCATAGACTCAACACAGGCTACGCAACTTTATCAGATGCGAAAAGTTCTCGAATAGATTTTATGAGTAAATTTAATGAAGAAAACAAGTTGAAACAACATGAACGGGATAATACGTAGCACATGACATAACATGACAAGAGGAAAACGAGACAGTTCGAGCAGCACATTAGATGAAGATGAAGATGAAGCTAATAAATAATTTAGACATGTTGTTGCAGCAAATTATGTTGATGACTTCTTGACTTGATGAGTTGACGAGTGTTGCAAGCCCAGAATATGTTGGTTTTTCTGTTTCTGTTCTGAGTATCTTGGTATTTTGCAATGAACGGAAACGGAAGTGTGCTTGCGGGATTTTAGTGCAGTCTATCTCATTCTATATTTTGCATAATTAAATGTGATTTTTGACTTTTCAAAACTTGACGCAAGGTACTGTAAACTTTAATGAGCTTATGTTTGTGGCAATTACTTCAAATATTGCCTGAATCTATTTGATAATTTTTTTTTTATTCATTATATAACTCTGATGTATAATCATTGTTGAACAGTTAATAATAAGAACGGTGGTTCTTCCTTTACTTTATAATGTGCTTATCTTAAAAATTGTCGGCTACTCAGACCTTCCTGAAGTATTTTTCTTGTCCTTCTTCTAGGTTTAAAACTCTTAAACCCGTATTTAAATATGAACCTTCTTAATCGTTTATTAAATTCCATCCTGTTCAATCAAATACTTCCTTATAAATCCATTCTAAATAAAATCCCATTTTCAGCCCTAATGTTACCTTGAAATATTGTTGCCTTGATTGTAAAAACTTCTCACCATAACAATTGCCCAAAAATTATCACAGAAATATCCCATTAACACTTCCTTTAAAAGCGCATTTATTTGAAGAATAAAAGCTATGATTGGCAAGATAAAAATAGACCTCATAAGGATACAGAACAAAGGACTGGTGCTAATGTGAGCAATTAATAAACACAAAAAACATATTTTTAGACAATATTTCCGGCCAACTAAAGATAAAATCAAGGAAAAGGATTTTCTCCTTCTTTTTTGTTTTTTTTTGTTCAACTTCTAATGTTGCGTTTTCCGTTAACTTTTCCCATAGATATACATCACTGTCAAAGTAGCAAGAACAATACAGAACGCTTAAGTGAATCCTTTCAATTTACAACCTGCTGCACAAATTATTTTTTATTCCATTTTATGTCTACACATTTTTCACTAATTTATGTAATTTTTCACTTTATAAAAATTTATAGCATTTGAACGAATGCCGCCCCATGTTGATGTATGAGGCATTGAGGCAACCTACAAACCAACAAGCGCAACGTTAACGCCAACAGCGGTCATTATCGCCACCTATGACCGCTTAGCGGCGAGCCAGGCTTATCTAGTTTGTGAAATCTTTTGAAATAAAAACAAAAAAAGAACAAAACAAACAAAATTTTGACATGACATTCCATTAGCACACAATTTATCATAACAACAAAAAAGAGGCAAATTTATTGCCCGCATATGTACTGCAGCGGCAGCACTTCCTGCAAGCGGGGGAGAGAGCCGCACGTTTTGTTAGCGCCACATACATCCGAGTAGAGTAGGGAAGAATGAGAAGAAATAAAAATAACTTACAACTAGCTGCTGATCTTATCTGCCTAAAATGCTTGCATAGCGTTAGGCGCGCACAGGTGATCACAAGCAAAAAAAAAAGCAACACTCCGCCGTCGACTATTGCACAAAATGCAAGTTAATAAGGCAATTAGTCAAAAAAGGGGCAGTTTTTGTGCCGCTCTTGTTTTGTGCGGCTAATGCGGCGAATTTTATTTGGTCTTAATGGCAAACGAGCGGAGACGCCTAAATTTATGCAAGATGCAGGCAGCTGATATTGTTGAGACGTGGGTGTCACGTTTAGATTTTTTTATTGTATTTTTTTTTTTTTTTTTTTTCTCTCTACTGACGGATATGTAAATTTCGACACCTTGCATAGGCGTAAATGTGAACATAATTAAGTGTTTACACTGTTAACTACTGATTGACAGCGGCCGGTTTTTTTAGCCAGGCTTAGAAGGTGTCAAGCTGAGCACTTAATTTGCATTCTTTCGTTTTTATAGTTTTTCGAAATAATTAGAAAATTTTTGTGGTTTTTATGGCTTTTTAAGCTGCTTTAGAACGTTGGTAGGCAGGTGCTGATAACGTTGATTTTGCATAATCCTGATATATAGACCATTTTTTTTTTCTTGTAGGACCTTTAATATCTAAGCTGTTAAGGCGATTTATTGAGATAGATAGCGATAGCAACGAAAGACAGTTAGAAGAGTGTTAAATAGATATTTTTTATGGTTTTTTAATTTATGCTCTTTATTTCATGTGTTTTTGTTGTTTTGTTGTTTTTTTTCTCGATCTGTTCCATATTGAGCTGCATTTTTATGGTTTGAGTTTTACGAGCGGAAAAAGTCGTTAAAACTTAGTTTTTTTTTTAAATGAAAATGTTGAACGCAAACGTAATTAGAATTTTAAGCGAATTTGCATAGAATCAAGAATTGACTCACTTCGGTAATGATGTCATTTTTGTAGTTTACTAAAAGCGTAAAATAGCTGTCGGCGCTACACATAGTGTGGCCGCGTGGGAATTTGGACGAGTTATAGTTTCTTATTGCATTTTTTTTTAATAAAAAAAGGTCATGTATTAAAATTAGGTCATGTATTTTGAGAACTTCAAGATTTTGTAGTTATAGTGTTTTTAGAACATCCAAAAATAATTTTTCAAATACTCAAATGGAATTGTAAGGTACTCCCTATATCGTCGGCTTACAAGGAAAACTCACCAACTATGAAAATTCGGCTTTTTTTGTTACTTTTTGTATAAAGTAGAAAGTCATTAAAAAATTTCTGGCCATACTGAATGTCTGATATTTCGGCAAAAAATATCCCTTTAGTACTTTTAAAGATCAAATTTATATGGAAACACAACGACATTCGCCACAATAAAAAATTGTTTTGCTTCTTCTCACGATCTATGTTTTTTCAGTTGGTCAGTTTTCATTGTAGCCCGATAATATATTTGTAGGGTATCATGCCCAATTACAGGATAGGCTCATATTAGGTCAGGTAGTTGTCAAAATCAACTGTTGATTTTGAGTTTTGCTAATTGTTGTTTTCACTTTTGTCGATTGACGTTTTTGGCACTTAGATTCCAAACAGAATGAAAGCTATTGGCGATCCTCTCTTCTCTCCAATCGCTCAGAACACATCCAAAATTAAAGCGATAAGCGATTGGCGAACTATTTACACTGAGAGCCCGAACAGAATCAAAAATCGTTTAGCGATTGATGACATCGTAAAGCAATATAATGCATGAAAATGTATGAACACGTCCAGAATGAAATCGCAGGTTTTCAGCCGCAACGATTCATCGCACAATTAGAGCCCGAACAGAATCAAAAATTGTTGCGATTGACGACATCACAAAGCAATAGAATGCATGAAAATGTAGGAATACGTTCAGAATGAAATCTTAGGTCGTCAGCTGCAACGATATATCGCACAATTAGAATCTATTCTACTTCTTCTTTTGCGACCGACGATTTTCTCTCTAAGTGCTTCATATAAATGTTGCTATATTTTTGCTAGAAACAGGGTATGTTCAAAGCCATTTCCTTACTTTTTATTATGTCTTGACTTTTCTTCTCTGTGTGTGTTGTATTCACACAATGAAAAATACCAATACATTGAAATGAAAAAGAAAATAAAAATATACTAAATAAAAGCAACCCTGAATCGTCAGTCGCAATCGTTTCATTCTGGACGTGTTCTCTGCTATTGACGACCAGAGAGAATCGTCGGTCGCAACGATTTTTAATTCTGTTCGGGCTCTAAGCTGTCAAAATGTTTCTTTTGTGCATGCATAATTGACATGCAGAAACAATAAGCACAGGCAACAAATGTCAGAAGTGTATAAAACTTAAGAAAATAGTACTGAACATACCCCATCATTAGGAGAAATACGGCAACACGTATCATGTTTGATATCCACTTAAAGAGAGGATCGCCAGTTCGCCAGAGAAAAAATAGAATAGATTCTAATCTGGCAAATGTTCCTTGCGATTGATGACTAGTGGTTTGATTTCAGACGTGTTCATACATTTTTATGCCTTCTATTGCTTGAAAATATCGCCAATCGCCTATAGCTTTGATTTTGTTCAGGCTCTGAACAAAAGAGAGATTTTGTTCAGGCAGCTTTGTTGTTGCAAAATTTCAAATTTGAGTAGCAATTTTAAAATGAGCCCGACCATAACCAAAGCTACTGTTGGTTTTCAGATTCGCCGTGCAACAGAACACATGAAAATGTATGCAGCCGCCAAAAATGAAATCGCCGTAGAAATCTGCGATGGAAAAACGCCAGAATAGAATTAATTTTATTTTTTCTTCGACGGCTCTCGAATCTCTCTTTGAGTGACGTAAGTGTTGCTATATTTTTGCTAAGGATTGGCTGTGGTTAGTGTTATTTTCTTAGTTTTTACCATGGGTTGACGTTTCGTTTTGTGTGTCTGGGTTGCATTCATGTAAGTTCAAAACAAAATATGAATTAACATTAATTAGAAATTTAACCGATGAAAAATTAGTTTAAGAAAAATTTCCATTTCGATTTTTGTGGGTTTTTTTTTTTTCAATTTCAAAAATTGCATTTTTCTGGTAGTGTATTAAATCTTTTCCGTTTAACTCACAGGTCAGAGGTCAGTTTCTAAAATTATTGATTGAAAGCATTAACAATGCTTTGAAAAATAGACTGCAAAAATAATTTATCAAATATTACTAAAAGTGAAAATAGAGTTAGAAGTATAGAGTTGTAGCATATACATAAGGAAACAAAATCGACAGGATAATCAAAAATGAAACAATTGAAAATAATTTAAAAAAATACTTACATTATTTCATATTCTATTTTATGTATGTAAATTTATAAAAATTTTCTTTATTAATTTTTATATAATCTAAAAAAAAAAAGATTCAAAATGGCAACACTGTTTTTCTCTGCTATATGGCGACAAGCCAACAAAAACTCAATAACAACAACAGCTAAGTAACTACACTTCAAAATGATTAAATGAGGTTCATCAAATCAACAACAAAAACAAATATCCTGTGGCAATGCGATATCAATGAAGGCAAATAAAGCGCACCCCCCTCCACTCCTATTCAACACACTAACTGCAACAAACACCCACACTCACAGCCATCGCCCGACACAATACATTCGTAATTATTAATTGTGGGCAATTTTTCTCTCTTCTCATTATGTTTGCATGAATAGTACTAAACAAATGAACGAATTGGCAGGACATAAATTAGAAAAGGACATTGTTCTGCTGAAGCATCGTGAAGTGGCGAGTGTCGGGAATTAGTATTAAAACCGCACCCATAGAAACACAACAAACACAATAACTCAAGCTACATACAATTACAATGTGTTTAGAAGAAAATGCTTTGTTTTGCAAGTCGAATTCTTTTTTGGGAAAAATCTGTCATTTTCATTTCGATACAAAGGTCACGTGGCGCATGCACACCGAAGCATATTACAAGCTTGTTAATTCAGCGTGATTCGTGGCTTTAGTGAAAATTAAGCATAAATGCTGCAAATTTTAAGTTCTGGTCACTCCCATGAAAATTCTTTTAGCGGATCGGAAGAGATGAGAGGAAATTGATGTTTGATGCACGCTAGGCACATTGTAGTAAAACACTTATTAAGGATTAAGTAAAGAAGAATATAAGATTTGATCAGCCTAGACGTCAGAGTTAGAAAAAACGCAACAGTTAAAAAATACTGTTCGAAAAGAGAAAAATATTTTTGTAAAATTATATGTCAGGTAAATACTCATAATTCGACACACTGGTTTGTCTGGTTCTAAAGTAAAAATAAACGTCTGTATTTATAAAAAATTATGAACCTTTTATAAAGCCTTCATAAGAAAAAATCGGAAAAAATTGAAAAACATTATTCATAAACGTTCAACAGCGTTAAAATTTTCTTTTAAATGCTTCATAAATGACAGAATTTTAAAAATGGTTGAAACCTTTACTCTCAATTTCAATTCTCAATTCTCAATAAAGCATTTTCAAATTGTTTTTTGTTCTCATATGAGCATAAAAATATATCTTGGTCAAATATATATGAAATTATTTAAAAATATATCAACAAAAAAGAAAATGTCAAAAGTGCTTGAAAATATTTGTTTATAAATGAGAGGATTTTTTGAAATGGCTGAAACATGCTATAAACCCTCATAAAGCATTTTTAAAAATCTCTGCAAACATTTTCTGAGTGCCTAGAAAAAAAAGACTCTAAAAAGAGTATTTCTTGTGCGTGTTTTTTAAGTACGCAATAATAATACTCCTAAATGAGTCTTTGATATGATTGTAAAATGATTGCTCAAAAATAAGACTCTAAAAAGAGTATTTTTATGCGTGTTTTATGAGAACGCAATAAAAAAACTCCTAAAGGAATCTTTGATATTATTGTAAAATTATTGCTCAGAAATAAGACTCTAAAAAGAGTATTTCTTGTGCGTGTTTTATTAGTACGCAATAAAAAGACTTCTAAATGAGTCTTTGATATGATTGTAAAATGATTGCTCAAAAATAAGACTCTAAAAAGAGTATTTTTATGCGTGTTTTATGAGAACACAATAAAAAAAACTCCTAAAGGAATCTTTGATATGATTGTAAAATTATTGCTCAAAAATAGGACTAAAAAAGAAAGCATTTTTTATGCATGTTTTATGAGAACGCAATTAAAGGACTCCTATGAGTCTTTGATATGATTGCGAAATGACTGCTCGAAAATAGGACTCTTGAAAGAGTCATTGCTATGCTTGCTTTATGAGTTTTCATAAAAAGAACTCTCTAGAAAGTCCTTAATAAAACGGAATTTTGGTTGTTCATAACAAAGACTCACGAAAGGATTATACTAATATTGCATGACCCCTTTTATATAATAATAAATAAATAACTGGCCATTTCAGCCCTTGAAACGACTTTGACCTAGCTTCTTATGATCAATTGTGTTGTGCGTGTTATTAAGTTTGTACACAATTGACCGAGAAATGGACCTACAGGCTTAACGCCGACTCCGAACGGCGATGAACGGAATGTTCTTATTCTCAAGAAGCTTTACATGGCATTTTTATTACTCTCTGAGGTTTGCCATTGTCTGCAGAGAGGTGGCAGCCGTACAGAAAAATTATTTTAATTCAAATAATTTTCTGTCGCTGCTGGGGTTCGAACCTGGGTCTCCAGGTTCTTTGACATAGCGGCCACGCACTTTAACCAACTACGCCACGGACGCCACTGACCCCTTTTATATTGGTCAAGAAATAAAAGCAATATCTGTAGTTTGTAGACAAATTTCGAGTCTTTATTATGAGTCTTAAAAGAGTATTAAATATGAGCCTTAAAAGAGTTTTAATTTTGAGTGCAATTTCATTTTGAATTTTGAAAATGAAACAGTATTTTGAATCAAATTTTGAAGCCCGTAACCTACGAAAATGTACTCATAAAAGTGCCTTTATTGAGCGCATTGTGACGATAAAAACTCATTTATATGAGTCTTTAAAGAGTCTGTTTAGAGTCATAATTTATGCTGGGATATTTGCTTTTATTTGAGCATAAATATTGTCAAAAAGAATTCAAAATATTTCAAACATTTGGAAAATATGTCAAAAAAAAAAAAAAACAAAAAAAAAATTTTAAAAAATTAAAAGAAAAATAAGAAAATTTGTCAAAAAATTTCAAAATATTTACAAAAAAAGATAATAAATGACAATTTTTTTCAGTGCAG
Source organism: Pherbina coryleti (assembly GCA_943735915.1). Classification (NCBI taxonomy): domain Eukaryota; kingdom Metazoa; phylum Arthropoda; class Insecta; order Diptera; family Sciomyzidae; genus Pherbina; species Pherbina coryleti. The sequence continues at coordinate 6,802,167 of OX030952.1, forward strand.
AGGGTAGCTTCGAAAAAATTTTAAGGCTTAAAAATCAAAATGTTGACAAAATTGTGACAAAATTGTGACAAATAAATAAAAATTCATTAAATTTATCTAATACACAAACCATTAGTTACACTCTTCCCACTTCAAATCGAAAGTGTTCATATTTTAAGCACCCAGCAGCTACAACATTTTAATGAATAACAAAAGTTGAAAAGACTTTTTAACTATTGAACGTTTTAAAGCTTTTTTAAGAAATTTTTATGAATACGGCTAAAAATGTTTGTTTAAATGAACTGGGTCTTAGTACCATCCATGCATCTCTTACCCTTATTATTTGACATTTGTAGAAGGCACTTGTAGAATTTTTATTAATTTAAATTGAGATTAAAAGTGAATTCACCCAAAATTATCCTTTGACTATCGATTTGACTATGGAGTTTTGTATCTCCATTGTGATAGAACAATTTCCAAAAAAACAATATTTTAAATTGTCATAAGAATATACCTCCACCCAAATTTAAAACACAATTTTAACTGAATATCTAAAAACTTATTGAAGATAGTTTCAAAATTAAAAAAGGGACCACGGATTGTGACATCTCGCATAGAACTTGAACTCTCAAAAGTGATATCTTGACACTTATGCACTGAACACATTGACGACTACACGACTTTACGACGCGATGTGAAGGAAGAGTCAACAATCTTTAAATATGATACGATTGCTTCATTCCTTCATACACAAACCCTTAGATTTGCACTTTTGTCGCTAGACAAATTAGAAATAATTCTATACTGACGTCAGCAACATTTCTATGTCGCCGCGACATTTTCACCACATTCACCACCATGAGAAAAGCGTGTAAAAAAATGTAACAGATGTCGTAATGTCGTTGTCGTCGTCAATGTGTTCAGTGCATTATTGAAATTTTAGTTTTAATAAAATATAATGAATAAGTTTTGTCCTAAATAATCACAAAAAAAAATGTATTTTTCATCCATTTTTTATTTTGAGTAAGAAATTTGTTTCCTAAAGTCTTTAAAAAAATTTGAAAATATTTTTAACTTTTTAAAGGAGAATACAACATAAACGAAAATGTTTTCATCCATAGAATATATTTTGGGGCGAATATTAAGTAGAAGGTGATTGGTTCGAGTCCAAGTAAAATCATTTAAAAGCTATCATGATCTTAAAGATGGAAAAGTTTTTTGGAAGGATCACTAAAAAACTTAAATTGATTAAAATTTTTCTATAGATTTCATCTTCCAACGTATTCAGAGCAAAACAAATATCTGGCATCCATATTTGAAACAAAAGCAGAAATAAAAAAACGATCATTCAATCCAAGAGAAATGATCATTTGAATTTCTAGGATCAAATCTAAAAAGAATTGTTTTTAAAATTTTGTTGTTTTAATTAGAAGTTTTTTTGAGAAATTTTCTGAAAGTTTTCTTGTTGATACAACAACCTACATATATCAAATATGTACAAATTTAGCTGATCCGGTTTATCAAGTGACTGTATCTTATTAACTTTAAAATACGAATAAATAATTCAAAAATATTTATAAATACATTCCAATCAAATCATTTGCCTCAATGAACTCATCCATCAGCATTTGACCATCATTAAAGCAAATGCTAAAAATTAAATGAAAGTGTTAATTCTACTGTGGTCAATGGTTTGCCTTTGCTGCTTTCTTTAATTCTCTGCAGCTCCCAGCAAACTTTCACATCCTCTCATGTGGCTGCTGTTTTGTTTTATTTTGTGTTGCCAGGTTTTTCTAATTTATTGCAATTATGTGACGCGCGTCATGCTGCCACGTGCAGATCTAATGATGACCCCAGCATGGGTAGCTGTATCGGCAGTGAGAGGATACAGTTTATATACTATATAAACAAAGGATAAGCGAGGAAATAGTAGTAGTGCTCTTAAACTGGCTGCTGTGAGTGCGATTTGAGAAAAGGGAAGTATGACAACAACAACTACAATAACAACCACAGCAAAAAGTGATGAAACACAGTAACGCTTTGGGTCACTTCCAACAATGTAGAGTAGATAAGCCAAGTGCAGTCACACGCTGACCACTGACCACTCCATACAATGTTGTTGGCTATTTTGTTGTTGTTGTTATTGTTTTTGTTGTTGTTGTTATTGTTTTTGTTGTTGCTGTTGTCAGCGTGATAATGACATTGTATTTGTTATGCTGCCTGTCCTGCTTGTAGTGCTTCCTTTTAAATGCCGATTAAATCGCACATCAACGTGTGATCGATGAGCCTACAAGCGACTGCATTTCTTGTTGTTATTACTTCTGCTGTCAAGCGGATGTGCCACCATGTTCAACAAACGCACACATTCACTTTATCAGTATTCATTTTGCCAATATAATTGATATCCTTTTTGTGTTTGCATTTAACCTAAAAATCGCTGCATTGTTTTTCCCTATAAAGTCTGGTTGTTATTGTTGGTATTGTTGTTTTTGTTGCTATTGAAAATATTGTCTGTCAGTGTCAGGCATGTCACCCAGTACAGCACCATGCAGCGCAGTGCAAATTTAATTTAGTTAATTGAAACAATTTGTTGCATATCGCAAGGCGCGCAAAATAAATTGAATTCTTGTCTGTGTCGACAATGTTGCCACATTGTAGCATATTTCAACTGTTTTATGTCAAATTTAAAAAAATATGCAATCAACTTTTAGGCTTTTTGGCATTTTTTGCGCCTTAGGCCTTTAATTATGCTGAAAAATTTTCAAAAAATTATTAGTTTTGACAGTTAAAAAATTAAATTTTTTTTTAATCGGATTGATGGCTTACGTCAGTCAATTATTTAATTGTTTTTTTTTTCACCCAACATTAGTTTGCATTTAAAAAAAAATAATAATATTGAATAGCTGCGTTTAAACAAATATTTTATGAAATTTTCTTTTATTTTCAAAACAAATTTTTTTGTTTTAACATTAGCACAATTAACCTGCTCTTAATGCACCACAAAAGCTAACACGTAATTATTTTTGCCTCACATCATATGCTCATCATCTCGCACTCACGCCCACGTCCACGCCCTCCACAATTGTGCTCAATCACTACGTTTGCTCAGCCGCACTTTGTTGATTTTATTTTAATGTGTTTAATTTTAATTTCAAAAAAGCATTCGTGCGTCAAAATGCAAATTTGAAATCCGTTTTCTAAATGCATCAAAAACCAACATGGCTGCCACAAATTTACAGCAACACTTTCTGTCTGTTCGCCTATTCGTAGCTCCAAATGTTTATTTTTCACTTTGTATTGCATATCTATACAAATAAACGTTGCTATATTTCAACAAACAGTAGCAGCAACAACAACAACAACAACCGCAACAAAAACAACAAACATACTGTATGCAATTGTTACAATAACACCAACAATATTAGTCACAACAACTGCACTACAACAAACAAAACTTCAAATCTTTACAACTCTAGAGGAATTTGCAAGGACATGCATTTCCATTACATGCCCTTATTTGAGCGTGAGTGTGATGGAAAGAGGTAGGGGGCTTAAAAGAGGCTTAAACATAATACAGCTTCATAGTAATGAGGTGGCCTCATGAATGCCATAGGTAAGCCGTAGGTGTCATTGTGTCCGAGTGTCATTTTGAGTGACAGTTGGCTGCGCTATTGTTGTTATTGTTATTGTTATTGTAGTCGAAGGTGTTTGTAGAAAATACCCTCAGGTTATTGTTGAATATAAATGCAACATTGTTGTGCTGTAATAGTGCAGTAACAGCAAATACAAGAGTTGCATGCACTCAAAAAATATTTAAGCAATTTTTCATCATGAAAATTTTGAATATTATAAGACCCTCGAATTCATACTCCTCTGTATAGTACTATATAGTACAGTAACTAACAATTGGAACTTTCCTGATAATCAAAGGAAAATAAATCAAACTTCATCAGTATAACATGCATACATATGTAAGAAAATAAGTTATCACTGATAACATAGATGATCTTTATCATCGATGACCGCTGGGAGCGTTGAGAGAAAGAATTGAGAGCAAAGGCTTATATAGCAACACAAAGCGCAACGACAAATCAGAGACAAAAGACAAACACAGAAACAGCACAGAAGCTTTAAATAAAGTGGTGCCCATACCCGGTGATGACGGCTAAAGCAAAATTGTTATGGCAATAATTTGGACTTTCAAGTTGTTTCAAAGCAAAGGAGCAAAATTCATAAAAAAGTCACGTTAAAGTAACTTGTAGAAGAACTGAGGTTCGTTCTTCGAACTACATATTGAGAGTTTTTTACATTTTTTTGAAAATTCGATTTTTTTAGAATCAATCGTTCGATTTTTTGTGGATACCCCCGTAGATTTTGACGTTACAGTGTATCTTGTTGCATCCATGTTCCTACTCTTGTCTCTATACTTACATTTATTCCCAAACTTTTCTTCATTATTATCGTATATTTGTTCTTATAATTGTCCTACTTCCTGTTCAAACTCCTGTTCTAATTCATGCTCAAATTCCTGACCTTATTCTTGTTCACATACTTACCTTATCCTTGTCATACTTCCTTTTTAAGTCATTGTCCTAAATTATGTTCTTACGGCGTTCAAATTTTTGTTCTATTCCTTGTCATTTCTTGTCATTATTTTTTCCTAATCATGTCCCAAATATTGTTTTATAAAACATACCTATAGGTATGTCCCAATTTTATCCTCACTTTGTCCAATTCTATATTCAAACCTTTGCCCAAACTTTTGTCCTACATCCTTACCTTATTCCTGGTCCTAATATTTGTCCAAATTCTTGCTCTCATCCCTTTTCTAATCATTGCCCTAGTGCTTAACCAAATCCTTGTCCTAATACTTGCTCTAATATTATTATTTTTTTGTATTCCTTTATTTTTGCTTTTCCTGTTGCATTTGTAGCATTCATGTGATTTTAAGGCTTCCCTGAGAGACCTTATGAGGCCATTTTTTTTATTTTTGTGATGGAAAACTTCAGCTTTACTGTCGCTATATAAAATGTACCGTAGCGCCTAAGTCATGGGATTATATTTCCATGCAACGTTTTTTTAATGTTGTTGCATTTTTTCTGCATTAAGGCGGGTTGCTTCCGTGGTGTCATGGCTCCAAATTTTTTTTTCGCAATGAGGTCATAGAACCATTTTTTATTGTTGCAAAATTAAATTATTCTTAGCATTTCTACTCAACGCGTAAGAACTCAATGCAACAATATTGCAGTTTTACGTTTCAAGGCGACGACAAATTCTTCTTTCTGCCACTCGAATAACATTCGTCGTCAAGCACAATCGCACTCAAAAATTAATGCATGCATTCCGCTCGAGTTTATAAGCAACGATTGGTATTATGCACAGTTTGTCACGATTAAAACTCGAATGTTTGCTGTTGTTTTTTTGTTTTTTTTTTCCTTTTGCTTTAATATTTACCATTTTTTTTTTCTTGGTGTGAATGGACATAAAATCATGAATAATTATTGGTTTTGGCGAATGTTGCGAATGTCTTGCTTCGTTGGGCATTCTTGTGTAGTAGGCATTCTTAAGCGTGAGCGCTCGTACTCTATGGCATTCGTACCACAGCGATTGGCACATGTGTTCGCGCATTAATTTAAATGTTGAAGGCACATTCATAGCTCGTATATTGACGAGAAATTCAAACCGAAATTTGAATGCACTCAAGCTTTTCTCTGCTACACAGTTCTGTTAAAGAAGTCAGTATCGCATTCTACTCTTGCGAAGTGTATGCTACAGCAACGATATTTAACAGAGCTGTTTCGCTATGTATTTTGTTGTTATTTTGCTCTCGAGTCAGAAACGCAGAGAGTTTCAAACTACAGCCACGGTCAAGAATGATAGAAACAAGATTACGCGTTCCGCAAATGAGAGAGAGAGATCATGACGTCACAAGCGATATTGTCAAACTTCGGAATAATTTTACTCCCACTTCCACGCGTAAATATTTTTTCTTATTTTTATAATATCGTCGTTCGTAAATTATTGTGTTCTATATCACAAAATTGAAAAAATTGAGATAAGACTGATATATAGGCAAATTTTTCGAGATCTATCGATCTGTGTAATCAGTTTGCTTTTATCTTTTATAGTTTTCGAAATATGAGACATCGACTTTGTGCTATACAACACTGTTGTGACAAGCTTCGTAACCTATTGTGTTCTATATGCAAAAAATCGTGCATATAGAACAAAAACAAAGCCAAAATACTAAGTAAAAAAAATATTTTTTTATTTTGTTCTATATGCAAGTCTAAATAAAGTTATTAAAGTTATTAAAGGTCTTTGTATTTTATCTGTTTTTTTTTAGCTTCACATTGCACTTGGCAAATGAAATGAAACAAAAAAGAAAAAATCCCGCTTTAGATTGCAGTTGGTAAATTTTTTTTTAAGCTTGGAACCAAGGATTTCAGGTGGAATACCTATTCAGTCAAGTCTGCCTTTGTTCGAAATGGGATGATAGATTATTGGGAAGGAAAGGACAATCAAGTGAAACACGTGTAGGATGTTCTAAGCGTGGTGGAAAGCCAAAGAAACATGTGAATTTGAATCAGAGGCAAGTGTTATGCCTTTACCTCAGTCAGTTCAAGTTATAAGGCAATCTCATCCACAAACTTCTCTACCATCAACTACAACTTCAAGTTGTAAATATTGATGAATTTTTAATTTCAGTTGATTAGAAATGAGGATAGAAAATTTAGAAAGGTTTTTAAAGCGAAGGACCATGGCCTGGCCGGGAATCGAACCCGTGGCCTCTGGGGTGGCAGTCGAGCACGCTAATAACGCGACTACCGAGGCCGTTAAATTTTACAACAACGCTTAAAAAAAAGCTTAATACTAAGAATAAGAATGGATAAGCAATAGATAAGAAGATTTCATCGGAGAAAGTAAATGATGTGAAAAGTTTATACAACTTTTTATCACTTGATGCAGTGGCATACTACAATACTAAAATGCGAAAATGGAACATATTTTTCGCACTAACGCGTGAACGTCAATATTGTAACTTTACAATAACTGAAAGAAATATATTGCCACCTTATTTCAAAAAAACAAAAACTTATTAAAATCAACGTACAAACTTAGCCTTTTTAAAGTTTTACCCAGATGGCAACTATGCTTGTAAACAACCATAACATGAATCAGCTGTTTCGCATCACTGTTTGTGCGCTTTCACAATAGGTTACAATTCAAGAAGAGTTGCAAAATGGCTTCTAATGTGTTTGTTGTTGGAATGATGCGAAATTTCACAATCTTGCATTTTCGCATCGTCGCAACTGCGTGTCGCACCAACCCATGAATACCCCTTGTGTTTCGCATCAACCCGTGAATACCCCCAATAATTTGTTTAATACAAGTTAAAATATAGGTACAACTTTTTGTCTTCGTTTTTTTTAACAAACTTGCTTCAATTAAAAAATCTCCGTAAATCAAGCATGAACTTCGTGGAATCGAAGTCAAATGAATTTTGTTAATTTTTTACTTGATTTTGTAGTCGGAACTTACCTTTTAAGAAATTAACAGGTATTGATTTAAGTGGACTCATAAGAACATATGTATAAGATTAAGTTTAAAATTAAGTTAATATTATAATACATGAAATGAAGTTTTTGTGGAGTGAAATCAAATTGCTTTTCATTTCTCCAATACATATTACATTTTGTTCTATATGCTATAAAACAAGAAGAGTTTCGTAAATAAGTGCATATAGAACAAATTATTTTTTTTTAAACGCATCTTACTCTAAAAAACGCTTCCAAAGATGAACATTTTTTTTGACAGAAAAGACCACAAACTCTTGAACTTTCCTTGGTAAGAAAATCGCGGCAGATTTTTCGGTTCAGTTTTTTACTAAACTTTAAACTTGATTTACCAAAAAAACATTTTTGTCATATAGAACACAATAATTTGCGAACGACGATATGTATACGGACCTCTTTAACACACTGCTACAATAAAATTTTGTCAGTCTCAAATAGTTTAGGAGATAAAAATCTTGAAAGTTTAAAAAATTCATATTTTTCGTATACGAAAATATTCATATTTTTATACAGAAGAGTAGATATTTTTACTTTACTTTTTCGGAAGAATTTATTTTCAATTTCGTCAATTTGCCTAAGAGATTGCATATTTGCATACGTTTTTGTCAAGCAAAAGTACTGCGTGACGTCATGCACTCAGTTGAGAAAGAGAGTATTAGATAACGGGACTGCGGAACGCGTAATCTTGTTTCTATCATTCTTGAGGCTATAGAAGAGAGAGAAATTAAGAAAAAACAACCACACCAACAATGCTATAGAAACGAAGCTTAACAGAGCTGTGTCGCTATGTATTTTGTTGTTATTTTGCTCTTGAGTAAAAAACGCTGAGATTCAGCTACAGCCACGGGTATTAATGCATACAATTATTTTAAAATATAAAATATAATAAAATTATTTAAAATTACATGATGTATTTATTTTTTTTATTTTTTTGTTATTTTTTTTCGGCCCATCTGTGGCTCAGTACCTTTCGAGTAATATGGGTTTCATTTCCCTTTTTTTGTATTATAAATATTAAAAAAGTGTGCGACAATATTCGATATTTGCGTATTATTATTTAAGATTTGTTATCCAGTTATACAAACATGATATTTTATTTTTTTTTTTTTTTGTTTTGTTTTGTTTTGTTCCTTTGATTAAATACTAAACCTGATGTTAACGGAAATATTTTTTTCGTTTTTTCCGCATGGCGCCATTTTTAGAGGAGCTCCTAGAGATCGGCTACAGCAGCTAAAAAATATTACAAAATAGAGTTAAAAGCTACAAATTCTCTATGTTTATAAATTTGTGGTTTAATACATAAAAATGTCTTCCCAGGAAAAATTCTTCAAAAATTGATCCCTTAACCCTTTGAGTTATACATTTTCTATGAAATATTTTTGTCTCAATTTTCTTACTCGGGGGTTTTCGAGGTCACTGATTACGAATCTGAAGTCACATCTTGAAATATCTGAAAATTCAAAATGACGGATCCAATATGGCGGACCACTGGCGTCCATTTTCTATTAGATTTGTATTATAGAGATTATAATGTATATGTATGGGTTTTTGGGGTAGCTGATTTCAAATCTGAAGTTAGTTTTTGTAAATTCTGAAAATTCAAAATGGTGGATCCAATATGGCGGATCCAAATGGCAGACCATTAGTGCCCATTTTTTAGCAGATTAGTTTTATATTGGTTATCATTGTTATGTATGGGTTCTTGTGGTCGTTGATTGCGAATCTGAAGTCATATTTCGATAAATCTGTAAATTAATAAATCTGAAAAAATGGGGTATATTGTATGGTGGACCATATGCTCCATTTTTCGTTGAAATTTATTCTATAGAATTTTTAGTGTACTGTTCACAAATCCAAAATAAGAACTCTCGCTTAGCGCAACCCAGAACTAACGACATGGACGTTGAGAGCTACTTCTTCCTTTTTTTTTTGTTTTTTTTTTAGCCAGATAGTGGTCCGTCATATTGGATCCGCCATATTGGATCTGACATATTGGATTCGCCATCTTAGATTTGTTTAATTTCAAAGTTTGGCTTCAGATTCGTAATCTGTCACTTAAAAAACCCCTCAAGAATGATTACTGATCTAAAAATTGTGAAAAAGCATACTTTAGCAGAAAAAAAGTTCCACCATATTGGATTCGCCACCTTGAATTTGTATAATTTCAAATTTTGACATCAGTGCTAACCAAAAAATATAGTTTCAAAAGATGTGAGTCACAAAGAATAAAAGGTGGGTCCGTAGCGGTCCCTCTTTGACTCAAAGGGTTAAAGCTGAACTCAATGGGTTAAGAATTGTCAAAATGTAGTAATTATGCTCAAATTGCATTAATTATGGAATGTTGTTTTTCCGAGTAGGTAAAGGCAAAACTTTTTTGGACGTATCATTTTTCTGAGTGTGCTTAAATGCATCCATTGAAGTAAGAAAGAGATTAAAAAGAGTGTGGGAATTATTTTCTTAGTTTTTTTTGCTTTTTCTTAAGTTTATTGGAAAAAAATAAACTCGTGCAATAAACTCGTGTAAATAAAATGAAAATTTTGCTACTATCACGAATATTTTGCTGTCCAGCCTACTACATTCAAGTACCGATATCATCACACTCTTCCCTTCCCAGCCCTTTCCTATATCTACAAACATTCAAAGTTATTTTGCAATATTTATGCTTGAGGGCTTTAGTACTGGCTGCGCTAAAATATGCAATGCTCTACGTGTGTGAGTGTGTATACAGCATAATATAAATGCAAACATTTTGCAACTAAACCAATACCAACTCACACAAGCAACTCACACTCAACTCAGACTCACTCCCACACACTCGGCCGTAGATTTCTTGCATTAGGTATGCATGAGTTCTTAAATAATGTTGATTTAACATTAGCACCCAAAACGTGCAACATTGTATTGCATGCTGTGTTTATCTAAGTATGTATGTGTGTGTGTGTTAGTTTGTGTTAGCAGCAAGGTGTAGAGGCGATGCAGCTTGACATGTTTTGATGTGCCGGAAGACAAGGTATTACGGAATTTTGATGGAAAATGTCGACAAAGATTTAGATAAATGTGTGCAAGGATATTAAAGGATTTTGTGCAAGAGTATGAGCACAGTTTAAAGGATAAAATGAGGCTTAGTGCAAGAATAAATTAAGAAAATATTTTGCAAATAGAATTTCATCAATAAACATTTGATGAAATTTGTAAAAGATTGCATTGAAAACCTTGATGAAAATTTTAATAAATAATTAAGCTGTATGTGGCGCATATCCGCGCATACTAACACAGACACACAATGAGCCAACTAAATCAACATTTCGTCACCGCCATTTGGTTAGCTTAATTGGCTTAGTGCACTCAAGCTCGTACACTTTGTCCACAACTATTTATATTTGCTCTGTTGCAAGGATCAAGCTTCTAGCCACGCTGAGGAGGCCACCCTCGAAATGTGCGCTTTTAACCTGCTAAGTAAATATAGATGACCACCTTAAGCGCGCAACAGCATAGTGCGTAGTGCAAATTTACACCAGCTGGTTTTGCACAACGAAACGGAAACGGAAATGCGACAACATTCGCGATATTTGCATTCAAAGCACTTTAATATTAAAACTGAGAGCAAACCTTTCGAAACAAATGCCAGCAATTGAAGAAGCTAGACTATGAGCTTGAGCGAAAAACAGCTAGACGCTTTGGAGGCAGGAAATCTTCGGCAGTGCGTCAATATTCAAGGTACTAAAAATTAATGTGGCAGCAACATTGACGAGATGCTTGTCTGGTTCTTGAGTAGCAGTCAAAACTTGTAGTTAAAAGCCTAAATCAAGAAAAAAACTGTTGAACAACATCCTACGTCCTAAGCTGCAGGATGTCACTTTCAAAGAACAACGCCTGCTAAATGTTATAAAAATAAAAATAAAATTTTATGATTTTCCTGACTGACTGAGTTCTACTCAGAACTTCCTGACTTCGACTCAATGAATTTCTTCCTTTATTCATTCAGTTGTAGCTTGTTGTCAATGAAAAGTAAAGCGTCGAAACATATTTTATTTTGATATCCTTTCTGGAATAACATGTTGATTGTTGCGTTTGTTATTATTGACGAAGTTGAAAGGACGTTCAGCTATTGGCTACAATCACCAGTAAATGCCACAACGGAAGTAAAAACTCCAGGCAGGCTTCTACTCTTGGCCACAACAACATTTGCAGTAGACTTAATTTTGTGCGTATTGGACGCAATTCAGTTCTCATCAAATAAATAAACACATTTTTTCTAGACATGTTCCATTCTATTCTATTCTGTAATTTCCTCATTTTTAACTACGCCAATGCACCACCGTTAAACGGAAGTAAAACAATTGGCGAGGAAATAACACTAAAATAGAATTACCAATCATTAAGATTACTGTCGTAGTCAAGAAGTTGTTGTTTTTGTTGTTGCTTTTGAGCTTGATTAAATCTTTAAGTTCTTTCGTATTGTCTAAGGACTTGCTCGTAGCAGCTTGAAGCGAAAAAAAACACTTGTTTTTGCTGGTGTTTGTCTTGAAGCTGGACATGTCTTTGTCAGCAGCATAGCTCGTTCAAGTGCCGGAAATGACAAAATTGTAATTGTTATTGGAACGCAAAAAGTTTTTCGTCAATAAAATTAAAACAAATGACATTTTCTTATACACACCCATAGACGAACACACAAACACAAACACTAACAGAGGTTAACAATGAAACGGGGACATTTTTGCGTCTTAAGTTAGTAGAAGTGAGTGTAGGTCTATCATTTGAACAGGTTCAGGTGTAATATAGAAATCAATAAATGTTGAATTGTTTAGAGAGCATTGATTAGCTCAATACGACCTTTGGCGATAAAGCACCATCAAAAACCTCGTCCGAAACATTTATTCCATTCGCTTGAGACATCTCCAAAACATAGTTTTTGAACGTATCAACGTCTTTTTCTGGCGTCGAAAATCGTTGTCCACGCAGCTTGTCCTTGACTTGCGGGAACAAAAAGAAATCATTGGGTGCCAAATCGGGACTGTACGGCGGATGACCCAATAATTCGATGTTTAGAGAGCTAAAAGCTAAAACCTCAAGCTCACATTTTATTGATGAAGAATAATTCTTCGACGTTTGTTTGTTTTCCTTATATAATGGAATATTTCTTATGTCTTTATTATTCCCCAAACATACAGTCCACGACAAAAAGTTCGCACTTACTAATTTTAGTCAAAATATAAACTATAAATTCTAACCTCACTGCCTGGAAAATTGCAAAAGTATAATCTTGTCGGACCGGATGGTTGGTCTATTAGTAAGATCGCATACTTATTCGTTGTCAGCATGGAGGTGGATGTGAGATGATATGGGCCGGATCAGCTATTGTGGAAGTACTGATATCGAGTTTGTTCCTACATGAAAGAATTGCCAAGATTATCTCAATTAAACTAGCGACGTTACAGTTAACCGTGGGTCACAATTACCAAAGGTTCTAGGATATTCCAACAAGGCAATGCGGCTGTATACACAGTGAGAATGGTAAAAGACTTCTTCAAAGACAGAATATTGAAATATTGGAGTGAGCCGCATGATCATCTGACCTTAACATTATTGAAAATTAACAGTATAATATCGTCGAAGATCTAAGATGTAGCATAATATCGAAGATGAAAGCAATTCCGATACTTTAAAACACTTTTCAAGTCACTACCAAATCGCATAATTAAAGTTTTAAAAAAGAGAGGGGAATGTACTTTAGACCAAAGGCGAGACTTTAGGCAAAAAAAAAGGGTCACCGCACACCAGCTAATCTGAAGCATTATTGAAATAAAATTTCGAAAAAAAAAGTTTTTTTACCGAACGTAGGGGTCACGCACTTACATTTTTCTTTCTAGCTTCGGAATTTACCGCCCGATTTTTAAGAATGATAAGTCGATATTTTAGTCTCTAAGAGATCTCCTTTTCTTCTTGTGAGGTTATTGATTTCAAATGACCCCTAGTAGTACCTACTTACCCACAGGATTTCAGTTTTTACCATCTGAGGGTACCATTTTCATTTTAGATATAAAAAGCTCGTTATAAAATCATAAGACTTTTTCCAAAATTTTCCAATTTTTCCCATAGAATAATTAAAAAAAAAATATTTGTAAGTTTTTCTTGCAAAACGTAGGGTAATTTTTTATTTTTCCGTCATATCTTTGGTTTTTTTTTTTATACAGCTTTTCAGAAAAAGTTTTTAATTTATTTTTTGATCAAACGTAGGGGTCGTTCATTTATATTTTTCTTCATAGATTCGATATTTATAAACCCATTTTAAAAATTAATATATCGATGTTTTTGTCTTAAAGAAATCAACTTTTCTACTCGAAGGGTCATTTGGGTCAAACACGCCGTTGCCGTTTTCACAGCTTATCTATGCCATTCTCAAAATACTGAGCACTTTGCCCACGTAGTACATGAATCTACCATTGCTGCCACCGATAAACAACGCATGGGTCACATGTTATGTAAACTCGAGAGCCGCCAGAAATACAGTCTACTTGAATCACGTCGAAATTTTATGGCTTAAAAGTCGATGATTTTAATATGTGAAAAGTTTCTTAGTAAAATAATAAAAGTGGGTTTTTAATCAACAGCTTTCCCACCACAAAATTCTGTGTTTTATTGAAATAACATTCTTTCAAAGAGTTTAATTGTTTCTTGAGGACTTTAATTGTATTACTTTAGAATTGTACATTAGGATGGTGGATTCGTGAATTCGAGATGACAAAAATTTTAAAAATTTGCCCTACGTTTTGCAAAAACAATTATAATTTTTTTTTTAAATATTATTGAAGTAAAAGTTTAATGATTTTTTACGGGCTTTACATTTCTGAAATTAAAATGGCACCTTAAGATGGTAGAAACTGAGGTCCGGTGGGTCAGTACTATAAGGGGTCAATTGAGGTTAATAAGTCCTAGCAACAAAAAATTGGTGCCTCTGAGACAAAAACACAGACATATCATTCTTTAAGATCGGATAGTAAATAACGAAGTTATACAGAAATATGTCTATGTGCGACCCCTACGTTCGGTCAGAATAAAATTTTTTTTCGAAACTTTCTTTCAATAATGCTTTAGATTAGCTGGTGTGCAGCGAAATTTATTTTTTTCGAGACGGTCTAATGTACTCGTTGTTAAAAAATCTTTATTTATTTATATCAACAGTTGATTTCTTATAACTTAAGCTTCTTTTATTATTTTATCGTACCACTGGACGAGAATAACTGGTGTTTAAAGTATATGGTGCAAAAATTATTTAAATCGGACCATTTTTTCGATAAGTTTTTATCACAACCAATCTCGAAAAAGTGATTTCGAGATAAACAGAGGTGTTATGTAAGTTATGATAGGTGTTAACGACATAATTAAATTTTAACCTTAATATTTGAATATGACCTTTCATTATTTATATTGAAAACAAATTCACAAAAAAACCACCAGTTTTTCATAACAAAATGGTCTCCACACCATCTTAGGTGTACCATCAGTTAAACTAACTGAATCCTAAAATGGAAGTGTGGGAAAAGGGAGGAGCTAACAACAAAATGACTCAAGTTAAATAAGCTCTGATAGCGGTAAACCACCGTGATCGAATTTCGAAGATGCACATGAGTTAAGGCTATGCCTAAAAGTATGATACGATCTAGGGTAACCTTGATACAGGGTGCATCGAAGTAGATAAGAACTCAGTCACTATTAAGCGTTCTCTCTGTCAAAATAAATTCCGGGTAACTTTCTCGGCATAATTGGCAGTATAAGTAGAACCTAAGTAGCTTGAGTGGATCACAGTGAAAAGTCATGCAAAGACTACTGATGAGTTGGTGTTGAGCGGCCAACGAAACAGTCTGTATAGTCAAAGCTGTGTAATTTGCTCTACACATGTTTCTTTGCCTTCATGTTGTCTTGTTGTTTTCGAATTAATTAAATTTATTTATGATTGGTTTGAGAAGTTTTTCTAATGCTTTTGGGTGTTGACTATCGTGAAAAAATTTTCATCCAGATCGGATGATTGCTTTTCGAGGAATTAGGATGGAACTAGGAATTAGGAGGAAAATATGGTAGTTCACCAAATATATACGCGCATATGGTGTGATTTTGTATCTAACTTGCATAAACAAAAAAATTAAAAAAAAAAAAAACAAAATGTAAAACTACTTGGTGGCTTTTCTATAAATTATAGTCGTATCTTAACAATACTATGTTAGTATATATTATTAAAAAAAAATTTGCAAAAACTAATTTTCAAAGTTAAATGGTACCCTTAAGTTAAAACTTTACTTTTAATTTTTTCTTTTAAAAAAAATAAATTTTGCCTCAAAATTTGCGGTACCTGACGTCGGCGCACTAGTTGTAAAATACATCTCGTTTTCAACGAAAAATTCAAGTAACAAGTGAGAGAACTTCATTGCATACTTTGATATATGTATATATAGCGTAGATAAATTTTTGGAATCTTTAAGTAGTCGATTAACTTAATTGTCGCGCGAGTTTATTTAATTTTTTTGCAGAAAAAATTTTTTATCTCCATCGATAAAAAAACATTTTCGATGTAAAATTTGACGAAGAATATGATGGTTATACTGAAAACACGCTAAGTGGTGGGTAATATTATTAAAAATTGATTTAAACATTTAAATTGTTTATAAAAATATAAAATGTTTTATAAATTATTTTAACCCCTTTTTTCTTAAAATACACTTTTTTATCTTCAAAAGAAAAAAAAGGAGTTTCTCTAGCTTAAAAAGAACCGGAGTTATGAATTTTTGAAAATGAGTCTCTAAGGCAAAAATCACGAAAATCTCAAACTTTTAACTTAAGTTTAACTTTTTAACTGTATTTTCAAAAAAAAAAAAAAAAAAAAAAAAAAAAAAAAATCCTCAAACACGTGTCTCTTTTTTTTATATAGAACCCCTAAAAAATTTTTCAGGCTAATAAAAAATGTGTCGGTCAGATTGGTGTTCGGTTTTTAAAAGAATGACCCATGTATAGCACATGCATGCTCTCGTTTTATTGTGGAATCTATGTAGTAACCCTCGTATAGTTTTCTTGTATGAATTACAACTACAATTGTAATTTTATCTACCTCATTTAAACGAAATATTATCTAATTTGAGACTTGGAGCAGTTTTTTTATCCTGCATTGTTTTCCAATGAGTTGAAATTAGGAATGAAAACAGTTTTTTTTCTTTTTCTTCTTCAAGCATTATTTACGATTTATTTTGCAAATCATTTTGACTCTACTCAAGCTATTTATTTGTTAGATCAAAAATTGTATTTAGTTTACACATTGCATTATTTGCCATATAAGCTGATCAACATATTAACTGCTCAAGCTCTGAAAATTGCTAACATATGCATTAAATCTGCTTAAAGCAACATTAGCGCACTTATTTTCACAATCCACACATATTTGAAATTGTTACTCATTAGCCGAAGCACCCTTCTTCATAGACTCAAGCCACCAGCCGATAGCTAGTGACTGATGCATGTCCCGCTGCTTGCTACTTTCAGCTAAGCCTGACAAAGTCTAATTTGCCAGAAATACTCAACGTCATAATAATTTTTATATTCAACCAAATATTTGGTCATATCATGCATATTCAAATCCAACTTAATGGCTAAAATTAAATCAAGTACGAGACCAGACGATGACAATAACAAATTCAACAACAACAACAACAACAACACGAAAAACAATAACAAGAACCAGAAGAAGTTGTCTGCACCCTGTACCACCGACTATACCATATCATAATCAGGGTTCAAATAAATTAATCCGATAACCGTGATTTGCACTTGTTGTTGTGTGCTATCAGGTTGGTAACCCTGCGACAGCAAAAAATGTTTAATTGTTGTTGCTTGTGCCATCGAGTGCCCTCGCATGCAAACTATAAAAAACAAAGCAAGCTTTTGGCAGAGGGTAAACAAGTAAAAAAGTAGTGTGTGTGTGTAGTTAATAGGAAAAGGACCTGTTCCTCACTCTAAATCAGCATTATATTTTTTATATGTTTTTGCAACACAAAAGCACGAAGAAAAAGGTTGCCATTCATGCTTAGGAACCATACAGTTAATATTTTGCTTAATTTTTGGTAATAATTTTTTTTTCTTTCTTTCATCCTTGTTTTGCTACTAATGCGCTTACTTAAAGTATGCAATGCAAATGTTGCACGTGCAACAACACTCATTTCAGACAGACGTCCATAAAAAGATTTTGTCCCCGCTCTATGGTAGTGGTGGTGTTTAAGTATTTGTCTTGCACAATGTTGCCAACTAGCTAGCTACTTTGGGCTTGTTTAAGTTAAATGCTGACGCTGTTCATACCTTGTCTGGGTTTTGTTTAAATCTAACAGATGTTTAAATAAGGGATGCCAGAGGTTTGGTGATTTTTATGCTCTGTTCAACAGCATTCGGGTTTTTAGTTCACCCTGCATTGTTGTAAAATTATGATGTATCATGGCAATAAATAGTGCGATTAAGTCTGATGAAAAATTTTACTACACATACTCAAGCTTAAGAGCTGGTGTCAGTTTTGGTTATGTGAGTTTTAAATGATGATTTTTTTTTTTTAAATTTAAGTACTGTTGTTTCAGTAAGGGTCAGTATAGAAAATACACTTTACTTTTTCAAATTTTGTAAAAAAAAAATATCGTTTTTCGAAATACTGAGATCTATACATAAATAAGCGTAGCCAGAGCACTTAAGAACCATATTCTCCCGTATTTCTCAACCGATTTTTATACATTTGTTTTTTTAAATCAATAAGATCAGGGAGAAGGAGTGCACCAAATGTCTGTGTTAGACGTGGCACATCACATACAACCCAAATTTGCGATGTTGAATAGCTTAGGAGTTACGAGTATAGGTTAAGCAGCCTCGAAAATCGGTATTCTACCTCAAATCACTCGTGGCATTCTCACAAACAGGGGCGTGGTATTTTTCAACAGCCCAAATTTTCGGTATAATTTTCGAACTATAAGTCACAAATCAGTGAAACTTGGTAGAAACTTCCTATTTGGTCGTGTTCTTCGACTGGAAAAATTGAACGAGCATTAGACAAGGGGGCGTGGCATCACCCATACAATTCCAAGTTATAGGGTTATATATTTATATCGAATAGCTTTGGAAGTAAACGCTTCATAACAATGAAACTAAATATGAAGTTCAAACTTGTTCTACTAGAAAGTAGAATATGGAAAGTAGAGTCTTTAGACGGGCATTGGACAAAGAGGTGTGGTTCCGCCAAAGCCAAATTATTGATATCGAATAGCTTTGTATATAAAAGTCACAGAACATGGATACTCAGAATGGAATTACTATTTTGTGATTTCCTGCTGGTGGCGCGGTATGAGTTCGGTTACGTTTGCACATGAGTAAAGAAAGGAAAAAAAAATGTTTTCAATAAAAATACAAAATATAATCAATTTTTAAATGGTCGAATTTCAACCAAAGGCGATACTAGGAAATATAAATCAATACAAAGAGAGTTGGCTGTGTCGTGGACACAGCCGTAGGTTTTGACATGAAAGAGTGTTTCTTTGTCCTTGTCCTTATTTTTATCCCCATCCTTTAATTTGCTCCCAAGCTTATCGTCATCCTTCCGTTATTCTTTTATTTGTCGTAATAATTTTCCTACTCCATTAAACTCTTGTTGTCCAAACTTGTTGTTGATGTTGATGTTGATTTTGATTTTGATTTTGATTTTGATATTGATATTGATTTTGATATTGATTTTGATTTTGATTTTGATTTTGATTTCGATTTTGATTTTGATTTTGATTTTGATTATGATTTTGATTTTGATTTTGATTTTGATTTTGATTTTGATTTTGATTTTGATTTTGATTTTGATTTTGATTTTGATTTTGATTTTGATTTTGATATTGATTTTGATTTTGATATTGATTTTGATTTTGATTTTGATTTTGATTTTGATTTTGATTTTGATTTTGATTTTGATTTTGATTTTGATTTTGATTTTGATTTTGATTTTGATTTTGATTTTGATTTTGATTTTGATTTTGATTTTGATTTTGATTTTGATTTTGATTTAGATTTTGATTTTGATTTTGATTTTGATTTTGATTTTGATTTTGATTTTGATTTTGATTTTGATTTTGATTTTGATTTTGATTTTGATTTTGATTTTGATTTTGATTTTGATTTTGATTTTGATTTTGATTTTGATTTTGATTTTGATTTTGATTTTGATTTTGATTTTGATTTTGATTTTGATTTTGATTTTGATTTTGATGTTGATGTTGATGTTGATGTTGATGCTGATGTTGATGTTGATGTTGATTTTGATGTTGATGTTGATGTTGATGTTGATGTTGATGATGATGATGATGTTGATGTTGATGTTAATGTTGATATTGTTGGTGATGCTTTTGCTTTTGCTTTTGCTTTAGCTTTTGCTTTTGCTTTTGCTTTTGCTCTTGCTTTTGCTATTGCTTTTGCTATTGCTTTTGCTTTTGCTTTTGCTTTTGCTTTTGCTTTTGCTTTTGCTTTTGCTTTTGCTTTTGCTTTTGCTTTTACTTTTGCTTTAGCTTTTCCTTTTGCTTTTGCTTTTGCTTTTGCTTTTGCTTTTGCTTTTGCTTTTGCTTTTGCTTTTGCTTTTGCTTTTGCTTTTGCTTTTGCTTTTGCTTTTGCTTTTGCTTTTGCTTTTGCTTTTGCTTTTGCTTTTGCTTTTGCTTTTGCTTTTACATTAGTTCTGTTTTTCTGTGGTATATTAACTTTTCCTTTAGTTGCGTACAATTAATACTCGCAACAATGATGCATTTACTTTATATAAACCGGTTTTCCCAGGGGCCTCATGACGCCGTCAGTTTTTTTTTTTTATTTTTGTCTTATGCCCAAAGGCCTCACCTTCATTTTCATTCCATAAAATATATCATTGCGCCAGTATCCACAGAGTTAAAATTCCATGCAACGTTTTTTCATTGTTGTAACATTTTGCATTGCATTAAATGGTTGTCACCCTGAAGCCATGACGATAGAAATTTTTTAATATTTTCGTGTAAGGTTTTATAACACATCTATGCTCTCGTCAAATAAAATTAACTGTAGCACGTTCCCTGAGTGAGTAATAATTCCATGCAACAATATTACATTTCTGTTACATAAGTTCCTTTATTCACGATCTGACGACCTTAGAATTTTTTCTTATTTTTTTCGAAAAATTAAGTATAAATCCCTCATTTTCCTTTTTAAACATTTATCGTAGCTTATGTACTCACCGAGTAAAAATTCAATGCAACGCCGCTGCATGAATGTTGCATTGTCGACCTTTGAGAGGCTCTCTCTGTGTCCCCATGACGTCAGAAATTTATTGTTTTATTTTGTTGTTAGGGCTTAGAACAGGCCTTTATTGGTGTGTCATACTTTTAATCCCAGCGCTAATACTCAGCGAGTAATAATTCCATGCAACAAATTTTCAGTTGCGTTGCGCTTTCACCGAGTCCCCATGACGTCTTGAATTTTTGTTTTGTTTTTATAATGAAGTCAAAGAGTTAACCTTTACAGTCGTAACATTTTGTAGTCATAGCGCTTATACTCAAGGAGTTACAATTCAATGCAACGCCGATAGATTTTGGAAAAATGTTTTTTTAAACTTTTTTGGAAATCTGCGTGTCGAAAGGCATTTCTAACTAATGCTTCTGATAAGAAGACGCCCGACCATATTTTCTTAATAGAATTACATTTAACTAAATATTACTGTAGAGAAAATTAAAAAGGACCGATTGTCGTAATCCACTTCCTGGTCTTCATTGACCAAAAACCAAAGTCATCGCATGTCTAGTGGATATTTTTGGAATGGTGGCCGCACAAATTTGTACCGCTTATCAAAAACACATTTTTACCCACGCCACCACTTCAGAGTTTGGGATAAGTGTGCTTTGGCAACACTGGCCAAAGCTTATCTGCGTGAATTATGCAAAATATGCAAATACAAGATTTTAATTAGCCACGCTAAGTAAATGTTTGGAAAAAAAAATATATATTCTTAACATCCTACTTGGCTACTGCCAGTTCCAAAAACAACAACAACAACAACAATAACAACTACAACAAACAAAATATTAAAAAGCACGAAATCATTGAATGAATTATGCGAAAGAAATCAACAACGAGAAGTGAAAAAAAAAATAAAATAAAATACAACTCATCGCAATGTAAAGAGTTGAAAGGATATGCAAGGATATGACAGCTGAATACAGTTGAGTTGAGTTGTGAAAATTGTGTGTGTCTGCCACATAAAGTGGGTGTAGCTGGCAACTCAATTTTGCAAGGAAAGATTTATGACGCTCTTCCTAAGCATATGGATAACAGCTATGCGGGCTGACGTAAAAGCAGAACAGGCTGTGCCGAGCACGAATTGGCGCAATATTAGTTCAGCGTAAAAATTCATAATAATAATTTTTTGCTGGTTCATATTTTTTTTTGTATTGTTTTTTTTTGTCCTTTTTTTCGTGACTTTTTTGCATAATCATTGCTGCCACGTAGCTGCTGTTGGCAACCTTTGGCATCCTTTTTTTCTCTCTCGTCACTAGCTAACTAGCTATACAGACAAAGCATATTCTTGCTTATATTTGTATTTGTATTTGTTTAAGGCTATAGCTATTTTTTGCTGTTATTCTGCTGTTTATTCGCGCATAATTCACTCATTAATCATTGAGGCTATTTGTAGAGATATATGTACAGCTCACAGAAACAGCTACAAGAGCAAAGTTAAAACAAATTTACTTAAGTTTCTTTAGCTTAAATCATTATTATTTATTTTTATCAAATTTTTATCAAAACTTAACCACACGGATCACTTAATTAGCGCTGAGGCGTTAACATTAATGAACCTGCGTGCCTAATAATGACATTTTATGTGTTGTCAATAATTATAATTAACAGTTAGAGCAACAACAGCTGTTCGATTTTTTTTTTTTTTATTTAGAAAAGTTGCACCTGTGCGTATGGCCCATGCTGATGTACTTTACTTTCTTACAACAACAAAAACAAAAAAGCCAAATTGGAAAGTTGTTAAAAAACTCAGAAACACACGCATTTCATTTAAACTGTCAAACATGACATTTGTAAACATTTGACACGAGGGTCAGCTGTCAAAAAGTTGTTTCAAAAGTCAAGTGTTATGTTGTCGTTGTCCGCGTTGTTGTTGTTGTTGTTATTATTGTTGATTTTGATTAGTTTTCCCAAAAAAAAAAAAACAATTTTCCAATTTGAAACTTTCTGCAGGATAATGAATGAGCGCGCATGTTAGTTACATGTTAATTAAGTCCTGTGGGAATATTTTTATGTTCTGCTCCAGGTTGTATAGAGTTAAGTGTGAGGTAATCAGTCAGAGTTCAAGCTGTTGTGGAAGAAGTAATTAAAAGTTACCGTTTAAAATTACTCTTGAACCTGTCAAAATAGCCTTTTGTGTGTTCTTGCATCGAATGGGTCAAGAAATGGTTCAGAATGAAATCATTGAATACTTTATTAGTTATTGTTGACATGAAAAACTCATGACTACTAACATTTTATTTTTCTAGGTGCAAAAAGATTTCAATGGTTTTTTGTTTTGACGTGACGAAGTTACGTTTTACCGCGCAGGTTTCCAAAAAAGTTGAAAAAGGCATTTTTTCAAAATTTATCGGCGTTTTGTTGTTCGTTGAGTATAAGAGCTATGATTAAAAATAGGTACGATCATAAAGGTTGATTCTTTTACTTAATTATAAAAACAAATCAAAAATTCAAAACGCCAATTTAACGCAGTTAAGTGGTTAAGTCACAGAACTGAAAATTTGTTACATGGAATTATTACTCGCTTAGTATTAAAAATATGATAAAGCAACACAGGCCTGCTCTAAGCCCTCACAACAAATATTAGACAAAAAATTTCTGACGTCATAGGGACACAGAGAGAGCCGCTCAAAGATCGACAATGCAACATTAATGCAGCGGCGTTGCATTGAATTTCTACTCGGTGAGTATATAAGCTACGATAAATGTATAAAAAGAAAAATGAAGGATTTATTCTTGGACTTACGACAAAAACAAAAAAAAAAATTCTGACGTCTTCAGGTCGTGAATAAAGCAGCTTATGGAACAAAAATGTAATATCGTTGCATGGAATTATTACTCACTCAGGAGAAGTGCTGCGGTAAATTTTGTTTTACGACAGCATAGATGTGTTAGTACGCCTCACAACAATATTATAAAAAAAATTTTGATCGTCATGACATCAGGGTGGCAACCTCATAATGCAGTAAAAATGCTACAACCATGAAAAAACGTTGCATGAAATTTTAACTCTGTGACTACTGGCGTACCGGTAAATTTTAAGGAACGAAAATGAAGATGAGGACTTCGAGAACATGATAAAAATTAACAAAAAACATTGTCGGTGTCCTGACGCCCATCAGGGAACCGCCTAATGTGACAACACCAACACCAACACCAACACCAACACCAACACCAACACCAACACCAACACCAACACCAACACCAACACCAACACCAACACCAACACCAACACCAACACCAACACCAACACCAACACCAACACCAACACCAACACCAACACCAACACCAACATCAACACCAATACCAACACCAACACCAACACCAACACCAACATCAACATCAGCATCAACATCAACATCAACATCAACATCAACATCAACATCAACATCAACATCAACATCAACATCAACATCAACATCAACATCAACATCAACATCAACATCAACATCAACATCAACATCAACATCAACATCAACATCAACATCAACATCAACATCAACATCAACATCAACATCAACATCAACATCCACATCAACATCAACATCCACATCAACATCAACATCAACATC
This sequence comes from Pherbina coryleti, assembly GCA_943735915.1. NCBI lineage: Eukaryota > Metazoa > Arthropoda > Insecta > Diptera > Sciomyzidae > Pherbina > Pherbina coryleti. The sequence goes on from OX030952.1 coordinate 6,826,603, forward strand.
AACATCAACATCAACACCAACATCAACATCAACATCAACATCAACATCAACATCAACATCAACATCAACATCAACATCAACATCAACATCAACATCCACATCAACATCAACATCAACATCAACATCAACATCAACATCCACATCAACATCAACATCAACATCAACACCAACATCAGCATCAACATCAACATCAACATCAACATCAACATCAACATCAACATCAACATCAACATCAACATCAACATCAACATCAACATCAACATCAACATCAACATCAACATCAACATCAACATCAACATCAACATTAACATCAACATCAACATCAACATCAACATCAACATCAACATCAACATCAACATCAACATCCACATCAACATCAACATCCACATCAACATCAACATCAACATCAACATCAACATCAACATCAACACCAACATCAACATCAACATCAACATCAACATCAACATCAACATCAACATCCACATCAACATCAACATCAACATCAACATCAACATCAACATCAACATCGACATCGACATCAACATCAACATCAACATCAACATCAACATCAACATCAACATCAACATCAACACCAACATCAATACCAATACTAACACCAACACCATCACCATCACCAACACCAACAGCAACACCAACACCAACACCAACAAAAACAACAACAACAACAACAACAACAATTTCAACAATAACATAAAACAACAATAAAAATCTAGTTATTTATGATTTCAATAGTTTTTTTTGTGGCAACCAACACTGCTCACAAACAACAAAATAACATGAAACCGAAAAAGGACTACGACAAGAATTAAAATATGGACTATAATAAAAATTAAGATACATCTAAAACACACTCTTCCAAGCTAGGAAAAGAATCCGGAATCCTTGTTTAAGTCAAGTATTTTGTCATGGATTAAAACAAGAGTTTGGACATGAAGTAGGTAAATTATTTGGAAAAAGCAAAAAATAACGAAAGTATGAAATTAAATTTTGGAATAAAAGAAAGGATAGGGACAAAAATAAGGACAAGAATAAAGAAACACTGTCACGTCAAAACCTACAGGTGTGTCCACGACACAAACAACTCTTTTTTTTTCTTTGAATTCAACAAGGATTTTGATGCATACGTTGAAGATAAGTATTTTTAAGTTAGGTCTGTCTTTTTTTGGGACTTTTATGTATTTTTATTTTCCTTTATTGATATTATTCCAAGTACCTCTTCAAGGATTAAACATACACTTTATTTTTGGTAAAAATTTTTTAATTTAAACCGTATTTCTTACCTCACCAATACCAAACCACTCACTGTGCACATTGTAGTATCAGCATTCGTTTCCTAGAACTATCCTTGATATGCTTATCACTGCAGCCTTATATCCAAAATAGTCGCCCATAAAAACTTAAACACAATAAAGAGTCACACCCCATCAGAAAAGTGATTCGCACCATTTAATCGGCTTGTCATGTCCTTTTTATGCAAAATATCATCATTCAAAAACTTGTATCACCATTTTTTTTTTTTTGTTCTCTCTCAATTCATTTCCGCTGCAGGCAGACTCGCTTCTGCCCGCAATTTCCGCTAGCCCTCAAAGTGCACTCGAAACATTTGCAAAAATATCTTTAGCCTGTTTATTTTGCAAAGTCACGACTTGCTTAAAGTGTACTGATTATCCTTTCAACTGATTATCCTGGGCAATTTTGTTGCCTCCATAACTTGATCGTATTTTTTTTTTTGCAAATATCGTCATTTCAGCGGAATTGATAAAATGATTGATTACCGCGTGACCGAGAAAAATGCGCGCAATCAAATTAAATTTTGCAACAAGGATGCGCTATCCTTGCTCATTTAAATTATTAAAATTAAAATAGCACTATAGGGTGGTGGGTACTAAAAAATGAATTTTCTCGAAGTGATATGCAGATTTTTGGTTATATTTTTCAAAGCTTGGTTTCTGGCTGAGTGAGTGAGTGAATGAGTGAGTGAGTGACGGAGCTTGATTGTTGGCTGTGGCTGCTGTTGTGTCGTGAAGCAACGCAATGATGTATTTTGCGCAATTTTGGAGTTAATCGTTGCGCGGCAAGGGTTCAGATTTGCAGCAACATGCTGCTGAGATTGTTGTTGTTTTTGGTGTCCATTAATCTTTCGCGGTCTTTTGCATTTGTTGTCATGGCGCGTTTCATTACAAGCGCGCTTTTTGGAGCGTCTGACTTTCAGCGCAGCATGACGCTCAGGTTTTCCGCGCAATTTTCTTATGTTTTGATTTTCGAAATTTATGTTGTTTGTTTTTGTGGTTTGAATTTTTGGCTTTCCCGGAATGATTTTCTATGTATTTGTCTTTTTTTTTAAGGAGTAAAATTATTCAACGCGATGCAATTAGAAACATTTGTTACACAGACAACGCGAAGTTGTTGTTTTTGCTTTGTAATAAATTTCAAATAATTAAGTCAATGAAAATCCAAAAGACAGTAGCAAGGATGTTGAATGAAAGTTCAAATATACAGCAAGAATTAGAAATTCTACTATTGGGGAGTGGTAATTTATGAGCTGGGAGTCATAAATAAAAGCGTTTTTGAATTCTCATGCCAATGACTCAACTTATTTGAAGATCGTCAAGCATGAAAAAACAATCGTGGAAACATTATTATAACAATTTTTAATTTCCATTCATGCCAAGACGTTTGAAATTTCGCTATGAATAGAAACAAATTCAAAGGCTAATGTTATCTTATAAAATCTAATTAAGTTTCATTGTCACCAGCAAAAACTACAGCACCAACAAATTTCCCTCTATCACTCAAAATCATAAAAAACAATGCAACATCGAAGAAACTTCCCTCAACCAAACATCTTGAATACCCAAGAAAAGTGATAAATTTTAACATAATACATTCCATAAACTAACTCTTAGCTATTCATGACTTTATGACTAGTATCTGACTGACTCTCCGTCTGCGGGATTGATTGTGAAAGTTTTTACACAATAAAAATGCACAGCTTATTCCATTCGTTACAACTGTCATTAAAAATGTCAAATAATAATGCTTAACAAAGCGCAACCAAAAATGGCGATAAAAATATTGACCCGCTTCATTTTAATTTGTGGTGATTGAATGAAATTGGCAACATTGTTTCGAAATGCAGCAAGAAGACAAAATTTATTAACCATTTTATTGTTTGTATGCGCTACATTGAGCACTCAAGTCGCTGTAGCTGTAGTTGTATTGATTTCTGTGTGTTGCTTCCGCTTTGATGGTGGCTGTGTGTGTGTGTGAGTGTGCATGTCAATTGGGAATAATAATAAAAAATCATACGAAATGGTTATTTTTATTTTTCTTGCAATTAAATTCGATTTCTTACAATTTCTTTCAGCTCGAACAGTGTGTCTCATGCTCATAAATATGGCTAAAGTGTCTGCTGCGTGTTCTTCGAGTAACTGTACTTTGTTGTTTTATGCTGCAAAAAAAAAAATGGTATATCTTCAGTAATAAATAGCAAATTTTGTGGTTCACGATAATGCTTAAAAAGCGAATTAAAAATATGTTTCTTTTTTTCCAATGCTTTGCAGTTTTTATAGAGTAACAGCGGTTTAGCTGGAAGTGGGATGAAATACTGAGGCGCAAAAAAGAAATGTGATGCTCACTCTTGACTGAAAAGAAGTGAACAGAACAAAACAGAACAGAACAGAACAGAACAGAACAGAACAGAACAGAACAGAACAGAACAGAACAGAACAGAACAGAACAGAACAGAACAGAACAGAACAGAACAGAACAGAACAGAACAGAACAGAACAGAACAGAACAGAACAGAACAGAACAGAACAGAACAGAACAGAACAGAACAGAACAGAACAGAACAGAAGAGACAGAATAGAACAGAACAGAACAGAACAGAAGAGAACAGAACAGAACAGAACAGAACAGAACAGAACAGAACAGAACAGAACAGAACAGAACAGAACATTACATACGATAACATAACATTTACAACATGACGTAACATGACATAACGCAACGTAACATAACATTACATTACATAACATAACATAGCAAAATATAACAACATAAAATAAGATAACATAACAACATAACACAACATAAATTAACATAACATAACATAACATAACATAACATAATATAACATAATACAACATAACAAAACTTTACATAACATAACATAACATAACATAACATAACATAATATCACATAACACAACATAACAAAACTTTACATAACATCATATAACAAAACATAACATAACATAACATAAAATACGCAACATAAAATAACATTACATAACATAACATAACATAAAATACGCAACATAAAATAACATTACATAACATAACATAACATAACGTAACATAACATAACACAACATAACATAACATAACATAACAAAACATAACATAACATAACATAATATAAAATACGCAACATAACACAACATTACATAACATAACATTACATAACATAACATAACAAAATATAACATAACATAAAATACTCAACATAACATAACATTACATAACATAACATAACAAAACATAACATAACATAACATAACATAAAATATGCAACATAAAATAACATTACATAACATAACATAACATAACATAACATAACAAAACATAACATAACATAACATAACATAAAATACGCAACATAACATAACATTACATAACATAAAATACGCAACATAACATAACATTACATAATATAACATAACAAAACATAACATAACATAACATAACATAACATAACAAAACATAAAATAACATAACAGAACATAACAGAACATAACTTACCATAACAAAACATAACATAACATAAAATAACACAACATAACATAACATAACATAACATAACATAATATAACACACCAAAACATAACATAACATAACATAACATGACATAACATAACATAACATAACATAACATAATATAACATAAAAAAACATAACATAACATAACATAACATAACAAAACATAAAATAACATAACATAACGTAACATAACATAACATAACGGAACATAACATGATAGAACTTAATAGAACTTAATGTTAGAAAACTAATGCCTTAGCAAGTTTTGGATCATCCCGTTTCCCTTGCTTTAGAATTGTTAAATTTGTAAGTTCTTTGAACTACTTTTGCTACTTATCCCACTGTAGTTCTGCATTAGCAATTCATAAATCATAACGACCGCATTTGTGATTGATTGACTTTAATCTCTCGACTGTTTTAACAAGAACTTCAATGTAGCACATCATAAAATGGTGCATACCAATCAACCACCCCTTGCCCCTCCCCATGCCAGCACTCACATGAAAACCACTTAATTTTATAAAAATCATTCGAACGATTTCTGCTGCCATAAAACACAATTTTTGTAGCACTAATTTTAATAGAAACATAGAATCGAATAAATCTAAATCTTCTCATTGATTTGTTTGGCACGTCGGCTGTTAAGGAGGAAGCACAACGACATTTTTAATGACACTACGTTTGACATATCTTGGTGGTTAAGAATTTAATTTCGAAAAATACAATTTTTATTGCAAACATTAAAGCCCATGACTTTTTTATGGACACAGCGGTACAATGCAAAGAAATGCATAAAAAGTAACCAGATATAAAAAATAAAAAAATGAGAAAAGCTACAAAAATACGAGTATGAAACATAAAAATATGTAAGAATTATTATTAATAAAAGAAACTTATTTTATGGGCACATTTTAAGGCTATGATGACGCAACAATGTTGCGACTCACTAGCAAGCGGACGGCAGCTTGAAGTGACAACTTTTTGAGATTTTTTTGTGGTATCCTGCAAGTAGCTTATTTGAGGTTTATCGATGTATTTAATATTAAATGTTTGCAAATCACTTTGCAGAGGGGCGGTCAAAGCGCCCCTTTTCTTGAGCTGACCAAGGCGCACAATGGCCTGAGCAATAAATCAATAACTAATGTCAAAATTGTCACCGCGCTAAGTCGCCAGCCAACCCAGTCAATTATAAGCCCTAGGGTATAATTCACTTAACTCACTGCAAGCCACTGTCCTTTGTTGGCGCATCCTTGACAGCGACTTAAGTTCATTTGAATTGGAAATTCAATGCAAGTAAATAAAACAGAAAAAAAAAATCACAAAATAAAGTTATTAAAATACAAACAAAATGCACACTTGACCGCAACGGGACAAACAGGATGTTAGCTGGTGGTTTATATAGTGTGAGGTTTGAGGATTCTCAGATTAAATGCACAAAGCCGCAAAATTCTAATTATTTATTATTTATTTATTTCGCAATTCTTGCTTAAAACCAAAGCGATAAACGTGCAGAAGGAATTCACAAGAAAACATTGCACCGCAGGAGATATAGTTGCCAACAAGAAACTATAAATTTCTAGCGCATAAATTTTCATTGTACCGCCAGGCGAAATCTTTCTAGTTTTTCCCATTCAATTTTCTCTGGCATTTTTATCAGCAAATGAATGGAAAAAATTCCTAGCAATTTCTTTGGCGAAATAAAGTGAAACGCTTTTGTTGTTACTTGAGCTGGTTCTTGGACAGCATATAAATCTCTTCTGGCACATTTAATGTGCACCAGCAACAGCAATTATATGCAATTTATTCTGAAGCCAAACAATACCACACACACATCAACATACACACACATAGATACTCAAACTCAGTAGCTATGGATAAAAATTCCAAATTCTTTGTGGACTATATAAAGATTTGAAACAAAAACTTAACAGAGACAACAATTGCTGAAATTTTGGCAACAACAGCAACAAAAATGCGAACAACATAGTTTATACCTTTGAGCCGACCCAAGGATACTGGATTGCAGGATGTTAGTTGAAAGCAAAAGACAGAATATGTCCACAGAACAAGTTGTGAAAAAGTTTTTATTTTTTCCTAGTCATTCTTAAGTGCATATAAAGTGTGGTATTGGGGGTGGTGACGAAGTGTTAAGGTTGGAAAGGGGGTTTGATACGTTTAGCCAAAGCCACAATTGAGTTTCGGTGAAGTATTAGTTGCTGAAGAAGTAAGTTAAGCAAGTAGAAAGCGGACTCTTCAAAGTTTGAGAAAAAGCAATAATTGAAGTTTATCTGAGAAACTTCAACGCACAGTGGAGCACGTCAAATAGGTTAGATAAATTTCATAATATTTCGAATTAGGTATCCGAAACACAAAATTCAAAATTCAAAACTCACAACTCAAAATTCAAATTTAAAATTCAAAATTCAAAATTCAAAATTCAAAATTCAAAATTCAAAATTCTAAATTCTAAATTCAAAATTCACAACTCAAAAGTCGAATTCAAAATTCAACATTCAAAACTCAAGATTCAAAATTCAGAACTTAGAATTCAAAATTCGAAATTAAAACTTAAAACTCAAAATTTCAAATTCTAAGTTCAAAATTCAAAATTTAAAATTCAAAATTCAAAATTCAAAATTCATTGTTCAAAATTCAGATTTGAGAACTCAAAATTCAAAATTAAAAATTCAAAATTCCAAATTCCAAATTCAAAATTCAAAATTCAAAATTCAAAATTAAAAATTGAAAACTCAAAATTCAGAATTGAAAACTCGAAATTCAAAACTAAAAACTCAAAATTATAAATTCAAATTTCAAAACTAAGAAATTTAAAATTCAAAATTCAAAATTCAAAAGTCGAAATTCAAAATTCAAAATTGAGTATTCAAAATTCAAAATTCAGAATTCAAAACTCAAAATTCAAAACTCAAAACTCAAAACTCATAACGCAAAACTCATAACTCAAAATTCAAATTTCAAAATTTAAAATGTACAAACCGTAGTTGTACTGATTTTTTTAACTTGAATTGATACCTGAACATTTTTTTTTTTTGAGAAATTTCATCAAACGCATCCCACAGTTGCTCCTTCTTGTACTCTTAGCACATGTATTTATTTTAATTTGCGAAGTATTTTTGCAGGATAACAAATTTTCTCATTTTCATTTGAATGCATTTCAATTTTCAATTTGCAACAACTACTAAAAACCCACAAAAGTTGAAGACGACAAAAGAATGCAAAATGAAACGAAATTTACGCATAAAGCCGGCTACAAAATTAAACTGCAAACAGATAAAGAAACTGAAGATGGCTCGCAATAAAATGAAAAAAAAAAATTCCTTGAAAAGATACTGCATTCGATTCGTGCAAGAATATCCTGGCGCAGAACATTTAAATTAAACAATCACTAACAAGAAAATGAAGCAGAAGCAGCAAACAGCGAAGCAGGCGGAAGAGAAGTAAACAACATAAAAATAAAAACTCAGACTAACAGCAAATAAAGACAATAAAATTTGTGAATCCTGCATATTTCCTGCAGGCAAGCAAAAGGACAGTCAATGCGCAAACACACAAAGTCATAAACTTTACTGAGAGGGCATTTATTTGTAGTGCGCGGCTAGTCAAAGCTGAATGCAACTTAAAGATCCTTTTGGCTTCTTTGGAGATTGGCACATAAAGTCCCCAGCAAGCTCAAGCGGAATCCTGAATTTTATTTGCACATTTCTTTGCTTATCGCGCCATTAACTACTTTTGGCTGCTGCAGCTTTTATTGTTTTATTGTGCAGCCCATTTGGGCAGCCATTCAGCTCATGTCCTTGGGGAGCAGTTCTATGCTGCCTGGCCGAAGGTGTTCTACCTTCGCTTCTTGATGTGTCATAAATTCGATTTGTGGCCAGATTAGGTGAGGCAATCGTCATCAAGCAGACTGCGTGCTGCAACTTCCTGGTTTTAATGACTATTTAGTCAAGTTAAAGTCCTTCATCAGTATATTGAGCGATTAATTTTGTTGTTGCTCTTTGTACTATGCATCACCTCATCAGCATCGTTTACAAGTAATGCTCAACATTCAATCCTGCATGCTGACTGTCCGTATGTGTTTTGTTGCTGTTGGTGGAGCTTTGTGTGTTAGGGAAGGGGGGGGGGGGTACCTTTGATCGCCCATTAACTTGCACTTAATTGTCCGAATTTGATGTTCTTTAACTGCGTTGTGCTTCGTAATCCCTCGTTTATGTTCGGCTCGAAGGCGGCATTCTAATCTAATATCTTGCTTTATGTTTAGAGCTGACCATTAAATGTTGGATACCCTGTTTTTATAGTGGGTGATAAATGGTTAAATTGCTTTATAAATTAAAATGCATTTCAAGAATTTCGATTTCTTCTGGAATATGTAATGGGGATAATTTAATATGTAACTTTTTATTAGAAGTGCACCTTTTTGAAGATTTCGAGAGTGAGTGTTTTTATGAAAAAATTCCCAAAATATTTTGGATTTTTGGGAATTATCGTTTTTTCGTAAAACTATTAAAACTCGAAATTTCCAAAAAGGAACACTTCTAACAAATTCTTTCTAATAAAAAATTGTTAGTTTTGATCCGATTTTAAAATTGAATAGCTCATTTTAGAGAACAATTCAATAAAAAACGATGCTCATACCAGGTTTTTTTTTAAATATACTTAAAGTGTTGTTTTTATTACTTCTTTGATTAAATACTAAGAAAAGCTTATGTTAAACGCTTCTCCAACTAGTTAACAATAAGAGTAAGCGAGTTCTAAAAATTCATGAATTGCCACGAAACTTTATAGATTTTAGTTTGTGATGACAAATATCTTACAAATGACATATTTATCACACATATTAATATCCTTTTATTTTACTTTTTTTTTATATTTTTTCAGTGCATACATATATGCTTATTTTACTAAAATTTAATCTATTTTTTTCATGTGGGGGAGCAAGTACTCTGTAAGGTTGCAGTTTGGCAACGGTACTATCGGATGATCGAGCAAATGGAAAAACACAAGCAACAACAACTTACAAGTAGTCACTCAGGCCGAGCATTGCTTGCTCAAAATGACGCAAATGGAAAAACACAAGCAACAGCAAAATACAAGCAGTCACGTAGGCCACACATTGCTTACTCAAAACGAAGCAAATAGAAAAACACAAGCAACAACAAAAAGCAAGCAGTCACGTGGGCCACACATTGCTTACTCAAAACGAAGCAAATGGGAAAACACAAGCAACAACAAAATAAGCAGTCACGTTGGCCACGCATTATAAACAAGAAAACGAACAAACGCAAGTATCGAGGGTATAAAAAGGAGAGCATCGAAAGAATTTGGAGAGTTGGTGAATATCAGAGAACGAGTCAGCTTCTAAAGTGCGCCGCGAATGAGAAGTCGAAAGTTGAAGCAAGAACGTCAGCAGGGTCAGGAATATCGACAGCACTGCCAACAGGGACATCAGCAGCAACGCCGGAAGGAGAAAGCAGAGACACCAACAGTGCTGCCAACAAGAACGTCAGCATAGACATCGGCAGACTAATAGCAGAAACGTCGACAGCGCTGCCAAAAGTAACGTCAGCAGATACGTCGGAAGAGAACAGACCGCATTTTGTCCTTCAAGAAAAATGTAGTAACCATGAGGTGAGTACGCATAGCATTCTCCTCCTAGAACATCGTTAGTTTTGCTTGTTGATCGATGTTCGAGTTTCCATTGCTCCAATAAAGAAGAATCCTTGGTCTAACACAGACATATCTATGATCTTTGATAGTTTTAAGTTTATAGTTTATTAGTTATTAGCTAGTTTATCGGTGTTCGAGTTTCCACTGTGCCGATAAAGAAGAATTCTTGGCCTGACAAAGACATATCTATGATCCTTGATAGTTTTAAGTGTATATTTTTTTATTAGTTATTAGCTTGTTTATCGGTGTTCGAGTTTCCAATGAACTATCCCAGCTATATATCCTGGGAAACAGGAAGTCGTTACAAGTTTTATATGAAATCGAATATATTTAGTCTATGCCGTCCACATAAATAAAACTTTTGTTAATTAGGGCCACCTTGATTGATTCTGAGATAACCGGCAAATTTTTTGTCCTTGTGCATTTAAATTGGGTAAAATTAAATAAATTTTACTACATTATTTACTTGACTATAAAGCTTTCTAGGTCTTTTCAAGTCTCTTAAATATTTTTTCCAAAAGTTGTTTTTTTCTTAAAAAAAATTGCCTACCTAATTGAGTAGCTATTCTTAAAAGAATTTAAGCCAACTATCTAAAATACTGAATTCTGCAAACAACTTCAATGCCGAAAATGAGGTCGAAATTGGCCCATAATATCAGAATCAATCACATATATGAAAAAAAAGGTCTTAAACAAATTAGAAACAAATAAAGCTATTCTGTTTTGTTATATTAAAAATTGTCTGTTTTTCAAACCCCCGCCTTAAAGATTAAATTAGAAATTATTTTGATTCGGCCCAAGTTGATACAAGATATTTAAAAACTACATAAATTAATCCCGTTCAAAAATTTACTCAAAGTAAATTCTTTGCTAAATATAACCTTCTTTCTTTGCGTCTTCTTTCCACTTAATTTTGTGAAGTAAAAAGAAAAAATCCATCTCAGACTATTTCGCTAACTATAGCGCTTAACTCGGCATATCCTGGCAAGCGCTCACTTCTCTAGCTTATTCTGTAGCTTTTTTACTTTTATTTATTGACTTTTGTCATTATTTCTTTTCGTGAATGGAGTTTATTGTGCTGCTCCGTTAAAGAGAATATTCGCTGCTTTCACGAATGTCAATTTTTTTTTTTTTGCCAATTATAATTCCATTACAAAAACGAAACGACACGAAACGTGCGAAAGTTAAATAAATAATCAGCACGAGCGGAGTGAGTGGGTAACCCTGACATTTGTCAAGGACTCATGAGTTGATGTGAGAGTATAAGAAGTTGTACCCCAGCAGTTATTAGCACTTGTTTTTATATATTCTGGCATTTTCTGGCGTCCTTGTATGGGTGGCAGTGTGGTGAGATGGTTAATATAGCAGTGTTGCTAGCAGCAATTCTGCACTTATCCTTGAATATGCTTAAGTAATTCTATTTGCTTTGACTGATATTGCTTGAAATTCTAACATTTTTCCTTGGCATTGACATGCCCGCTTCGCCCGACGAACTGGTTCGGCACCCAGCAACATGACGCCCACAAGACGCTTCTGCTAGCATGTCAACAGGCAACACTGTGGAACTGTGTTGCACCACTACACACCACGTTGGCCAAACCTACACGTGTTTCTGTTGCCGGGAACAGAATCACTAGCTTTGCTTTTCATTTCCGGTCTCGATTTCGGTACCCTTTCCAGCTGTTGCTGCTGCAATGTTCCCTTTTTTCATTTTTTTCCTTAAGAAAAACATGTAACTTATACAGTAACGAAAAAAAAAATGTCCTTGTTCTGCATCCATGCATTCATGCAGCGTCAGGCGATCGATGTTTGTAAATGCCAAGGGCGTGGAATACGAGCTTAAGTAAGCAAAAAAAGCTCTTTAATTCAAACTTTAGGTACGCGGCATCCGCGCTCTATCGATCGATAAGTGGGTAGCTTGCGGGTGGGTAGCTGCGGTTGCGGGCTGAGTCAGCTACAAGGACAACGGATATGATTTGCTGTGCTATGATTTGTTTGAGTGCTCGTGTTGCTTTGTAATGGATATGAAAAAGTTTACTACTCACTTTTTTTTTATTGTAAATTGAATGATTTAAGCTTATTGTTTGACTAACAGTGGTGGCTAAAGAAAGTGTATAGAAAGACTTTGTAGGAATAGACTTCAAATAAAGGATATGTATTAATATGTGTTTATTTTAAAATTAATTCAAAATGTTTGAAAGTTTCTTACAAAAACTTGGTCATACACTTTATTTCATTTTGAGGAAAAACTTTTGGATCAATTTCCAAAAACTATACCAAAATAGCAAATAACCGAATTAAAAAATATTGGAATTTTGAATAACCCAAAATTGTTGTCTCCGAAGAAAGAACTGAAAATGGAGAACGTAGACTGAAGAACTTCCTAGGTCTTGTAACAAAGTTACATTTTTATTAAAAAATCAAAATTATAACATTGAAAATCTATTCAAAGAAATATTTTAAAAATTAAAAACTTGACACAAGAAATCGTTGAAAACAAAAAAAAAAAAAAAATCGATTTTTGACGTGACGAAGTTACGTCAACCAGGTTTCCAAAAAATTTGAAAAATGCATTTTTTCAAAATTTATGGGCGTTGTATTGAATTGTTAGTCACTGACTATAAGAGCTACGACTAAAAAAATATAACGACCGTAAAGGTTAATTCTTTGACTTCATTATAAAAACCAAACCAAAAACTCAGAAAGTCATCGGGACGCGTTGGGAGCTACTTAAGCAACGCAACTGAAAATTTGTTACATGGAATTAGTGCTAGGATTAAAACTATGATACACCAATAAAGGCCTGTTTTAAACCCTCGCAACAAAATTAGACAAAGCATTTTTGATGTCATGAAGACACAGAGAAAGACCGTTTCTTTCAATTCTTTCGTTTCATTAAATTTTACTCGGTGAGTATATAAGCTACGATAAATGTTTAAAAAGAAAAATGAAGTATTTATACTTGGCCTTACGACAAAAATAATAAAAATTAATTCTGACTTCACCAGGTCGTGAATATAGCAGCTTATGTAACAGAAATGTAATATCGTTGAATGGAATTATTACTCACTCAGGACACGTGCTGTGTTTAATTTTATTTTACAATAGCATACATAGATGTGTTATTACGCCCCACAACTAAATTAAAACAAAATAGAATAGATTTGTTATTACGCCCCACAACTAAATTAAAACAAAATTTTTTGTCGTCATGATTTCAGGGTGGCAACCTCATAATGCAGTGAAAATGCTACAACCATGAAAAAACATTGCATGGAATTTTAACTCAGTGACTACTGGCGTAACGGTCAATTTTAAGGAACGAAAATGAAGGTGAGGACTTCGGGAACATGATAAAAATAACAAAAATAAAATTGTCGGCATGACGCCCTCAGGGAACCGCCTAATGTGACGCATATATGCATCACTTTTGCTGAAAAAAAAATTGAGAAGCAAATAAAAAAAAGCAAAAGCAAAAGAAACGAACACCAACACCAACACCAACACCAACAACAACAACAACAACAACAACAACAAAAACAACAACAATAACAACAACAACAACAAACACCGTCACGTCAAAACCTACGGGTATGTCCACGACATAGCCAACTCTTTATATAAAATATATAGAGAAAAAGTCAGAAATATTGTTCTCTTAGAGAAAGGGCCGAATATAATTTCGAACACTCTAAGAATAAAATATAAATAAACTGGCCCTTGAAAGGACTTTAACCGAGCTTCTTATGATCAAATTGTGTTGTGCGTGTTATTAAATGTTTGTACACAATTGATCGAGAACTGGACCTACTAGTTTTATGCCGAATCCGAACAGCGAATGTGCATGTTCTCAAGAAGCTTTACATGGCATTATTTTACTCTCTGAGGTTTGTCATTGTCTGCAGAGAGGTGACGGCCAAACAGAAAAAATAATTCAATTGAAAAAATGTTCTGTTCAAGATGGAATTGAACCAGGGTTCTCTGGCGTATGGGTCACGCACTCTACCCACTTCGCTACGGCCAGCACTCATGCCTTGACAAAAATTTGTCTTTATCGACTCAACTCTTGCGGTAATGGAAAAAGTAGAATAGCTGCTTAAAGCTCAGTTCAATGATCAATACAATAAAAAAATCTGTTGTGCATAATTTTTGTTGCCATCACTGTGCCAAGCAACCAAATCAATTTTTTATATTGTAAAAATATTTATCTTGTTTCACGACGAGTAACTTTTATGCACAAAAATGCTGCAAAAGACAAAGCAAGAAAGAACGGAAAAACTGTGGGAAAACTTTTTGACTAAATATATTAGCAGGTTTTTTCATCGTGAACATAGTGAGCTTGTTTTGTAAACTACAGGTTGTGTGGCAACGATATCGCATGCTGTGCGATAAGTTCTAGCTTGTCAGGTGTGAGTTTGCATATGTGTGTGTATGCTAGTTATAGCTATAAAAATGCATTTCTGATGGTATATGTAGCAAATTGCCGCGCTTTGCGGAGCGCTGTTTGACAGAAATAATGCGCCATTTTTATATTTTGTCATTTAATGCTTTGTCAAATATTCATTTTTTGACAAGTATAAAATAATGTTTATTTCTCTCAGACATGTAGTTGTTGTAAGCAATTTTCCACAATTTCATTACAATAAAATATATTGAATTGCTAGACTCAAAGGACGAAAGGTCGTTTGTAAACTGATTTACGGTGCAGCATTTTATCGCTGCTTTACACGCGGCAACAATATTTCAACAAATTGCAGCAACTTGAAAATTTGCAGTGGTTGCTACATCAATTTGTTGCCCGAATAGATACAGAAACCATTCTACATAATCAAAATATTTGTTGATAGACGCTCTAATTGCGAGCATAAATCAAATCAACAGTTTGGAAAGGCTTCCTTTTCAATGTCAAAGCAACACGACAGTAACAAAAAAAAAAAAAAAAAAAAAAAATACCTTAAAGACATTAATTTTTCCATATCATTGCATCAGCATCAGCAACATTTTTCGCTGCCAGATCACACTTCACAACACTTCTTTTATTGTGGCCAAACAAAAGGACACTCGAGCCTCAAGTCGAACCGTGAAAATTAAAAAATAAAATATAATGGTTATGAAGGTGAAATGATATTCACCCAGTACTGCCTGTACCTACGCGCAATTACAATTATTTACAAGAGACGTTTTGGTTTTTTTATGTTATGTTGTTGTGCTTTTCTGTGTCCCCCTGCCAAGCAGCATGTTTCTCGATACGACAGAACTTGTTGTTAAACATTTTTTGAAAGATTTTATAAAATCGACAAAATTATGCAAAACAGTTGCGAATGCGACCCGCATGATGAAGACGAAACAGAACGAGCGAGAAGGTCGCAAGAGTTCTTAATGGCTGAATTACAATACTGCGTTAGGTCGGTCGGCCTTTGACAGCTGGACTAGAAACAATGGGTTCTTATGAAGCAACACAAAATATGACCTCATGCATTGCGTCGACCTCATCCCGTAAATATGAATTTGAGGGGGTGACGTACGATCAACGCTATGAGTAGCGACATGCTCAAGCTAGGTCGTGCTTTTGACATTCCATATTAACGCTGGGTTGCATTTTCGTTGAGCAATGCTAAAATGTGGGTATTCTTGGATTCCGATGGAAAACTCAGATTTTCATAGGATTATCGTGGGAATTTATATTTTGATGCGAGTTTTTTTAAATTGATCAAATTTTTTAAATTAACATGCTGCTTAAGTAGTATAAAAATGATTTTGATGAATTTAGCATGATATTAATATTATTCAATTGTATTTCATATTAAATTTTATGCATTTTTTAGTATGTTATAAATAATATTATAAGGGTATTCATGCAAAATGGCAAACTTATATATTGGTCAATTAGATATTTTAATGAGGTTGGTTGAGGACGAATACCCTTAATATCATTGTTTGAATAATATAACACACAAAGGAATGTTGTGGTAAGGTAGATTGGCAAATGCCGTTCACTTTGTTTTTGTAAAGTTGTACCCAAGTACTCACTAATTACAAGTGATTCAGCGAGCATTGTACAAGGGGGCGTGGCAACTCGAATCTGCAATATCGAATAACTTTGGAATTATAGGTCGCACAACATTGGAATTAGGTGTTCGGCCTCGATTACCATGTGCCGTTCCACTGGCAAAATTTTATGGGCGTTGGTAACGGGTGTGGCACTTTTTCGGCTGCCCAAATTGTGGATATAACTTTCGAACTATTAGTCACACATCAATGAAACTCGGTAAGAATGTACTATTTAGTCTTGTCCTTTGACTGGAAAAATTGAGTGAGCATTGGACAAGGGGGCATGGCACCGCCCATATAAGTCAAACTTATGGTATCAAATAGCTTTGGAGTTAAATGCCACATAATAATGAAACTTGGTATGGAGCTGCCACTTGGTAATGTCCATCTACTAGAAAACCTTCAGCCATTCTTATTTTTATGAAGAGAACTTCTGAAATGCACTGTCGAATCTGGCCTTGTTATTTGAATCACAAAAATGGTTTTTAATTTTCGCGTAAAATTTAAACATTTTTTGCTGATAAGTGTTACAGTTTTCAAAAAGAGTTGAAAATTTGCAAATTTGAATTTAAATTAGTTTTACAATAAAAACAAATTTTGCTTCTAAAATTTCATTGTAATTAAAATTTTCGCAGTATTGAAGATATGTTAGTATTTGTGGTATCAAAATAGCGAACATTTTTTTCATTTTACTAAATTTAAGAAAAATTATATATTTTCAGCCGTATCCATAAAAATATCTTCAAATAACTTTAAAACGTTCAATACTTAAAAAGCTTTTTAATGCTAAAAAGTCTTTTAAAATTTTTTTTTCATAAAAATGTTGTAGCTGCTTTGTAGTTAAAATAGGAACACTTTCGATTTGAAGTGGGAAGAGTGTCAATAATGGTTTGTGTATTTGATAAATTCAATGACTTTTAATTTATTTGTCACAATTTCGACAACATTTTGATGTTTAAACATCGTTGTTTTTTCGAAGCTACTTTCTGCACTGAAAACATCGTCATTTTATTATCTTGTTTTGTAAATATTTCGAAATGTTTTGACCAATTTTCTTGTTTTTATTTTGTTTTTCTTTTGAATTTTTTTATAATTTTGAATTTTTTTAACATATTATCCATGATATAATAATAGAGGTAGTCGCAGCGCTGATTGTGCTCTCTTTTGTCATTACTGCCGATATTGTCAAAATCAGCTGTGACGAATGAAAACAAAACAAAGCAAAAAATTCAATTATGCTGATTTGTGTTTAGTGTTGTTTAAAATAAAACAAATTATTGATTTTTCCAATTGGAAGTTTTGTGCTTTTCAAATAAACAGAAAATTATAATAAATAATAAATAATCTAATAATAAATATAATTTATTAGACTTATAATAAGTAAAAATGAAGTGTGTTTTGTGCCTTCAAGACTTACATAAAGAAAATGGGCCTTATTTTCGTGTTCCGGCTGAAGAGCCCAGGCGGCAACGATGGAACATAGCATGTGCGCGAAATTTCATGAAAGGAGCTCGTGTTTGCTACAAACACTTCCAAAGAAGTGATTTTGCGCAACCTCTTGGGTCTAACTTGCCTGCTCGGCTGAAGGTAGGTGCAGTGCCGAGCCTTATACGCCCTGTTGAAAATTGTCCACCAGAAGACATTTCTATTCAAGGCGTCAACGTTGAAGAAAATCGAATTTCACGGGTGAGCTGCTGCACGCAAACTGAGTAAGTATCTATTCGTCCACCTATCAGACTTTAGCCAGTAAGTAGATTAAGTACTAAGAGTTAATTTCATTTTATTCATCTGCATATAAAGTGCTGCCGAGATCTGGGAAAGCACTCTTCTAGATTTGACCGTTCTGCAGCAAAGGGTGAAAGAATTAGAGTTTGAGCTATTTCAAACAAAGGCAGAGTTAGAAGAAGCCAAAACTTTGAATGCGTCCATGAGCTCAGTTTTCACTGCAGGGCAAATCAAAAAAATGCAGCAACCGGATAAGAAATATATACAATGGGAGTCCGAGGATATTTCTTATGCCGTTTGTCTTCACGCAGCTGGGCCGAAAGCTTACAACCACATGTACAAGCAAGGCTTTCCTCTACCTCATATTTCCACACTTCAGAGGTGGGCGCAGAAAGTGGAAATAAACGAGGGAATTCTGCGCGTTGCCATAGACTGCATGCGAAACAACACAGATCTGTCACCAGACGAGAAAATCTGTGTTCTTTCATTTGATGAAATGAAAGTGGCTGCAGTCTATGAGCATGACCCATCGACAAATTCCGTAAGAAAGCCTTGCAATTATGTACAGGTGGTGATGGCTCGAGGATTGAGGAAATCGTGGAAGTTTCCCGTTTTTTACTCATTCGACTGCAAGATGACGAGTGCAATAATAGCTGAGCTTGTACGTGCGCTTAAGGATGCAAGCTTCACAGTAGTGGCTCGTGTCAGATATGGGCCCTACTAATCAAGCATTGTGGAAAGAACTTCGTGTGACCACAGGTAAATAATAGAGATGAGTGGTTCATCTAAAACGTATAGTATATTCCTTTTTTAATTTAATAGATCAACCTTGGTTTGAAAGTCCAGCGGATAAAAACGAAAAAGTTTTTGTTTTTGCCGATGTTCCTCACCTAATAAAGCTGGTGAGAAATCATTTCTTAGACACGGGCATTATATGGAAGAATACTCTTCTGACAACGCAAACCCTCAAGCAGGTCTTGCAATACTGTTCTGGCTCGGATTTGTCAATTGCC